>JAXQQM020089048.1:0-340858 GCA_034641835.2 Pinus albicaulis
TATATATATATCGTGTCCACTCAAGTTACATCAAAAAACTTCCAAAAAAATGGGTGTTTAAAAAAAAATTAGCTCTACTAAGTCTTGCTATGACATTTAGAAATCTATCCACTATTCCTCCTGAGCCTGCTGCTCAAAATAGCAGATAACTGCTCTGGATAACCTCCTAAGAGGCACTAAGAACCTCTCCGGCACACCCACTGTGTGTCGTTGTAGGTGAACCAGGATATCCCTCATGGTAAGAGGCAACACACCCATGCTTAGACCCTCAAGGTTCCTAGCAAGCTCATGCAAACTATGTGCATCATCACCCTCTTTGACGGTTGTTGCGGCCTCTACTGTTGCGCCAGCCATAGGTAGTTGTATTCCTTGCCTTGCATTGCAAGGGGCTCCAGCTGGACAGACATGTGCCACATCTGTGTGAAGAAAATAAGCTTCATGTCAAAAACATTTTCACCCATTAAAAAAAAAGTTGCATAAAAATTCAAAAGATAAAAAGTACTTCAAACACTAGTCAAGTTCTTTCTTACCATCTAGACCCCATTGAGTTCCTGGTGTTAGTATCAATTTCGAATCTTCTATGTAGTTCATCCTGCATAGGGATAATATTCAATCATCAGGATCTGGTCATTTAGCCACCCAAAGAATGCGTAATCAAAACAATGATAGATTGGACCCTCTCAAGTCCGCGGTATCAAAGCTAACCAATGAGTCTGTATTGGCTTCCAAGGTCCCAATGCATCCATGATCATTCTTGGCCTCATTGTGGGCACCCGCTCTACTATGAAAGACACAATCAATGTGCCATACCCAAACTCTCTTTGGGTCTAGGTCTTACATGTCGTCTGTTCTTCTCAAACCCGGGAGACAACATCTTCACACCAGTAAAAAACCTGAGGCTGCATGCAATCCAGTGCCAACAATACCTGGGCCTTGGTGGCCATGTGTTGACTCTTGGCTCCTGCCAAGGGAATTATCATCCACAAGAGAGACCTCATCGGTCTCGCTGCCACCCATGTAATAAGCACCCAGTTACTTACTAACACAATATTGTTTATGCGGTGAGTTTAGATAAGATCCATAGTAGTGCGGGGATCCGCCCTAGAACCTGTCATATTGGGCCTCGGTCCTCTGCATGACAAGCTAGCCAAGTAGTAGATGTCATCTTTCTTGATCGAGAGTTCATTACCCTCGATGTGAAATACATGCTGCTGGTCATCCCACTGTTTGATGATCCATATCAGAAGGTCTTCCTGCCCTCTCATCAGCTCTAAATGAGCATACTTCAGTAATCTGCATTTACAGAGAACCAAAAAATTAGCAGCATCAGTAACCATTTCGTGTTCTTCCTGTTCATGCTCTCTTTCACGCAAAATACTCATGGTAAATTGCTTCACACCCACACAAGCAATGTTTCCAATAGATTAGTTTAGGTCAAAACACTCTGGGATTAATAAAACAAGTTCCAAAAATGTTTTTTCCAGCTAATGCGGGCCCTAGTGCAAATCAATTGTGCTAATGCATTGTCCCTTAACGGGCAGTGCGTTTAACACGACCTAGACACTGGGCACCCACATTAGCCGCTAAATATATTTAGGGCCTACAAAAAATCACATTTCCAGCTAGCAAAAATAATTAAAATGACAATGGAAAGCTAGTTGAAGTTTCAAGCTCTTACTTGGATCTCGCGGGATCAAAAACCATTGCTCGGTTCATCCACAATCAACAGCTGAATTTTCGCCTCTTTTTCACTCCAGAGTTCTATCAAAACACTCAAAACAGTGAAAATGAAGGTTTGTTTCCATCTTATAGCCATTCTAGAGGTAAGACTCACTCAAATAGTCTGCTAAACTTGGTAAATTCCTGCTATATTTTGTTGCAAATAGTGGTTTTTCAAATGTTACCAGTGCTCTGATGAGTTGTTAGTGTTCATGTGCAAATTTGACCGTGTTCGACCCGGTTTCGAGCTTTCTTTTTAGGGACTTTTTCTAGCTCATAAAACTGAAAAAACCTCGAGTTTCATTTTTTGGGCTCCTTAAACTGCTACAACAAAGAAATATGAGCCATTATTTTCCATATTTTCTAGCTCATTAAACAGAAAAATTAACCGAGTTTTTCTCTGTGGGACATTAAAAATTCACGGAGAGCATCGAGTTTTTTTTCGTCGAATTTGTTAAAATTTCACGAAGAACATTGATTTTACTCTATCTCCTCATGATCATAACAAAATGAGGCATATGTCCATTGAACATAGGTTTCTCACTTTTTCCTGATTCAATGGACTAACTCATGGAAAATGAACTATTCGGGCTTACTATTCTCCCTTCGTCATGCTCGGTTATCAAACATGACAAAGGTACCCCCCAGAGTTGTCTTTTACAATGTTTCTCAGACTCTCTAAATATGAAAAGATCACTGAGTTTACCCATCTGGACTCGTTAAACTTAACCAGATGGGGAAAAATTTGGACAAAGTGGACACTTATTCTGTTATATTTTAAATGTCGATTTGGTAGCACAAAATCTTGAACATGGCACTTCCCAGAAATCTCACTCGCATTTAGTTGAACCCTACCATCTATGAGTTTAGCCTTCGTATACTAATGTTCTTGCATTGGTGAATCCTCACACTCTTTGGTGTTTATCAAGCCTAAGCTTCTTAGTACTCTGTTACAGTGCCTTCTATTGTTCAAGAGGATCCTGCTATCTACTGCTCCTTGTATCATCCAAGCCATCATACACCAGAAATTATTTTTCGTCAGTTATTCCCATTTTCTCTTGAGTATTTCCATAAAAAAAATCATCTTTTCCCATTTAGTGTCGACTGATGTAGGACGCCTCAGTGCCTACCTTTCGACATATATCTTCTTATTGACTTCAACATCTTATCTAGGAAGTTGATCCAGAAACACGTCAGTACCCGGGTACTTGCAGACATCAAGGACAAGTGATCTTGTGTTTCGTTGGGGGTTCTCATTATTGGATCTTGATCGAATGATTCTACAAGTGTTCGACATCAACTCCTTTTATTCACACTCGCTATATTGTACTGTGCATCTTGGGGACCATCATCCTTATTGGTGGTAGCCTTCACATCTATTAAGAGTTTTTGTTATTTACTGGTAATCAAACAATTTCCCACATGTTCGACTACAACTCATTTATTCACATGTGTAGAAATATTCAGTTTAGTGAAGCGGCGACCAAGACCTTGGGTTGAGGCTTACACCATTATAGTTGTAATATTTCCAAATCGGAAATGCAGTAATATGATGCAGATTTGCAGGAAAATAACACAGTTCATCAAAGACAAAGTAGGAGGCCAATATGGACACCTTTCAAATGTATTTACAACAGAAAAATAGATGTACAAGATGGCCCATAAGATGCATAACTGGAAATACAAGTCTCCAATAGAATAAAATCCTCAAAAAGAGGTGTTGCAACCATGTATTAAGACTGGAAAAATCTTGAAAACGTTATTTTATTGGGCTGCAATAGATTTTGATTACAAGTCTTCAGATCTAGAGAAAATAAATCCATGAAAAGTAAAATCTTTGAAAGATCCATACACTATATTGGCTCCTCTTCAAAATCCCCTTGGGGTTTTCAGCATTACACCATGTACATGAAGTAGATCTGAGATCTAAGTCTGTATATCTCAGAAATATTGAGATGTTCAAAAGTATTCAGATATGATCTGATATGAACAAGGAATAGATCTCCTCCAATGGATCTCCAAAGTGAAGGGAAGATTCCCAACACTTGAAAACCAACTCTACAGATGGTATGCCAAAAGACCCTGCAACAGCACCTACAGGACTAACGTAGATCTGGAAGTAAAACTGTGTTGTAGGGTTTAGAATGTGGTTGGCCACATGCCAAGATCATAAAATGAAGCTCAATACATCCAATACTCTCCTCCCAATGGAATAGAACTCTTCTCCACTGAAAAGGAGCACTGAAATGGTCTAGATCTGAAGAGATCTAGCCTCTACTTACTACAGCTTGCAAAGACAACCAAACCCTCACAGGATCTACGTTGTAGTTGAAAGAAGAAGCTTGGCCTTCAGCTAGAGTGGAAAATACAATGAAACTCTTCCAAGAGGCCTCTGAAGGAAAGAGGTGGGATTCCCGATCAGGAACACCCAATGCTAAACAACATTATTCTCAGCTAAATAGCAAGAGAATGATATATGTATAAACAAACAATATATTCAAAAATACAATATCATCAACAACCTTCTCATGCTGCCATCCTCTTCCTTTTACAAGCTAAGAGCTTACAAACCCTAAACCACTTTCAATGAGATCACTCCTTTCACACAAAGCATCTCCATCTAAAACTATGTTGTGCCTCATTGATGACCACTCCTCCAAGACAACGTTGTAGATTTGGTCAAGGTTGACCCAGTCAAAATATTCCAGCCCCTTTCACACCTAAGGGTGCTTGACTTAGCAGCCAAGATTCAGCCCTTTTAGATTTGGCATTGATTTATTCATTTTTTATGAGTATTATGGACCTCCTTTACATTTTTATTCTTAAAAAAAAAAAAAAAACAAAAATGAATGTTCCAATTAGCTTAGGACTAATTGGGAATATTATAGTCCACCCCTCCCAAATTTTTCTTTTCCTCAAGCAACTGATAAGGTGAGTGTTGCAACTCCTTTCCTCCTCCATAGGTGACACCATCATGTGATAAGCTTCCTTCATAAGCTAATTGTTCACCAATCCAACCATCCATGAATTGTTTCTCCAAAGTTCTCATGAGATGTAAATAATACATCCCATAAGGAGACAAACATGGCTTTCCCAATGTCCTTCCCCGAAACATGTAGCATAAAATACATGGAGAATCTCCATCCCATAGGGCACATACATACCTCCCATCCTCCCTCCATACATTCCCATAAAAAGTACAAGTACATCATCAATGTATGGGCGTAAAACTACATACAAACAAACTAAAATTTGTGCATATGGAGGTGGGTCATAGTCCCACATGTGGAACTAGCACAGTGCATCTCCTGAATGCATCAGATCAAGATGTGGTAAGTGGTTTCCCCAACACTTACTTGCTACCCATGTCATCTCACTATGGCTGAAAGTGTGAGATATATTTGGTGCGTTAGGAATGCACCCATCATGAAACAAAATCTCCCTTTGTCCTCCAAGGGAGTGGCCATATTCAGAAATTTTCGTGTCCCAAAGTTGGCCATGAATTTTATAAGGTACAACACTCCTTCTTGGAGTTATGGCCTACATATACATGGTAAAAGAATACATACAATTAGAAAATAAAACATGATTTACATAAATATGTCCTTTACCAACAATACCTCTTGTACAAATGGAGTGGTGCATAGATATTTCTCCTCTCTCAAAGGAAGGAAGAGATGGCTGAAATAACTCTTTCATAGAGTCATATTGCTGCCCCAACTCTACATGGTTCATGCATTCTTGAAAATTCTAATGTATTTCTCCTTCAAAGACTTCCCAATCAAAGCTCCTCATGATGATGTTGTAGATCTTCATGGAATATATGTGGCTGAAACGGAACTCTTCATAGGCTCTTTGTAGCAACTTATATTTGAGATTGGAGGCTCTAGACAAGAATATCCTACCATGATGATAGATGACTCCCTCTTGGACTAAATAGCCCTCTTCATGTAGCTAGTCATTAGGTATCATGCAAGTGTGAAGATCCTTAGAATAATCCACCAACAGTTGGGATTTCCAATATGGATCTAAAATCCCCAACAATGACAATGCTGATGATCTATCAATTGAAATTTCTATCATGTGGATGCTCTTCTCCTTCACATCTCCCATGCCAAATGTATGTCTTGGAAGGTCATCCCTTCCCTTCTTCTCCTCCCACATCACATAATCAGAAATGAGAGTGGGTAATGATGATGTTGGGAGAATATCTCCATCCTCCTTAAGCCTACCCAAGACTCCTAGTGCCGTATCATTGTCTTCCAATGCTCCCATCTGTAATATTCCAAATGAGGAACAACTCATGAATCATGCAATAAAAATGCATTTCCAGCAACATATGCAATAAATAAATGAAATGGACTCTTGCATCCGATATATTAGTCAATAAGAAACCTAAATCCAAGAATAGAGATGAAACAAATCAAACTAGTTGGGTTAAACAGATCTCCCACACCTAGGATTTCCAAAAAGTGTTAAAACCCCAACACTGCAAAATACTGGAGTTGCTGCATAAGGGAATGCACAGTCTAAGAGAAGTTTTACACTTAGAAAATATGATAAAAACATATCTACTTATATATTAATCAAATATGCATTAAGAACTGAGATCTAGTCTCCTTATACAAAATACAAGATAACCCTGCAAGGGTTTCTTGTCAAACACTTTGCATACAAAATGTGATATTCAGTAATTTACTGAATCACCACTGCAACACTGAATCACATGAGTGTACAAGTCTGGAAATATGTCTGATCTAATGTAGATCCCTCAAGGGCTTCCTCCCATGAAAGGATGATCATATCAATCACAAGGAAACACTACAACAGAGCCACCAAACCATGCACTAAACACTGCCTCCAAAATAACGCATTCCCTAGTTGGAACAACGCTGGGAATGTATGGGAAATGTGTGGTCTGATACCAAAAATCTGAAATCATCTATGTAGCTCTCCAAACATGTCCCTCAAGTGAAGCAAACCTTCCTAAAATGAGAAACTAGCTCAAGAACCGGGATTCCAATCCCTTCCACTGCTGCACCCAGCAACACTGCACAATCTCTGGAAAAACTGCCCTGATGAAGTTGGCTGAATCTTGGCCTGAAAACCTGATGTGGAATGATGAATTCAAACTCTCCCGATGAGGCTCCTCAAAGGAAAGAGGTGGGATTCCCTCTCGGGAACACCCTGTGCTAAATAGCATTGCTACCCTGCTTAACAGCAAGAGGAAGCAAAGTCTGATCAGACATGAAAAATAATATAAGACATGATGAATAATGTTTTCATCCTCTTCCTTATATAAAATATTAGTTTTCTTTCCCTTGACCCCACTCAATTAGGTCATCTCTATCCAAATATACATCTCCCTCCAAAATTGTGTTATTCCTCCTTGGATTCCTCCTCCTCCACAACTGCAATGTTGACTTAGACAAAGTAGCTTGATTTCATCCCTATTCACACATGGAGGTGTTTTCTTAAGCTATAAAGAGTGTCTCCTTTCACATGTGGAGTGTTTTTATCCTTCTTAGGAGACTTATAGGCTTTTCTACCCATTTATTCACCGACTAGAGCTGCCGCTAACTCTAATGTTCCATTTAGCTTTGTGTATAAAATTTTGGAACATTACAATCCTCCCCTCCAAAATATTTTCTTGTCCTCAAGAAAATTTATAAGGAGAGAAAAATTACTCCCATCAATAGCCTCCATCACTGCATCGAGAGAATCTGCAAATAAACTGTAGTCCAATGTTTCCTCCCAATTGTGCAAAACGAAATGGTCTACATCAATCAAAGGTGGAAAGTGTGAATGGAAAATTGCTTGCTATCTCATGGTCTCCACAAAGTAGGAATGATGATCATCAGGGTGAATGAGTGCTTCCCTCATGTTATTCATCAGTATTTTTGCATGTTTTGATGACTAGATTCCTTGGCTGAGTTTTCTAGAAGCTAATCTCAATTTGTCAATTTGTCATCCAGAAAATGCCTCAAACAAATTTTTGACTTCCTACCCCTCCTTTTCAGCCTATGATGAGAATATTTTTCAGTTTCCCTACCTATCACAATTCAGCAAAGCCTCCCTATCTATAGTTGTCATAAGTTTGTTTCTCTACCATCAAAATCCTTTGTTTTTCATACAACCCACTGTCCAACATTTGACAAAGTGACTACCCCTCAATCCCTGATTATCTTGTCATATGATAACCTACTCATGCCTAAGAAGACATTCAAGAGCTGTGACAAAATCTATAGGTCTAGGTGTGGTGTTTTAGAGAAAACTCCTTGGCAAGACTGTTTTAAGCCAAAAACCCTATTTGTCATCATCATGTCTGCCATTATTTTCTTCTCACCCAACAAACAATACCCTGGTCTATCCTTAGGTCACACACCACTAAATATTGCTTTGTCTCTTTTAAGCAGAGCTCACAAGTGTTCAAATCAGGAAAAGAGAAAGAGTTTCCCTGTCTGAAGAAATATGATCAAGTGAACTTTCAAGCATTATCATCATGTTATATCAGCAAAGGTTTTCAGTGATCAAAGTCATTTCATCAATGCATATCTGCAGGGGTGCTAGGATAAATGGCACAAATAAGTTTTGGGTAAGGTAACATTTCAAGGAATAGCTCCAAGTAAAAAGACCAGTTGACTATTTTAAGGACTAAGGGAAATACAGAGTTTAGAGAGAAGAGCACATACAAGATCCATCCCTATAAGTCAAAACACCAAGAATGTCAAAAAACCTCCATTAGGGAAAAAAGAGTACAAAAGTTATAAAAATACTGCCTCTAGTGCTTCAGGTCAATTACAATGGAATTTGTTCCCAAAATTATGGGCCAGCTCTCAAAATCAGTCTCATAAAACCAAGAGTGACAGTCTTTTGGAAAAAGGCCTCTAACAGACTAGGCATCAGAATGAAAAGTGTAAAAGGAATAGCTGCCCTTTTATCCTACTTTAGCCTAGCCTCTAAAAACATTCAAGGACAACTTCATCATCAAACGAGCTAAAGGCCAATACCAAGACAATGTTATTTCCAAGACAGGCACAATAGACATTTATCAGTTGGAAGTGCATTCTCTGCTCATGTTTTTCACAGTGAAATGCTATAAAAAGGCATGTCTCAAAGCAAAGTAAACTAAAGGTAAGCTAAGGTTAAGTATTAAGGCCTCCTTCATGATAAGTAGAGGGCCCACAGATAACTGGTTCAAAGAAAGTTTTCAATGGTAGCAAGGATGAAAGTAAACTTTTTTGCTTATAGTGTCTTTTTCAATCATGAGCAGAAGGCAAAAGCACTAAGTTTTAAAGAAGCCTCCTTCATTAATAAGCAGATGGCACTCAGTTGATTTAAAGGTTTTCTGTAAAGGAAAAGAACAGTTGTTTAAGGACCTCCATTCATGATAAGTAGAGGGCCTACATAGTGGCTTTAATTAACCTAGGTAGTTGCATCTTGCATTACCTCCTCCTAAGGATAAACAGAGAACATTCATCATAATCTAATCACATTTTTTTGGTCTAAAATTTCAAAGTGATATGGTGAAATAAAGGCATAGGTTACAGATAATATTTCACATTGAAAAAATGATATTTTGTTTGAAGATATTCAAGAGTGACAAGTGGAAAAGATCACATTTTTCCCCTAATGGTCTATTCAAAGCAACAGAGAAAACACATATGAAAAGACCTCCTTCACATCATAAACAGAGGATTTACATAATGGTGTTGAGAGGTTGTAGTAGTGGTTTTTATGTAAGCCTTTTTCAGATGATAAGGACAAGGTCACAGTTTTGAGGAAAACTTTCTTGACAAACAGAGCCTGGATGCATAAAAAGTTGAAACCTAAAAGTATCAAAAAAGTGCCCATAAAGTGTTTTGAAAGGACCTCCTTCACTAATGAGCAGAGGGTCAACATTGATTTTAAGGGATCTAGGTGATCTAAATGGCATAACCTCTTTCATAACAAGCAGAGCGTTAAAAATCATCAAATATTGATATAGTGTTTGGAAAAGGTTTTGCATTGATAAATAGAGTTTGAGAGCTAGTTTTTTTTTAATTTTTCTTTCAAAACATAAGGGGAAACAACTTTTGAAAATATTTTCGTGATTTGGTTGAAGATTTATCCTACAAATAGAAAGGGATAAGTTAGTTTGTTAAAGAGAGCAACCCCTCAACAAAAGCACAAAATCACTTTTCAAAACAATTACAAAGGCTAAAGGAGAAGTTTTGCTTTTCGAATAGATAAAAGGGGGAAGGTATCGTTTTAAGCTATAAAAGGCATGGAAAAAATATCATCATATCATTATGCAAACCTTGTGGGCAATAGAAAGACCATCTCCAAAATCATTTCAAAGAAAAGGTTGAACGCGACACGCCTGTAGCAGGTCGTGACGCGTCTCTGACCATCCTGCTGAAGAAAAATACAAAGGGCACAACGTGCCTGTAGGTTCGCGCGACGCCCTTGTCTCCGCTCCCGATGTTCAGAAGGCGCCTAGCGCCCGACCCGACACACAGCTCCCTCAACAGTGTGCAGGTGCTACGCGCCTGTGCACAGGAGCGTAGCACCTCTCCAAAGGTCTCCAAAGGTGAAAAAACCGATTTTTTCTCAGAATTTGGGTTGTTCAAAAACAACAGGAAGATTTAAAAGGTATTTTTCATGCCTTTGCATCTCAATTTTGGTCACAAAAATGTTTTGAAATCAAAACTTAAAAGAAGAAAAATAATGATTTCAAAAGGGGAAACATAGTGGTTTTCAAGGGTCTCCTGCTTGCTAAATAAAAAGAAAAACAGTGCTTGGATAAGGGAACTATTTTTTAGTTCATTTGAAAGACCTGTTTTGATAAGAGAGTGAAGGAAAGTCTAAACAACTATGCCTCCAAGGAAGGTCAACAAGGGTGGATTTGATAAAAGGTTTGAGCCTACTCAAACTAAAGAGTTAAATGATTACCCTTCAGTCCTTTTCAACTTTCATGAGGTAGGGTGCCTTGATATTTTCCAAAAAGTCCAGGAGGTCACAAATCACCCTCCCTTGACACAATTGTTTTCCCTGAGGCTGCAAGGGAAACATGTTCACATAGAAAGCCTTGATTTGTTCTCACTCCTAGGTCAGTGTCAAGGGCCACCAAGATTCCCTATCTTGGTGAGAAATGGTTCAAACAAGCCTGTTTGGACCTAGACCACTACAAGCCCTTCTTGAAACCATCTTACCAAAATGAAAGCAAGGCTATTTTCCCCTTTTCTCATCTATTTATCATGTATGCGCCCTTTATGAAAACCATCATGAGATATTTCACATGTGAGGGGAGATATTCTCGAGTTTATTCCTATCATGTCAGAATTCTGATGCATTTCACTCAGACTCAGCTGTTGAATCTCCCTTTCTTCCTCTGCAAAAGCATAGACAAGATGTCCTCCCTTGTCCAAAACAGACCTCCTACTTAGCAAAAAGCTAGTCTTTTCTATCATTCTCTCATCAAAATCATCATCCTTCACCAACTTGAAAAGAAATGAGTTTCTTGGGAGACTTTCATTTCTCATCCGGATTTTACTACTGTCTCTTCATCTCATGGCCCATCTCATATGTCCTCCTCACCCTCCACTCACTATGTCTCCCCTTCATCTAGTCAATCTACCCATCAAAAGAAAACATCACCCATGATTGATAGTGAAAAATAAGAGTCTGATGAAAGCAAGCATGAAGGTAGTGATGATGAGGAACATAGTGATACTCAGCAGGAGTAGTGAAAATGAGCATGGGGACAACCCACATATAGCTAGTGATGATGAAAAAAAAACTGAAGAGCATCAGGGTAGTGATGATGAGGAACAAAGGGAAGAGGTTCAAATCAGTGATGAGGAACATAATAGTCCTCAACAAAGTCATGAAACCAATCAAAGGGATAGTGAAAAAAGAGCCTCCCAACAAAGTAGTGACCATGGTGGCAGCCCACACACAGAGTCTAAGGAAAACAATGAAGATAATGGCAGCCCACCCACAGAAGTAAGTGAGGAAAACAGTCAAGATAAGGGTAACATACATAAAGAGGTTTAAGACAGTAGAGCCAATAAAGACAGTGGAAGTCAGCAAAATAATGATGAAAATCAAGCCCAAAACAGTGAGGAGGGTGGACAAGGCAGTCCTAAAGACAGTCATGATAAAAGTAGAGGCAGTGAACATGATAGCTTTCAAGAGGAAAAGCACCACAAAATTAAGGAAAACAGTGAACAAGGCAGCCCTAAAGAAGAACATGAAAACAGTGAAAAGTGCAGCAAATTAGGTGATGAAGGAGGAAGCTATGTAAAAGATCAAGTTGAACAAATGCTAGTGATGAAACCTCCTCTCTTTTATCCTCAACACAACCAAGAACATGTGCTTGCTTCCTCTCCTAGGCAAGGGGCCATGATTCATTCCTCAAAAGCACCAAAGGCTAAAAACACCAAATCTGCAAAGAAGAAAATCAGTCCAGCAGTGACTAGTAATGTCACTAGGGCACTAAGGAGTAGAGGAAAACTGCCTAAGAAGATTATTGTTGAATTTCCAAAGAGAATAAGAGAAAATAAGTCTATCCAAAGCAAGGGCAAAGAAAAAGTTGAATAGCAGGAGAGTAGCCATGAGCAAGAAAGAGAGTTTAACATCATACAAATAGACAGTGATGTTGGAGATGATGAAGCTAGAATCCTTAAGTCAGTTTTGCAAAATAGAGAAGCCCAAATCCAGGACTTAGAAACTGATCTAGAAAGGTCAAAGGACCTCATGCACTTTCTACAAATGCAAAATAGACATATGAGCGGGCTAATGGCAATCTATGAGGCGTGGGCATTCAAATACCAAAGGGAAGCATACAAAGCACAAGTCAAGCTTGAAGAATATATGGGAAAATTTGATGATATTGAGGAAGAAGAGCAGTCAGTAAGAAAAATGCCTAGGACTATGGGTCTTAGGAAATATTTGGAGAAACAAAGGGAAGAAGAAGCAACCCTTGCTCAATCGTATCCTCTCACACAATTTCTTGCCCAAGAGATAGAAAATGATAAAGAATCATGGCTTGAAAGAGCCAACAAGAATTTGGAGGAAACATTAGACAAGGCAAATAAAGACTTGGGTTTGCAAAGGAATATGATCGGGCATTACAAGAAATTGAATCAATTTTCCCGAAGAAAAATCATACATGTTTTCATGCTTCTTGCTTGCTGTAGTTTAGTAAAGAATAAGTTTGAGATATGCCCATGGAGGCACCTCAAATTTCCTAATTCATTGCAGCTTAAATGTTTTCATCTTTCTTGGTTATGTCAAAGAATTCTTAATTGCCCTTTGGTACCCTAAGGACTTGTTATCAGTTTCATTAATGGTTATTATGTATGTTGTCTAGTATAATTCATGGTATGCCCTGCTTACGCATAGCTAATCAAAACTCCATTTCTAAAATCTCTCTCTAAATTATTGGTTGTCTTAGTCAAGTCAAAGAGGTCTTGTTTCGATCTTGCCCTTTGTCCATGCTTTGCAGTCTTATTTCAAAGTTCTCGATAGCTCAAGATATGATGTTTAGGAGTTCCATCTTCATAGATTGAGTTGTTTGTTTGTCTTATTTGTTTTCCCAAAAGTCTGAAGGTGATTTTCCCAAAGTTAGAGGGTCTTATACTTCTATTTATCACTGGATTGTTTATTTTCTGCATCTATCACTTTGAGTTTCGTTCATAGAGATTAATGGTCAGCTCTAACTCATGAATGCTTGTTATTTAAACTATTTATGCTTAAAATATCTTTGTATTTCACAAACTTAATGTCCATCTCATTTCACTTACATCCAAAGAATCCATTTATCTCGACAAAATCGTCCCTGAAGTAATACCTTGTTCACCATTGAGACAGTATTGACCTTTTCGACCCCATAGCCCAGTTGATCTGACGAACTTTTGGTCTATTTATCCTTTTATCTGTTTCCCTCAAAAACCTAAAACAAACCAAAACATACTTAAAAACTAGCCTAAAATCCAATTTACATAAGCAAACAAGTTTACATCCTTTGCATAATAGAGAGAGCCCTCTCTGAGTCTAGGAAGGCTAGGTCCTAGGGCTCCAAATCTTGGTCTAATGTTACCTTGTCATTTGGCTTTCCAATCTGCCAAATCACGAGACCATAACACCTCACCCATGCTATCATTGAAATGAAGTGAGTCACCCTCCAACCTGGTAACTCATGAAAAATCTTCTCCACCTTGTGCTCCAGAAATGTAGTTGGGCTGAATAAATGAACATGATAGGTAAGAGGGCCTATCCCACGCTTTCCTCCTCTCCACTTATGATAAGTGTAGAGGGCATGCTTATCTTGGGCTGCAACATGATTGCCCTCCAATGGCAAGAAGAAGATTGAGTCTCCAAAGACTCTTCCTCCAAAATCATGAGTCATTTCAACCCAAAAAATTCCATACAAGTTGAATGGCACATCATCACCACATGGCATCCAAATCAGAACATGGATGAAGGTTATGAGAAAGTTTGGATGATACATATGGTCTCTCTAGTGGATGCAGCAAATTCCTTTCAACTGTTGATTCAAACCATTAAGTGGCAAGTTGTTCTTCAAATAATTTGTAGCTATGCATGTTAGCTCATCTACTATAAAGTAGTAAGCTGAAATATATACCCTTTGTGTACAATAAAAGCAATACAACACTTTCCCAAAGTCATGTAGGGATGGGTTATCAACATTACAAGATTTGGCCCTAAAGTGACCATGAAACCCACAAATAATCTTGCTCTCATGTGGAGCAATGCATTGTTTACATATGGTGAGAAAGTACAAATACTCAATAGAGTAATCAACAAGCACATAAATGTATTTCTTACCATGCATCATGTGTGAGCTGAAGGTGAGATTGATGAGTGAGTATTCCCATGAGAATCTCATCATAAAAATCTGCAAGAGGAGAGGGTGTATACTCCCTTTGGAACACTCCATCAATAGAAACATGCTCTCAAGTGACGGTGCTATGGGCCTTAGTAACAAGGCTCTTGTCACTCCATGAATTCTCCCTTTGACATTCCACATGCCAAAGCTATCCACCATCATGTTGCTAAGTGAGAAGATCTTCTTCCTATATGGAAGTCTCTCATGATCCTTCAATGCTGAAGGGTAGCCTCCTTGCACCATGAATGTGCCTGCCTTCTCTCTAGAAATGTCATGAAAAATATGGGAGGAATTTTTCCCATACTCTCCCAAATGTAACCATAGCAACAACAAATTTTATTGCTGCCTCATCTCTCCCTCATACAAGCCATGAAGTAAGATCATGACAGTCAACTTGTATGATGCCCCATATAAACAAGTCTTCTGTTGCTCCATCATATAGGTGCCATGCCATCCAATTGGTTTCTCTCTCCATACAAATCTTCCCTTGAGCAATAACATATCAGCAATACATGGAAGCAAGGTACAATAAAAACAAGTTTCCAAATGACAACCGGAGAGTGAATCATGGTCCCTCTCATGGAACCAGTGCAGTGCATCCTTGGCCTGCATCAAGATAAGAAATAACAAGTGCTTTGCTAGCCACTTGTTTGCTACCACAGTCATCTCATAAGATGAAAACATGAAGTTACAATATGGTGTCAATGGTGCACACAAAGAATCATGTGGCTTTCCCCACAGACCATCGAAAGGATAGCCAAAATTAGTGCTACAAGTAACTGCAAGTGTATCATCATACAATATGCAATAAGAGATAATTCTTGTTGTTACATCATGGTGCTCAAACAAGGAAAAGAAGTACAATAAAAAATGTGAAATTATACCTCCTCCATCATGTACTTGAGGTCTTGAGCTGAAATGGCTCAACTGGAAATTCTCCCTTACTCCCAATGAGTAGGATGGTGGCTGTGACATTCTCTTTATCACCATCTGGGCTATGCAGCTCTCCATATGCTGAAATATGTCATGCTGAATGCCCTCCCAAGTGAACTCCTCCATCAACTGGAAATATGCATCAAGGTGCATAGAAGAGAAGTCCTCATGTGCTGCATGTAGTAGCTTCTCCTTAAGACTAGAAGATATAGTCAAGAAGATCCTACCATAGGAATAGATGACCACATCATCCACCATGTATCTATCATCTCCATCCGGGTCATCAAGAATCATGCATGCACCAAGATCCTTGGAGTACTCTACCAAGAGCTGAGATCTAAAATAAGGATCAATCCTCCTAAGAGACAACGCTGGTGATCTCGCATGTGAAGCTCTCCTCATGCTGCTGCCTGCTACTTTGACATCCCTCATGCCAAAGTTCTCCTCCAAACTCTTCACCTCTCCAAACTCCAAGGGTGGTGAATCCAAAGACAAGATGTCTTTCATCAACTCTAGATCAGGTGGCCTCCTGGGTGGAATGCGTCCATGAAGTGAGACATCAATGTCAAGAGTAGACTGCATAGATGGTTGGGCAACCTTGCCCCTGCTTTCATAGCGCAATACAGTCTGCCTCCTCTTTACACTAGCTTTCTGAAATAGAGAAGGGTGTGTGCTCCTCATCAACTGATGTTTCTCTTCCTCTCTACCTCCTCCTTCCAACTGCAATGCTGCACAATCATGCTGCTCATTGATTGTGCTTGGACCTCTATGTATGAGATCCTGGGGAACTTCTTGTAAGGATACAAGAATCCCTCCTGTTGGAACATATGCTCCTCCCTCCTTAGCATGAATCACTGTATGTGCTCTAGATGTGACAGCGATGTTGCCCTCATCTCCTTCAATGTGTATGGGAAACATCTCAATAGTTGGATCCTCTTGTGAAAAAGAGACCCCTATGCCCTCTTGTTCAAGAATATGAACTGGAGGCCTTTCTTCTGGCAATATGTAATGCAAGATATCAGCTTCTCCCATGGTTTTCTGAAGTGGGGTTTCCTCCATGATATGAAAGGGTTTTGTTTTCTCAAGTTTCCCTTGCTCATGTGTCTTAGGAAGTTTTTTACCAAATCTTCCCACCAATGTCTCTATGAATCTTGCATAAGAGGAAGTGTTTGCATTCTTTAAAGAAAAAGATTCAAAAATCCACCATGAATGAGCCCTACCTCTAAAATTTAGCGCTGCAACTCTGATGGCTTCATCTTCGGAAATGTGGTGCAGCTACAAATAGGAATCTAGCTCCTTCACCCAAGCTCTAGTTGAACTTGTAGGTGATCCAGAAAAAGTAGATAGATGAAATATATCTGCATCCTGATGCTTTCTCTTCTCCACCTGAATCTTGCAAAACTCTTGGAAATTAGTATGATCTCTAAACCTCTCAGTTTGAGATTCATACTCCTACAACAAATCATGAAGAGTTCTCCTCTTAGGCATTTTTCCTCCTCCCATCCATCTCAAGTTAGATCTAGGCACTTGACTGTGCTATGCATCATGGTGTGTAGCTGCATGCTCACACTCACCATGTGAAAATCTAGATTCTACTCTAGATCCAACCTATTTTGGAGATCCCATCTCCAATCTCATTTTCTTCAGCTCTCCTTGAAAGCTCTGCATAGATTTTGGAAGCAGATTTCTAAGCTTGTCTTCATTTCTTTCTTCACATACTGAAGCTTTCTGGATTTTATCCATCTCTCCTTCCTCTGATAGCTGGATCTCATGGGCTGAGCTAGAGATCATGCTTTGATACCACCGTAATATTCCAAATTAGGAACAACTCATGAATCATGCACTAAAAACGCATTTCCACCAAAATATGCAATAAAATAGTGAAATGGACTCTTGGATCGCATATATTAGTGAATAAGAAAACTAAATCCAAGAATAGATATGAAACAAATCAAACTAGGTGGGTTAAATAGTTCTCCCACACCTAGGATTGCCAAAAAATGCTAAAACCCCAAGACTACAAAATACCAGAGTTGCTGCATAAGGGACTGCACAGTCTAAGAGAGGGTTTAAACTCAGAAAATAGGAGAAAAATATATCTAATCATATTAATCAAATATGCATTAAGAACTGATATCTAGTCTCCTTATACAAAATACAAGATAACCCGACAAGTGTTTCTTGTCAAACACTCTGCATACAAAATGTGATATTCAGTAATTTACTGAATCACCACTGCAACAATGAAGCACATGAGTGTAAAATGTTGGAAAGATGTCTGACCTGATGTAGATCCCTCAAGGGCTTCCTCCCATTAAAGGATGAACCTTTCAATCACAAGGAAACACTGCAATGGAGCCACCAAACCATGCACTAAACACTGCCTCCAAAATAACGCATTCCCTAGCTGGAAAAATGTTGGGAATGTATGGGAAATGTGTGGTATAATACCACAGATCTGAAATCAGCTCTGGAGCTCTCCAAAAAGGTCCCTCAAGTAAAGGAAACCTTCCTCAAATGAGAAACTAGCTCAGGAACCAGGATTCCAATCCCTTCCACTACTGCACCCAGCAACACTGCACAATCTCTAGAAAAACTATGCTGATGAAGTTGGCTGAAGCTTGGCCTAAAAACTTGATGTGGAATGATGAATGAAAACTCTCCCAATGAGGCTCCTCAAAGGAAAGAGGTGGGATTCCTGCTCAGGAACACCCTGTGCTAAACATTATCGTTTACCTTGTTGAACAAGAAGAGGAAGCAAAGTCTAAGCAAGACATGAAAATAATCATGATCTGTTGGCATGTGTTGTCCTTGATGGCAACCTACTTAATGAAATAAGATTGTTGGCAATATGATGCAGAGTGTTGTCCTTGATGGCAACCTACTTGATAAAGTTGATGACAACCTACTTGATGAAGTTGTACTTGATGGAAACCTACTTGATGAGTTAAGGGGGAGATTGTTGGCAATGAGATACAATGTGTTGAATTTGATGGAACTCGCCTCACAGTTGGTCTTGGATGAAAACTCATCGTGCCAGCGTCAATTTTCGTTTCTGCTTGCGTGGAACCGCTCAAGTAAGTGCCAATAACACATATATGGCTGCTATACACACATGGTTTGTTAAGGATAAGTCACGTATGTACGTGGAAATGTACGTGACAAGTAGCGTATGCCCATTTGCACTCTAAATTTAGGAAACCAGGGGACATTACCATGGTATTGACCCAAAGTATTGAGTGCTTGATTATATATTTGATCCCGTCCAGGAATACCATCGGAAGTTGTGTGGTTTTGGCTCATGGTATTGATAAAAGATAAATCTATATAAGGAGAAGAAAATCATAGTGCAAGGGTGTGCATAAGTCTGGGTTTTAATGAATACTTCACCTTGAAGTATATCTGCATGGAAGGGTAACAGTTTATTGACTGATCTGAATTAATAATGCACCTATGAAGAAAATGATGAAGAGGGATCTCTAGATCTAAAATGACTATGTATTTTCTAGATCTATTTATGGAATGTTTAGATCTGAGATGAGGCGAATCAAGAGATGAGATCCAGCTGTTTCTTATCCGATCCTGAAGAGCCGCTCCCGAAATTCCCATCGATGTATATGTGCTTGATCTATTAAAAGCTGTATACACGGAATCGTTTGAAATAAAAAGTATATGCGTTTAGGTTTTCTAAAGAATGCACATATATACACGTTGTCCGCATGGTTAATGTACATACGGAACATGAAGCAACACTTGAAGTGGAACGAGGTTTGCAATGCAAGTGGAATGGTACTCCCGATCTGCTTTGTTGTTCTAATGTTATCTCGTCAATGATGTATTCATATAGAACTGGGTTGTTTGAATGATGAATATGCTGCTGATTATGTTAATTGAAGATCAAGTCATTGGTTGATTGGTTGATGATTCAATGAATGAATTGATGGGGTTATAAGTTTCAGTTTGATGAATGTTGAGCTTAAATGTGTGGAGTGGGTCCAGTCTGAAAATATGATGAAAAGTGGCCTACAAGATGTGTTGTATGGAAGTTGTTGGATCTAGTATGAAAATTGATGAAACATGGTCCATGATGGTGGCCAGGGTTGAAGCCTTCTAAAGGAGGGGGTTGTAGCTCCCTTCCAAAGTGGTAGCCGGTAAACGAGTGCAGAGGGGTAGTGACTCTCTCCAGGAGAGGCCGGTAAATGAGAGTTGTGGGTAGTAGCTCCCTTCCGTGGAGAGGTCAAATGAGAGAGCAGGGGGTTGCAGCTCCCTTCCAGGAGAGACTGGTAAAAGAGAGAAGGTTGTAGCCTTCTGCAGGTGGGTGCCTGTGTGCTGGTATGAGTCTGCGCTAGTACATGGTTGTACAATGTTTTCTTTATAATAAAATATTGAAGACTGAGACGACGACAGCGGTGGTTTTCTCCCGAATTGGGTTTCCACCTTAAATCCTGGTGTTCATGTGTGTTTCTTATGTGTGATGATTTGTTCTGTTCTTACTGCACATGTTTACTGCTTACTAAACATCTAATGAATGAATGATGCAATGATCTAAGCTAAGAATTATCAGCATAATGAAATCTCTGTTAATACGCGAGTTTTATTAAGGATATCCACGTGTATACGCGAGTTGGCTTCATTAAAGTAGCGTATGGGTTTTAGAGAAAGAAAAAGTAAAAAAATTTCAGTCTGCACTAAATACTGATTCACCCCCCCCCCCCCTCTTAGTATTTTTCCCAACAATTGGTATCAGAGCAGGTCCTTTTGCAGAAGCTTGATCGCTTGAAGGAGATTCGTCACAATGGGAAGTCAGGAAGGAGTACTTTCTCTAAGGCCACCTTTATTCAATGGAAGTAATCTGTTATTCTGGAAGATACGAACAAAAGCATATTTGCAAAGTCTTGGTGCAAAAGTATGGGAAATCGTGGAAGAAGGTTATCGGTATCCGACAACTATTCCTATTGATGCAGCAGAAGGGAAGAAATATGAAATCAATGCCAAAGCAGTCAATGTTTTATTAGGAAGCCTATTTGAATCAGAATTTATTAAAGTGATGCAGCTAATTTTAGTCATCAGTATTTTTTACTTGTTAGTGATGACCAGTTGTAACAACCCAGTTTTCCAACAGCCAATCTGAAAATTTGTCAAATTTGCCAGCTGGGAAAACACCCATAAAACTTTTTCGCCCTCCTACTTTTTCAGTCCGCCCATGACAAGATGAAATCCCATTATCAAATCCTACCTAGCCTCAGCCATACTAGTGTGCCCACTAGCTCCAAAGAGACGATCCAAATCTGTTCAAAAAACTATCCCCTAAGTTAGGAAGTGGCGCTTTAAGGCATTTCACCCTTGGAAACCATCAAAGAGACAAAAACCTCCATCTGCTTTAGACCAGTCATAACAGACCTCCCACTCTGCTAATGAAGTCAGTCACAGCCCTAAGTCGCGCCACTTATACACCCTTAAGTCTCAGCAATGCATAGACCATAATCTCAAGCTGATTTTAGGTGTTTTACATTGTTTATGGATTTTACAAAGCACGGGAAGCATGTTAGCACCTCATAAGAAAATTCTTGGCTCTATATGAGAAGAAAGCTACTTCTCAAATGTGATCATAAGCCTGAGATGCACCTGCAGGGCAAAGAGTCACTCATAAAACTCCTGCAACCTCATTCAACCTGAAAAGACAGCAGAAGAAAAAGTAGCACTGTCAAGAGACTGTTGATAAGTCATGGCTAAAACCTCCTTCATTTATAAGCAGAGGGTTAAGGCGCCTCCTTCATCTACAAGTAGAGGGCGATGGCCAATGTTTGACTTGAAAAATTGTAACTGACTGTAAGACAAGATTTGTTTTCAGCAAACAATGAGATAGTGACTAGGAGAAGGTAGCCTACATATGGCTGGGACAGAAGGTTGACAAAGCACAGATATTCCGCCAAGAGAAAAAGGCCCCCTTCATTCATAAGCAGATGGCCAGGGCATTAATAGGTTTCAAGGTCTGTTTGATCAGAGAAGCAAGGTAATATACCAAATGGAAGGCAGGGGTACCACTGCAATCCAAGGAGGTCAAACTTGTCTCTTAACAAGATTTTGTCAAAATACAGTCCACAGTTTGCAGTCAAAACAAAACCCAATTGAAGAATGGTTGAAAAATTTGTGTCATTACATAGGAAAAGAACTAATGATGATTATGTTCTAAAAGATTTTGATTCCCCTACTCCTAAGAAGATGTCCTTCAGATCATTTATCATAAGTTGACAAGGAAAATTTGAGTTTTTTCTCTTCCCAAGAAAGGTATTGAAACTAAACCCAGTGGTTCATAGCATACAAAAAAGACTTTGGCATATTCTTACAGATTCTGAAACTCATTGAAGGCAAAAGTTGTCAACCAAGTTGAAAAAGACAAGCCATCTCCTTTCAAATGACAAAGAAGTTTTCAATGCTTTTTAGCAGATCTAGAGTGTATTTTCCATGATAAATGTCACCAAAAGTGTTGACAGTGGCAAAGAATGGTCCATAGTTCATTGGGGTATTATTCAAAGTGGGAGCTTCTATGTTAAAAATGTCACCAGAGAGACAACAACGACAAAAGGCACTGTTCAAATGTGTAAATACGATGAATAGCATTGACCCTGGGAAAGAGTCATAACCATTGCTATTGCTCAAGTAAAACACATAGCCTTTGTCTTTTACCAACATTTTTCAAATGTAGACCCTTATTAACACATTCACGGTCACTTTGTTTTGTTTCAAATGGACAAAAGAAATATTTTTGAAAAAGGGTGTTTTCCCAAAACCCTCACGAAATTCGTGTCAACAATAGTGGGTTGTTTTGCATTCAAAGGAATAAAGACCGTTGGACTTCCTTTTAAATCTCCCAAGAAGCATGAAATATCATTCCACTCTTGCCATTCACAGGACTGAAAACGAGAAAATTTGAGAATTTTCGCAAGTTTGTCAAGGATTTCACTGTGCGGCGCGCTCAAAGACAAAATTACACATGCATATAACTGCTGCACGGCGCGCCTGTAGGTGCGCGCGATGCGCCTGTGCACTTGGGTCCTATCAGCCCGATAGGTGACCTGACACCAATTTTTGTGCGGCACTCTTTCTTCTAAACGCGTCGCGCGTGAATTTGGCCTCCAACACGCCTTCAAATCACCTCCAAAGCTGCTCCAGCGTGTTAACAATGCCATCATCGAGTTCTTAAGGTATTTCTGCTGCATCCCTTAGGTTTTTCAAGAACTGTTGAGCAGTGCAAAAGGGTTAAGGAACCACAGTCTAAACCACAGTTTGGGTGTTGGGTAGAAAACGAAATTTGTTGTTGGCTAGAGGTGAAGCTTTAAAAATGATTGAGTTTGCATTAGTGTGAATAGCCAATGAGACTGCCCACAAACTGTGATGAAGAAAAGAGAGGATCACACAGTTTAAAGGGTGAAAAATAGGTCAAGTTTCAACACACAGTGATCATTAAATCAACGTTTTATTTTGTTCAAAATCTCTTTTGTGTCTTGTGTAAAAGACAACAGCAGTGTTTTGATCTCCCCTTATATAAAACAGACCTCAAGTAATTAAAATAGTTGGAGGATGTGTGGGCAAAACTGGTGTGAAAAGCAATAAGGTGCAAAAGGGGCAGTGTTTTGTTGAAGGGAGTTTATATTGTTGAAAGCTACAGGCCTGGTTACCTACATCACAAAAAACACAATAAGCCCTGATTGACCTATCTTATAAGCAGTAAGCTTCTGACTGTGTATAGACTTGTTGATTAGCTGTGCTTATATTATTAGATGTTTGGTGAGTTGCATACGAGAAAGTTGATGCTTTGTTCAAAAAGAAGTTCATTGGCTGTGGACTGCTACAGACCTTTGTAACCACATCATAAAAACATCTCAAAACTCTGTCACCTTGTCCCTTAAACACAGTGACCGCTGACTGAGTAAATGCATTGTGGTTGTCTGTGTTTATATTGTGTATTTATTGGTTGAATGGCTTAAACAGAGAGCAGTGTTTTTTCAAAGGTTTTGTTTTCCTTCCTCTACAAAGATACGGGTGTCCTACTGCCTCAAAAACCAAATTGGGGTGTCCTTCCATAGGAAAGATCACTGTAGACTGTGGATCATGATTGACTGTGTTGTTGTTCTTCAAGTTTAATTGGTTTAAGTTTCATGTCCAGGGGAAGGGCAGCATTCTGAAGGCACAAAGATCTCACTCCAAAAGAAGAAATTTCACATTACACTTGATATCATTTTTGTCTTAATCAAACAGAGGGTTGACAGGCTGAGACAGAGTTTGCATTGAAGAGCACATTTCAAGGACTGTAAGGCAGTGTGGTGTTTCAAGAGTGCATCTAGCCCAAGATGCCGCCCAGGCAAGATAGCAGAAGTGGGTTGCACAAGAGGTATGAGCCAATTTCTACTGAGGAAGTCAATGCACACCCATCTATCCTTTTTAATTTTCATGAGGTAGGTTGTTTGGATTTCTGCCAGAGAATACAAGAAGTCGAAAGTTTCTCACCTTTGACACATTTGTGCGCCTTGAGGTTCAAAGACAAACATTTTCAAGTGGCAGGCCTGGATTTCAAGTTCTCCCCAAGATCCATATCCAAGGCGACTAAAATCCCATACATTGGCGAGAAATGGTTCAAGCAAGCCTTTTTAGACTTGAATGACTACAAACCCTTCCTCAAGCTCGAGCACAGAGAAGCATGCCCTGCTATTTTTCCTTTCTCTCATCTTCTCGCCAGCTATGCTCCTCTTATGAAGATCATAATGAAGTATTTCACTTGTGAAGGGAGATTCTCCCGAGTTTATGCGTACCACATCCGACTGTTAATGCACTTCACAAGAACCAAGTAGCTCAATCTTCCTTACTTCTTGTACAAAAGCATTGAGAAAATGGCCTCCACAGTCCAGAAGAAGCTTCCATCACAGCAAGTAGCTTCTCTATTCCATCATTCCCTGATTAAAATCATCATCCTTCACCAGCTGGAGAAGAAAGAAGTTCCTTGGGATGTTTTCATTAGTCACCCTGACTTCACCACTGTCCCTCCAGTCCATACATCCCCCACATCGCCTACTCTTCGCCCCTCACCTTCCTCTAGTAGGCCTACTTCTAGAAGGCTCAGATTCACCACGGAACAGTCAAGAGAGCATGGAGAAGGAGAGGGAAGTGGCCAACGAAGAGAGGAGGGACATGAACAGGCAGAAAAATATGAGGAACAACAGGAAGAAAGTGATGGAGGGCAGCAACATGATAGTAATGAAGGTGAGCAGTAGCAAGAGCAAGAAGAGGAGAGTGCTGATCAGAAGCAACTCAGTGGTGATGAAGAGCAAGAACAAGTGGAAGGGCAGCAGTTTAGGCAACAGTTGGAGCAGAAGCTTGAACCACAAAATGAACAGGAACTTAAACACAGCAACAGCATGATGTTGGTGATCAAGGGCAGCATTTTGAGCAGCATGATGTTGAGGGGCAGCATCAGTCTCCTCATGACAAACAGCAGTCCCCTCATGATACACTACAACCTCCTCAAGATGCACAACAGCTTCAAGAGGAAAGGCAATTTCAAGAAGGTAACAAACAAGATGACAAAGGCAAAGCAATTATGCTTTCCTCTCTTGAAAATACTAAGCCCAAAACATCAAGGAAGAAAGTGCCCAAGGTTGTCACTCCAAAAGTGACAAGAGCTCCTCAGAGCAAAAGAAAGTTGTCAAAGGAGCCTATCACTGATTTTCCTAGGAGGAAGAGCGCAAGACTAGCCTTCAAAGGCAAAGGAAAAGGCAGGATAGGAGAAGGACACGAGCATGGGAGCGCTTTGGATGCCATCTCAATCCAAAGTGAGGACAGTGACAACGAGGCCCGGATTCTTGAAAACATTCTAATCCATAGAGAGGGCCAAATTGATACATTAGAGGATGACCTTCATCGGGCAAGAAACTTCAATCAATTCTTGCAGATCCAAAATAGCCAAATGAGTGTCCATATGGCTGTCTATGAGGCGCGAGCAATCAAGTACAAGAAGGAGGCCGCCAAAGCCCAAGCAAGGATATAGGAGCTCATAGGTGATTTTGATGAAGATGAAGAAGAAGACCAGCCTAGGCGAAAGAAGCCTAGAACCATAGGGCTTAGAAAAGCTCTTGAGAGGCAAAAAGAAGAGGAACAAGCCCTTCTTCAATCCACTCCCCTCACTGCACTACTTGAGTAAGAGATTGAAAGAAATAAGGATGCATGGCTAGAAAGAGCAAATAAGCATTTGGAGATGAAGCTTGAGAAGGAAAACAGGGACTTAGAGCTGCAAAGGAGGAGGACAAAACATTATCAAAAGCTAAATCAGTTTGCCCGGCGCAAGTTAAAGGCCACTCAAGAGAAACTAAAGGAAGCAAAGGGGAAGCGCCTGGCACGGAAAGAGAAGAAGGACACATCAGCACTTGAAATTTTGGCTTCATTTTCGGAGCATATTTCCGAGGACCCTTGAGGGTCATGCACACCAATTTTGGGCACATTTCAACAATTTTGGTTTTTTGGCATTTTTGAGTTTTTGGTCAAAAACTCATAAATTTGCCATTTCATTTTAAGGATTCGTCAAGGGAGGAGAATGGTATCATTGGATGCCATAATTTCATGAGCACACCCTTAGCAATTTTCAAAACATTTGGAGATCATTTTCCCCCTCAAAACGGCGAAAAAGGCTCGCTTTTTGCACACTCTGCCCGGTCTATCAGCAGACTTTAATTTTCTGTCTTTTTACACATAGGTGTAGTTTTGGAGGACTTCTAGGCATCGGATCGGGAAAATTTCACTTGTTCTGGAAAGTAGACACTCAGATCTTTCCAACGAGCTATCATGAGCCTCGTTTTGACATCAGGAAGGCTACCAAATGTTTCCGGCAAGTCAGGGAACCTTTTTCTGATGTAAATTTGAAATATTTTTGTAATTTTTGAACCTCTAAAAACTGCTTTTTCCAAATGTGCGTTTAGCTATTTTTGCACACGAAAAAGTATGAAAAGTCAATTAAATTCCCTTTTTTGGCATTTTTTAGATATTTTATGAGATATTTTTGTGCCTTGGGCTTTGCAAAGCCTCAAGGACAAGATTAGATATTTTGATTAGGCCAATAGGATGGCAAGTTGAACCATGAGGTTTTCCTCACTTGAGCCTATATATTCCAAAGGCTTTCATTGTAAAACAAGGTTGAACTTGAGAAGAGAAGCAATATATGGTCATATGAGCTTTGGAAGAAAATACTTGTGTTATGCTTTGGATTGCCTCTTGGATGTTCTTGGATGAATGATGAAGGATTGTTGATGGATTCCATGACTTGGTAGAATGGTATAGTGTCTCTTGCTTTGTTGTTGTCTTCTATTTTTCATTCATGAATACATGTTTCTTGCTTGCTATAGATCAGTAGAGAACAAATTTGAGACATGCCCATGGAGGCACCTCAAATTTCTTGTTTCTTCATAGCCTCTTTGTTTTCTTCTTCCTAAGTAACATTAAAGAATTCTTGACTGCTCTTTAATATTTAGGATATTGTTGCTAGTTTCATTCATGGTTTTATACATGCTAAGAAGGACTTACGGTACGCCCTGCTTACCTATGGCTAGCTATAGTTCCATCCATGAAATTTCTCTTTGATTGATTAGATTATCATTTTGTTTGAACCAAGGAGGCCTAGTTTTGATCTAGCCCTTTGCCTAAAACTATGAAAATCTTGTTGTTCAAAGTGCCCAATAACTTGAAGTACTGTGTTTAGGCATTCCGGCATAGTGTTTTGAGTTTTTTGTCTTCCTTAAGTGTTTTCCCCAAAGTCTGAAAGCCATTTCCCAAAGTTAGAGGGTCTTATACTTCTATGCATGGCTTGAATGTTTATTTCTATGTATTGATTAGCTTATAGTTACATTTTGCATGATTAATGGTTTTCCCTACCATGTTTATGTCTACTATTAAACTAGTTATGCTTGAAATCCTTTGTCGTTCACAAACTTGATGTCCATTTACTCCATTTTTCCCAAAGATCCTTTCTACCTTGAATCAAATCGGCCCTTCAACAACCTTGTATCGTCATCTAATAGCTTTCTTGACCTTTTGACCCCATAGCCCAGTTAATCTAACATCTTGTTACCTATTTTATATCTTTGATCAGTTTCATCCCTCACAACTAAAAAAACTTCGCTTTTACTGCTGCTTGCAAAACAACTGTAAAGAGAGCTTTGAATGCTCCTTCCACTTATAGAGCCTGCGGAGTCCGGGAGGCTAGGTCAGCAGGCAAATATTGGTTTGATGTTCTTTGTCATTTGGCTTTCCAATCGGCCAAATCACGGGACGAAGGCTAAATTCAGCAAAAGAAATATGGGACAAAATCATTCTAAGCTATGAAGGAGATACAAAGGTAAAAAGTTCCAAACTCCAAACTCTCAGAATTGAATATGAAAATTTAAGGATGCATAGTGATGAGAGTATTGCCAGTTTCTTTTTACGTCTAGATGATATTGTAAATCGTATGAGAAGTTTGGGTGAAACCATAACCGATACTACTCTGGTTGAAAAAGTATTAAGATCTTTGACTTCAAAATTTGAGTCAAAAGTATCTGCTATTGAAGAAAGGCAAGATCTGCAAACTCTTACTATTGTTCAACTACATGGTATTCTAACTGCTTTTGAAATGAGAAAAGAAGGTCCCTCTCAAATCAGAGAAGTTGCCTTTAAGGCATGTGCAAAAGGAAAAGAAAAGGAAATTGTCAAGGAATCAAGTTACATATCAGAAGAAGAAGAAGCAAATTTTGTGAGAAGACTCCAACCAGGTACTGGAAGATTCAAAGGTAAGCTTCCTTTCAAGTGTTTTAATTGTGGAAGAGTTGGTCATTATGCTGCTAAATGTCCTTATGAAGAAAATCATGATAAAGGGAAACAATTTGAAAAAGGAAAGAGCTATTATACAAATGAATATAATGATGGAATTTCAAATGAGGATGAAGAAGATTCTGACCAAGATATGCTAGTGCTCATGGCAAGGAAGCAAAAGAAGAAGGCTACTCAAAGAAAGGAGATATCTCAGAAAACATGTGCAGCAGAAAATGAAGAAGATAAAACAGGTATTGAATGTTGTTCTTGTGATTCACTTTCTTGTGCAAGCAATGGTAAAGATAGTGAAAGTAATGTTATGGATCTAGAAGAAGCTCTCAAGATTAAAGTTGAAGATCAACAAAGATCATTTAAAGAGAGAGAAGTTATCTACAATGAGATGATCTCTCAAATGAAAGGACAGATAGAAATACTGAATGGTCAGATAGACAAGTATCAAAGGTTGTACAATTATGCAACCAATCGAAATAAAATACTTGAAGCAGAAATCATCGATCTAAATGAAGATCCGGAAAAATCAAATAAGAAGAATGAAGAACTTGAAGCAGAAATCATCTCTCTAAAAGAAGATCTTGAAGCATCAAATAAGAAGAATGAAGAACTTCTACAATCATTTGAAAAAGAAGGACGTGAAGCATAAATCATCTCGCTCAAAACAGATCTGGAAAAATCAAATAAGAAGAATGAAGAACTACTACAAATTTTTGAAGAACAAGAAAATGGGTTGAAAGAAGAGATTTTAAAACTGAATGATCAAGTAGAAGAAGGAAGAAGGGTCAAAGAAAGTATGAAGAAGCAATGCCAAAAATTGGAGGTTGAGGTAAACATTCTAAAAAGTAAATTAGAAGAAAATGATAAAATCTTGAGGTTTCAAGATAGTACTAAGCTTTTGGATAATATTCTTAGTAGTCAAAGGTCTCCTTCTATTAAATTTGGTCTTGGTTTTCATGAAACTGTTAAAGGAGAATCTAGTTCACAAGGAAGTACTAAAGATTCAAAAGATATCAATGCAAAACCTGAAGTGTTGAAAGAAGCAAAAGAGCAACCGAAAATTATGAACTCTCAAAAGAAATAATTCCCTCCTTTGATCAATAATGTTGAGTGCTTTAAATGTCACAATTATGGGCATGTTGCAACCAATTGCAGAAGCAGATTGTTTCAGTCACAAACAAACAGATCTTACTCAAAAAGGTACTCTGGTTTCTTTAAGGGATGTTGTTTTTCATGCAGCAAGTTTGGTCATAAAGCAGCTGATTGTAATAGAAGAAAGAATAGAAAATCACATCATGATCCTTATGCTTACTTTTTTGGACACATAAGATGTTATGCTTGTAATAAGTATGGACATGTAGAAAAGGAATGCAGGATGAATAGATCTGAGAATTTGGATAATTTCCAGCATACAATAAGAAATTTCAAGCAAAGCTGGAAAAAGAAGGAGGACCGGTCAGAAACGTAGGGAATATTGACCCTACTGCAGTCATCCGCTTCTGAAGCTTACTTCTCGTAATGATTGCAGGAGTGATGTGAGATACATTAGAGGAATCAACAATGTATCATCACAGGGGGAGAAATATATGGTGATTCTCATGGTTGGTTTGGTAATTCTGGTTATGTTTATTTCTGACAGTGCATCTGATGTGAAGAAGACAGGTACAGGTAGTACAAATTCAGGGGGAGATGAAAGTGTGAAATTTTCAGTATTTCACTTTCCATACGCAGGTTGACTGAACAAAAGCCGCGTATACACGCAAGTTACGCTGAAGACAGTCGCGTATTCTTTTCTGTTATGGAAAACAGTGAGATGGCTCAAGAACAGGAGTACAGGTTCAAGGGGAGAATTAGTCTAACTACTAATGATTGCATTGATTGGCATTGTATCTGCTTATTCCGTAGTTCTCATACTCAAATGATGATCACGTGATGCATGGTTTCTTATGATAAGATTATGGATGAGCCCTGTTTTCTTTTTGCTGAAGAATATCTTTTGTTTTCACACATGGATGAGATGAAAGTTTTATGATGAGGATAGATCATGCAGAGTTTGTTGCTAATGACTTTTGACATAATTCCTACATATGTTACATCATGATAAATATTGAAGATCTTGGTGATAACAGATCACATGGATGATTTCTTGACACATATTGTCTATTGAAGAAGTTGTTCTGGTATGATAATTCCTATTGGGAAGAATTTGTTGTTGCCGCAAAAAGTTTGAAGGCCTGGTTACTGATGCAATTATGCTACAAATGTTGGATGACACTTGAAAACATAGCTACATTGTCCTATCTTTCTTCTCTCATATATCCCAGGGAAGCATTCGAATATCTCAGACGGAAGCTGGGAGTTGTCTCTACCATGTACAAGATCAGATCTACTTAAAATCAGAATATTAAAATTGGATACGCGGGTTTCCTGAAAGACAGTCGCGTATACATGCGAGTTTATACACAGAAAACCGCGTATGGGTGGTTGCTGACAGAATGTTTCTAGGTCAGCATTTTTTCAGCAAAGTACTGTTTGGTATCTCTGGTGGTGCTCCAGTGATCATAATTCTGTTTCATTCTCTGATATTGTTGATGAAGATGCCTTGATGATTTGCTGTTGAAAGTGTTCAGGATGCACAAGCTAAGGGGGAGCATTGGTCATGTGGAAAGGATGCATTGTTGGCATTCTCTTGATTTGTTGTGATCTGATCTCATGATTGAGATTCCTTGATCTTGATTATAAAAAGTCATATTTGTAATTTGATGAAAAGGTCATGTTGAGACCTATGATGTAAAATTGTAATATTCAGTCATGTAAGGACTTGTTCAAATGTGTAAACTCACTTGGTTGGGTACTTGAGTCAAATTTTTAAACCCACTTGGTTGGGTAGTTGAGTCAAAATGTGTAAACCCACTTGGTTGGGTACTTGAGTCACATATGGAAATCCACTTGGTTGGATCATTGATGTAAGTATGAGTCCTTGGTGATAGGAAAGTTCATAGAGTCATGTACTTCATTGAAAAATATGTTTGAAGATTCAGCATGAACTCAGGGGGAGCATGGTAACTTCAGTGCACATCAGATCTACAGAGCTCTTCTTTCTACATGAGAAGAAAAACCTTGTTTTGGTTTTGATCCGCCCTTTGCCCTTGATGTCAAAGGGGGAGAGTAACATGGTGTTTGAATAGGGGGAGAGTATCATGGTGTTTGCATAATGGTTATAATCAATGTATCTATCTGTTGTGGTGATCAAACACCATCATGGTTGCCATCAAGTCCAAAGGGGGAGATTGTTAGCATGTGTTGTCCTTGATGGCAACCTACTTGATGAAATAAGATTGTTGGCAATATGATGCAGAGTGTTGTCCTTGATGGCAACCTACTTGATAAAGTTGATGACAACCTACTTGATGAAGTTTCCCTTGATGGAAACCTACTTGATGAGTTAAGGGGGAGATTATTGGCAATGTGATACAATGTGTTGACTTTGATGGAACCTGCCTGATGAAGTTGTCCTTGATGAAAACTGACTTGATGAGTTGTTAATGATGTAAATCTGATGTATCTACAGATCAGTTCAGAAGTAGCTCAGAAAGTGCCAGAATAATGTTGAACAAGGTATGTCACAAGGCATACGCGGGTTTGTTAAGGATAAGTCGCGTATGTACGCAGAAATGTACGTGACAAGTAGCGTATGCCCATTTGCGCTCTAAATTTAGGAAACCAGGGGACATTACCATGGTATTGACCCAAAGTATTGAGCGCTTGATTATATATTTGATCCCGTCCAGGAATACCATCGGAAGTTGTGTGGTTTTGGCTCATGGTATTGACAAAAGATAAATCTATATAAGGAGAAGAAAATCATAGTGCAAGGGTGTGCATAAGTCTGGGTTTTAATGAATACTTCACTTTGAAGTATATCTGCATGGAAGGGTAACAGTTTATTGATTGATCTGAATTAATAATGCACCTCTGAAGAAAATGATGAAGAGGGATCTCTAGATCTGAAATGTATATGTATTTTCTAGATCTGTTTATGGAATGTTTAGATCTGAGATAAGGCGAAATAATTTCTGAAGTAAAGAATGAAATTTGAGTTGTTTATTTGATATGAAGAGCTGCACAGTCCTGAAAAGTTACAGATGTATACGCAGGTTTGCTTCAGTGAAAGTGCGTGTATACGCGGGTCTGCTTAAGGAAAAGCGTGTATGAGCAGTTAGGGTTTTTTGAAGAATGCGCAGAAGTATACGCGGGTTGGTGTACATGAAAGCGCGTACATACGCAGTGTTAGTGAAGTAAAAGCGCATATGGAATTTAGGGTTTGCTGAAGTAAGTGGAATGAAATGTCTGATCTGTTTTGTTGTTTTACTGTTATCTGTTAATGATGTATTCATACAGAACTGGGTTGTTTGAATGATGAATATGCTACTAATTATGTTAATTGAAGATCAAGTCGTTGGTTGATTGGTTGATGATTCAATGAATGAATTGATGGGGTTATAAGTTTCAGTTTGATGAATGTTGAGCTTAAATGTGTGGAGTGGGTCCAGTCTGAAAATATGATGAAAAGTGGCCTACAAGTTGTGTTGTATGGAAGTTGTTGGATCCAGTATGAAAATTGATGAAATGTGGTCTATGGTGGTGCTGAGGGTCGAAGCGTTTAGTGAAGGGGTTGGAGCTCCCTTCTAGTGGTAGCTTGTAAACGAGTGCAGGGGGTAGTGGCTCCCTTCCAGGAGAGGCTGGTAAACGAGAGCAGGGGGTAGTGGCTCCCTTTCAGGAGAGGCTGGTAAACGAGAGCAGGGGGTAGTGGCTCCCTTCCAGGAGACGCTGGTAAATGAGAGAAGGTTGTAGCCTTCTGCAGGTGGGTACCTGCGTGCTAGTATGAGTCTGCGCCAACACATGGTTGTACAATGTTTTCTTTATAATAAAATATTGAAGACTGAGATGACGGCAACGATGGTTTTCTCCCGAATTGGGTTTCCACCTTAAATACTGGTGTTCATGTGTGTTGCTTATGTGTGATGATTTATTCTGTTCTTACTGCACATGTTTACTGCTTACTAAACATCTAATGAAGGAATGACGCAATGATCTAAGCTAAGAATTATCAGCATAATGAAATCTCTATTAATACGCGAGTTTTATTAAGTATATCCGCGTGTATACGCGAGTTGGCTTCATTAAAGTAGCGTATGGGTTTTAGAGAAAGAAAAAGTAAAAAAATTTCAGTCTGCACTAAAATGCGATTCACCCCCCCTCTCGGTATTTTTCCCAACAAAGACATGATGAATAATGCTGAAATCATCTTCCTTATATAAAATATGATTTTTCTTGCCCTTGGCCCCAGTCAATTAGGTCATCTCTATCCAAAGATACATCTACCTCCAAAACTGCGTTATTCCTCCTTGGATTCCTCCTCCTCCACAACTGCGCTGTTGACTTAGTCAAAGAAGCTTGATTTCATCCTTGTTCACACATGGAGGTGTTTTATTAAGCTAGAAAGAGTGTCTCCTTTCACACTTGGAGTGTTTTTATCCTCCTTAGGACTTATGGGCTTTTCTACCCATTTATTCACCGACCAGAGCTGCTGCTAACTCTAATGTTCCATTTAGCTTGTGGATAAAATTTTGGAACATTACACCATCCCTCATGGATCTAAGCTTGGAGCATAATTTTGTGATATGTCTCTCACAAAATCTGAATCAGGTGGCCTCCCAGGTGGTTTTCCACTAGATGAAAGTGTCCCATGCAACAATCTCATGAGCATGATAGATGGGACTGTAAGGTCCTTGCTTCCACTGCGAAAATCCATCTCTGTTATTTGTGTGAAAGTGGTATCTGAGGGATATTTATGCATGCCTTTGATCATTTGAGTTTCACCACTCTTCTTTTCCACCCATTCCATTTTCAAAGCCTCCCAATCAGTGGTGACTTTTCCGAATGTAATCAACCATTAAACACCCAAAATCACATTGGTGTCAGGTATGTCAACCAAAAAGGAATGATAAACCAATCTATATGTCCCTATGGTGAATGAAAGTGATGGAAAATAATGCATGCATTGCATTGTTATATATCCTCGAACCAAAACAAAGAATCCCTCAAAAGCATCAATGGGTATTGCCCTCCTTTGCACTAGTTGGGCATCAATGAAATTGTGGGTAGCCCCACTATCAATCAACACAAAAAACCTCTAATTCAAGATGGAACCTTGAACTCTTAAGGTCAAGTACTTAGGTACTCCTCTCAAAGATGCAAGATCCCCTCCTTTTATCACTCAGTAATTTCTCAAGGTTAAAGAAAGAATTCATCGAGGTAACTACAAACCTACTTTTAAACTCTAGTATTTAGCCTTCCTAGGGTTCAGAGAGGGCTCTCTCTGTAAGATTTAACTTTGTTTAGATTATAATATATTAGGCTAGTTATGATTATGCAAAGTGGTTTTTATTTTGGTTTGGTTTGGTAGGAAAAATCACTTAATGAGATGGATAGTGGGAAATCTGATTGTCCATTGGGCTAAGGAGTCAAAAGTCAAACAGATATAACTACAATCATGGTCAAAAAGTCAAATGTTTTTAGGGAAAGATATATAAGTATTTGAATATCTTGGAAGGTTGTTTGGTGAAGTGGTATGATCGGGATAAAGGGCAATGAAGAGTTCTTTGATCCGGGAAAATGAAGTAGTAGGCACAGGTCAAACAAAAGAGGGAGCAATTAACGATTCCCTACTCTAGAAATCAATAGAAAACATAGAAATGATAAACAGTAAAGACATGGTGCTTTTAACAAATCCTAAAATAATACTCTTGAATTATCATTCAAATTTGGAACACATATATGGATGCATGAAACAAAGAAGATAAACAATGACAAGTAGAAAGTACTTGTCTTCAATGGCGCATCACATGAATCCTGATATATGATGCTAGTTGATATGATCCAATCTTCTACTCGAAATTTGCATCAAAAAAGCCTTCAATTCCAATGAAAATTACTATAGAAATCTTCAGCAGTTTACTCCACAATAATACTTCAAAGAGTGAAGTATTTATACAAATTCTTAAACTAAAATATCTTGAAAAAATATCAAGATTGGTTTACAAATATCTCAAACTATTTTAAATATAGAACTTAATAAAAGGAGACTCAAAACTAATGAATCTATTTGGAACTATTTTTATGTATTGATGGTGAAAAATAATAGAAAGTCGAATTTGATAGCAACTATTGGTTGATGATGAGGCATCCAAGTCACTAATTGTCTCCTTCCTTTGTGCATTTTGGTCCAGAAATGTTGTAAACTTGGGGTCCAATGATACCTTTTTATTTCTCAATCCAAAATAGATATGTAAAAAGTGAAAGAGGTTTTTGTAGATAAATATGTTACTAAGATGAAACTCTCTCAGTTTCCCAAAATTCAGTTCCGGTTGTTCACAATAGGATCTGCAAAAATATGTGTAAAATATAACTTTACACAGTCTGAAAAATAGCCTGTAAGGATGTGCATTTATCTCTCATTATGTAATACCTGTGGATAAAGTGAGACATGGTTTTTTATAGTGGCCTCTTAGGAACACAAACATCCTTCAGTTTTGAAAAATACATCTTGGATTGGTCACAATAGTTTCAATAAAAATATGTGTAAAACAGAACTTTACACAGTCTGAAAAATAGGTTGTAAAGATGTGCATGTATCTCTCATTCTGATATACTTGTGCATAAAGTGAAATAGGTTTTTGTATATTGGCCTCTTAGGAACTCAAAAATCCTTCAGGTTTGCAAAATTAATCTTGGATTGGTCACAATAGTTTTTGAAAAACAATGACTTAAACAAGAAATTTCTGCAAAAATGTCCCTTCTTGCTCTGTTTTGATATTTTAACCTTTTTGTTCTTTTAACTGTTTTTCTTTTACTTTGGACAAATTTCATTGTTGGTGAAAGTATTTTCATCTCTGTTTAACCATTACTGCCTCTGTTTTTACTTTTACTGTTTTACCTTGACTGCTCTGTAACTTTGTTTTAACCTTTACCGTGACTTTTATCTGATACACTTTAACTCTGATGATCTTTGATTGTTCTGTTTTCACTGTCACTATGAATTATTATTTCAATTTTACCATTCACTATGTAATTTTATCATTCTGATCTCTCTCTGACTTTGATTTAATCCTTTCTTTGTATAAAAAATATTTGTTCAATGAAGCCTTTGAATTAAAATCTAAGAATTTGGAGCAAACAATTTTGTCAACTAGTATTGAAACTATTGGCCCAATTTCATATTCTGATAATAATCTGTAACAATCAAGAAATTCGTTAATAAAACCCTAGTTGGAAGGGAAGACAATAATGACTTTAGGGAACAGGGAATGTAGTGAAAATATTTATGGCCATAGTAGGGTTTTTCTCATAATTTTGACCTTCAGATCTTAGGAACTCTTGTTTTTAGGTTTTTTGTACACTTCTGTAAGCTTAGACTGTTTACAGAAGGTATTTCTGGTATGACAGAGGTCTATTGAATAGTAATAGGCACAAAATGGATTTTTTGGTTTAAACCTTTAAATTTAGCTCTAAAACTAATCTTCAAACTCTTGATAGACTCAGGAAAAGGTAGAATCAGGGTTTTCTGCTCTTCCTGAATAAACTGGACTAAAATGGTTTAATTCAGAAACATAAGGATCCTGAATATTTGCAAGGGTTTCTTTAGTCAATCAAAGGGTCTTTAAAGTCTATAAAAAGTTAAAATTACTTCAATTTTGATTTAAATACAGGTTGCAGTATCAAAATCATAATTTTATCAGGGTTTAGTAGCGAATTTGTTCTTTTGGGGGCAGATACAAGTCTTTCTGTGGGAAAAATAGGGTTTACAAGGCTCAATTTCTTAGAAAATTGGTTCTTTCAAATGAATGGAAGGTTATTTTTCTTCGAAGAATACCTGTTTGTGCAGGTATTTGGTCTTTTAATGGTTTATTAGGCGTAAAATGAGCTTCTGATGGATTTGAAGGTTTTTGGAAGTCGAACTGTGGCTTCCAGCAGTTTTAACAGTAGATGCAATGGCTTTTTTCAGGTCCTCTAGGTGTAAAACAGTGTAAAATGCCTCGTTCCTTCAGTCAAGATGGATAAACGCACTGAAATTACAAAAAAGGGCTTTACTGGTGCGTATGGGTTTTTATGGTTTAAACATAATCAACATTAAATGGAGGTCTTATCAGAGCGAAGGGCGACTTTGGCATCGGAGGCAGAAAATCAGAGTTGTTTATCGCATTCGTTAAGTGGTAAGTGATTTCAATTGAATCGGATGCGATCCAATAAAAATGGGCCATGTGGAGGAGAGAGAAAAGGCTAAAACAACTTATTTCACATGGAAAGGAATGGGTTATAATCACGCAATTAAAAATGCGATATGGTTTTTCAATCATCAGATTTGGGAGCTTGAGTGTGAACGACGAAGATTTGATATGGAGATGCTCGACATTCGGAGGTGGGCCTGAGGTTTTAATAATATGGCAAGATGGTTTCGAAACTTTATAAATATACATTTATAAAGTTAAAACTTTATGTTATATGATTGGCAGGGGGGTAAAGTCATATGTGTTTCAATTAAAACATTAAAAAATGTTTCAATCACGGGTGCGAGTATATATTATATGATAGTTAAACATTTTGACATGTCTTTTAATACCATAGGGGCAGGGTATTTTTCTATTTTATATGTTTAAACCTATGGGAATAAAGGGCAGGGATATTTTCGGCACATGGGATATATAACATAGGTTTAAACTTTAAATAAATGGGTTTTGGGGGTTATTTAATTATAAAGGATTTAATAATATTTAATAATATAAGTTAGAAATTAATATGAAATGAAGGTGTAATGTATGAAACGAATTAAAATACATAATTTAAAACTAAGTAAAGTGTAAAAATAGGCAATAAAGCATAGTTTTGTCCCATTTTGATTTTTTACACATAGACTTAGGATAAAATGCATTTTATGGGTTTTTGAGTGATTTTTGAATGAAAAATGAAATTAGTCAAGGGGGGGGGTTTACTTTTCTAAGTAAAAAAAGGTTTTTAGTTAGGAAAAGGGATTTTATTTCTTGGAAAAGGGTGAATATGCTGATGAAATGGGTTTTCATGTAGGGAATCCGATATTTTTAACCAATCAATTATCAAGCCTTGGGTTTGGTCCCAACATAAGTCAAAGAAATGCTCTGAGCCTCTTTAACTGAAGGTTTTTAATACTGGATCATTTTGGTGTAGGGGAAAATAATTTTTTCTAGATGGAGTCTTGATACAAGCTTGCAACCCTAAATCCAATTTTATTTCAAAGCATAAATCTATCTAATTCTAACCTTATTTCATCCAAGGGCTCAGATTAAACTATTGAGCTCCTCATTTATTCTCTAACTATCTATTGATTTGTCAAGTTTAAACTGTTTGACATATCTTTATTCTCTATCTAAAACATGAAATTCAAAGAAGGAAAGTTAATATTAAACTATTTAACTGATCATGGATTATGGCATTTTGAACAATCTGCACATAATCATTATTCTTGCAGTAAAAGTAAATAGTAGTCGCATTTTGACTTGCTCACTTTCAGGTCTTATTTTTATCTCTTTTTTCTTTTAGGGTCTATTTTTTCTACATCCTTTGATCTTTCTTTTAGGAATTTTACCCTCTTTTCATTTTTTTATTATTTCAAATATGGGAAAACAAATTGCAGAAAGAAAGGTATGTACATATTTACAAGACTATCAAAGTCAATTAAAAAATTATGAATCCTATTATTATAAGACCCTAACACCTCCAATAGGAGAAAATGCTCCATTCCCATCTCCTGATGATGTTGGCTTTCCTCTTGTAGTGTCAATTTTGTGACCTCTTCTTGGTTCATCTTCTTCTTCCTCCTCATCATCTGAGAAGACCTCTATGTAATGTGCTTTTCCAGTAGCACATCTATGTCCAAGTGCCCATGATTCTTGGCAAGTGAAGCAAAGCTTCCCTCTTCTTAGATCTCTTCGGACTTCATCATCAAGAGGTTTCTTGTATGAGCTCTCCTTGGAAGGAGAAAGTTTTTCTTCCTTTCCCTTTGAAAGAAAAGAGGGCTTATGCTGAAAAGTTTCCTTTTCCTTTGGCAAGGCATCTTGAAGGTCTCTAGCCCTTTCAATAGCATCATGTAGGGTAGTGGGCTTGGTATATTTAACCAACCCATGAAGAGGTTCATCTAAACCATCAATGAATGTGTACACCCTTCTTGCTGCAGACAAATCAGGAACCATAACAGATAATATTAAAAATTCAGAAGTGTAAGATTTTATATTACCTGATTGTTTCAACTTTGCAAGGCTCATGAATGGTGCCTCTGGACCTCTTTTATCAAATATTTCCACCTGCCTTCTAGTGAACTCTGAAAAAGTCGTCACATTGGAATGACCCAATGTAGACAAGCCATGTAACTACCAATCATGCCCTTCCCCTTCAAAGTACAGCGCTGAAATCTTGATAGCCTCCATCTCTGGAACCTTGTTCAACTAAAATTAGATGTCAATTTTTTCTACCCAAGATTTGGCAGAACACTTGGATGACCCATCAAAGTCAGGTAAAAATAATCTACCCATAGTGTGGTGTTGATCATGGTTCTGAATGAATCCACCACCTTTATGATGATGCCTTGGTCTTCTATTGTCCTTTTTGTGACAAAAATCCTAAAAACTCAAGTTATCTTTGAACCTCTTATTTTGAGACTCATATTCTTCAAAATAGTCTTCAAGGGATTCATGCTCTTGAAACCCTTCATTTCCCACAGCCAAAAAGTTAGGCATGGTAGAGTGTTGGGAAAGTTGTGGCTAATGCACTGGTTGATCATTCCAGTGATGATACATGCCAAAGCCTTCTCCAAGATGGAATCCTTTAGGGGATTCTTTGATTCTGTCCATTCTCATCTCTTTGATTTCTCTAGCAAGATCTCACATGCCTCTAAGAAGGATCTTAGGAAAATCCTTTTCTTCTTCTTCACTTCCAGATACAGGGGCTTTACCCTTGTCTTCATTGTCATTTGCATAATCAAATTTCTTCTTCTATCTTCTCTTTAGATACCTCTTCTCTATGTCAGTAAGAGGCTCTTCTTATTTAGAATACATATTGGCTTCAAAGCACACATGTGTTGTGCCAAGATGATGCTTTGATACCACCCAACATCTTGAATGTAATGCAACAATATGATGCAAACATTTTCAAGAAGATAATGCAAATACTATCAAAGACAAAGCATGTTGTGTAACCAACTCCAAAAATAGAAGCGACATGACATGCCTGGCAGAACGAATAAGCCACCAGGGGGAAACCTCCAATACATTACATAAATGAACAATTCTTGGATGATTCAATTTACAGAACCTCCTTTCTATATATAGGAGTCCATGGGGCCATAATGTAATCCTAGTGGGCCACAATGTAATCCTAGCCGACCTGACAATAATAATGTAAGGGCACAATAATAAAAATATGGGGGTTACAGGGGTACAACAATAACAATAAGTGGGGCTACACTAACATAATAAGGGACTACACTATTAATATAGGGACTTAACATGCCCCTCTCCTTCAAACAAGTGTTGTCTTCAACGCTTGATTATTTCTTGATGCTTCTGTATAAAATTCTCATCCTCCCATGTGGAATCTTCTACAGGAAAGTTCTTCCACTTGCTGAGATACTCTGAAATTGATCGTACTTGTCGAGTTCTTGTTTTTGTGACTGCTTCAGAACTTCTTTCGATGTGATGTTGATATTCCCGTTGTTTCATTAGATTCTGCACCAAAGTTAGGTTATCCTTTGAGAGTTGGAGAACTTGTTGTTGATGCTCGATGTCATCTTCCACTAATTTATCATCCATATTAGCTATTATTTTATCCTTCAAACCATCCAAATTAGCCTCCATTTCTTCTTTTAAAACATCTATGTCAGCTTTGGTTCCTCTTCGTAAGATCGAAATTTGTTGCACTTGGTACCGTAATTTTGATATCTCATACTGCAATTCTTCCACTTCATGCATCATAGTATAGATTTATGAGGGCTTAATGGGTGTTGAATTCTTTTTAGGAGGCATTTCAGAACGCAATACTGAAATATATGCTCAATAGGCCCTTGGAATCACTTCAAACTGATTTTTCAAACAAGATTTATGCAATTCGGGAAAAACAATACACACCTTTTACTTGCTTTTGAGGAGCTCGATATTAAATTGGATTATATCTGTGATTGTGGCTCTTCAATATCTAAAATTCAGCACTGAAGTTTCCCTCTAAATTCTCTTTTTAATGCCACAGGTATGACTTGATTTGGTTTCTCCAAGACAAATTTATGTCAAATTTCCCACAATGACCTAATTATGGACTGGTTCAGTATAGCGAACTTGTACGGATTTCCACGTGTCATTTTTTCGTCCTTTTCCTCTGAAATTGATAGCTAAGAAACTGCAGTCCGTGTACTTGTGACCAATTTTTACGGCACTTCAATCCGATGCTCAGAGAGAGAGTTATTGAAATTTTTCCACGATCACCTTTTTGAGATGAAATTTAGGAGCCTGAAAAAGAACTACCTTCCACAGATCATATCTCCAAAAATATTGCGAACCAAGCTCTGAAATTTTTTTATGAGTTTCCTTAGGATTGTAGCTTCGCACCATAAAAATTTCAGATTCTGAACCTTAGTAGAAAAAATGTATAGCGCAAATGCCACGATGACCTGTTTAGGAGCCTGAACAAATTACCTAACTTCCACAGATCATATCTCTGAAAATATTGCGAACCAAGCTCTGAAATTTTTAGAAAATCTTCCTCAGGATTTCGGCTTCGCACCCTAAAAATTTCAGCTTCGCACCATATGAATTTTAGATTCTGAAGCTTCGTAAAAATTTTTTTATGCGAAAATGCAACGATGACCTGTTTGGAGCAGCGAAACCCTAGAATCCAAAGCTCTGATACCAAATGTTGTGTAACCAGCTCCAAAAAGAGAAGAAAAGAGATATCAATGCCTTAGAAATGAGCCACTTCGAGGGGGCAACCTCCAATGCATTACATAAATGAACAATTCTTGGATGATACAATTTACAAAACCTCCTTTCTATATATAGGAGTCCATGGGGCCATAATGTAATCCTAGTGGGTCACAATGTAATCCTAGCCGACCTAACAATAATAATTTAAGGGCATAATAATAAAATATGGGGGTTATAGGGGTACAATAATAACAATAAGGGGGGATACACTAACATAATAAGGGGCTACACTATTAACCTCTATACTTAACAAAGCAAGTGGAAAATTTGGAGACCTTTCAAATTTATTTACCACAGAAAATAGATGTACAAGATGGCCCATAAGATGCATAATAGGAAATACAAGTCTCCAATAGAAGAAAATCTCTCAAAAGAGGTGTTGCAACCATGTATTAAGACTAGAAAAGCTTGACAACATTATTTTATTAGGGTTGCAACAAACAAGGATTAAACTTCTATTCAGGGAAAATTAGAATACACAAAATTCAGATCTATAACAGATCCATACACTATATAGGCTCCTCTTCAAAATTTCCTTGGGGTTTTCATCATTACACCATGTATAAGTTGTAGATATGAGTTTTAAGAATGCAGATCTGCAGAAATATTTAGATCTAGAAATGGATCCGATCTGATACGAGTACAAGAATGATCCCCTCCAATGGATCGCCAAAGTGAAGGGCAGAACCCCAACACTTGAAAACCAACTCTCCAAATGGTATGCCAAAAGACCCTGCAACAGGACCTACAAGAATAATGCAGATCTAGAAGTATAACTACGCTGTAGGGTTTAGAATGTGGTTGGCCACATGCGAAGATCAAAAAATGAAGCTCAATACATCCAATACTCTCCTCCCAATGGAATAGAACTCTTCTCCACTGAAAAGGAGCACTGAAATGGTCTAGATCTGAAGAGATCTAGCCTCTACTTACTACAGCTTGCAAAGACAACCAAACCCTCACAGGATCTACGTTGTAGTTGAAAGAAGAAGCTTGGCCTTCAGCTAGAGTGGAAAATACAATGAAACTCTTCCAAGAGGCCTCTGAAGGAAAGAGGTGGGATTCCCGATCAGGAACACCCAATGCTAAACAACATTATTCTCAGCTAAATAGCAAGAGAATGATATATGTATAAACAAACAATATATTCAAAAATACAATATCATCAACAACCTTCTCATGCTGCCATCCTCTTCCTTTTACAAGCTAAGAGCTTACAAACCCTAAACCACTTTCAATGAGATCACTCCTTTCACACAAAGCATCTCCATCTAAAACTATGTTGTGCCTCATTGATGACCACTCCTCCAAGACAACGTTGTAGATTTGGTCAAGGTTGACCCAGTCAAAATATTCCAGCCCCTTTCACACCTAAGGGTGCTTGACTTAGCAGCCAAGATTCAGCCCTTTTAGATTTGGCATTGATTTATTCATTTTTTATGAGTATTATGGACCTCCTTTACATTTTTATTCTTAAAAAAAAAAAAAAAACAAAAATGAATGTTCCAATTAGCTTAGGACTAATTGGGAATATTATAACGATTTTGTTTCTCTCCCAAGTTGCGATATTTTTTATGGAGACAGCTTCTTCAGCCTGATCCTGTTATGACAGACACTTCCACATTGTGCTTATCGGTGGACAGATTCTTCATATCTCTATTCTAGAGAAATCATGTTGTTTAAGCTACTGAGCATGGGAATGCCCGACTCAAGGCAGATACTATATTTTCTGACATATGTTGTTGTTTCAGGTTTTCCTCAGTCTTTCAATCTCTTTATCTCTACTACACACATTATAAATTATTTCGGCCATCGTCTTCGTCTTCGACCTCACACTTTAGGGGGCATTTGTTCTGAGGACAAATGCCACCTTGCTCATCATCTGAGAGGAGAGAAGGTAACATGGAAGAGGAAGAAAATGACCTAGACGAAGACCTTTTGCGAGGTAACTCACCCCGAAACAACTAGGCATAGGTTATATTTTGAGGCATACAACGGGAGCGTTACAATGCCTAAGGTAATGCTATGTCTTTATCAGGGGGTAGCGTTATTTGTGTTTTAATGCGAAAGGGGAAATATCTTGCGGAAAAGCGTGCAATTTCCATCTTTTTAGAAGAGTAAGTTCAAAATAGAAACTAATGGCACAAACCTTTTATTAGGCCTTTCCAAACACAATTGGACTCCTATGGAAGAAAAAGCAAAGAAAAGAAACATTACATCTTCCCAATTTGAACTGGTTGAAAGAGCTGGCAAGGTTGTCCTTTTCATCCCCTATAAATTGGAGTTGTGTGTGCTCTTGGTCTAAGGTCAAAGGTTTGATTATATGTGGAGTAGAATTTCATTGTTGTAGTGTGAGGCTCAAATATCGGCAAAGTTCATTGAGGACTTTCTGCCTTGAGCATCATTACACTCGGAGATAGAGAAAGAGAGAGAGGTATTGGAAGATTGAGGAGGGCTTGGTGCAAATGACAGTTGTAATCCTCCTTTTCATAAATCAATAGAATTGTATCTATTTTTTTCATTCGATGCATCAATCTCACAATGTTTTTTCAATATTCTTTGTAGCATGATATGAATGGCTTGGATCTACATTCTTTCATGTTAGTTATATGCTATTTTAATTGTCAGAAACCTATACTGTTGAGAGGATTACATGGGTGCTTTGATTGGTTGCAGGATCTAGATTTGGAGTCGGTGAAGAAGGACTTCTACTTCGTCGCTTGGTGTTCTCCATAGGATCTGCCATCCACAAAGAGCTAATCATTCTGAATCTTTCTTTGTCAATTATATATTAGTATGAACATTATTGTAGTACCTTTGGAATTTTACAACTAATCTTACAATCTTCCTCGGGCACCAAAAATCCCTGAGAGGGATACCCAATACCCACCACCCAAGAATATTACCCTATAGCAGGAGGCCACCATCTCTCCAGTCTGCTTGTGTAATTCCATTTTCTCAATCGGATGGATGTCCTTGGAATTAAATTCGAAGGATGCCTTCTTGTAATCTCCTACTCCTTGGGGTCGTGGGACCAAGGCTTCTATAAATTCCATCTGCATCCTTCCCTTCTCAGTGTCAAAAGAAAACAGTAGCCTGCTTTGTGAACTTGGGGTGAGCTTCCATAATCGATTGTACGTGTTAGTATTCATCACCTCATTCCTCAATTTTATTTCCTTGAATGTTTCATAAACTGATTTTTCTTGGCCTTCTATGGTAGGTCTAGAAGTAGATGTCTGCAAGGCCTGCTGCTATAGAGACATTGTGGCTATAGATGAAGGGGAGGCCATTGTTTTACCACCCACTAGAGATGTCCCAGGGTGTCTGCAATATTAACTATTGTTTGTTGCCATGATTCTCCTCCTTGATCAATATACATATGAAATCGGGCCCTCTTCCTATATCTTAGTTTGAATTATTTACTATAGGTATTAGTCACTGAAGGCGACTGATCCTCTCTTGGCCTTTTGCTCCCTATATATTTCTCTTTCTCTTTCCCCTTGTCTACTTTTCCTTCTGCGTTCTTCCTTTCTTGTGGTGATGGGGTCTGGACGCCTAGAGTGGAGAACACTTGTTCTTCCTCTTCTTGGAGGGTGTTGGGCACCCACTGTGTTTGATTGGAATACTGCTCAATTGAAGGTTTGTGTGGGTGAACATAGGGTTTTGATCTATTTTCCACCCTTTTACTAGAGATAATCCCTGCAGGGTCATAAGACCAAGTGAAATTGTGGCTGAATCCCATCTCTTTCAGTGTATTTTTTGCCTCCTCTGTTACTGCTCTATTGTTACAGATTAAAGGCCCAATTTGTGTCTTGATCTTGAACTCAGCCTTCTTCTTTGTAGAAAAAAAGTGGAGCTCATCTGCATGTATCATTTTCCTTATGTATTCTAGTACAAAGACCCTCTTGGAGAGGAACTTTGGAAATTTGTAAGGGGGATAGCGCATTTCCATAGACTCAAATCTCTATGTAATTTTGGTATAAATACCAATATGTTGTCTTCGCTTTCTCTGTTGGTTGAATGGTTTTCCTAATTTCTTCATTTATCCTAGGCTCTGATGTATTGTTGAGTGTGTTGTCTGGGTGCGCGAACAAATCTACAAAACCTTTGTATGGATAATCCTTCTGATATTTTAATAGTAGGGTGGTCTAGAAAATGACAAATTGAGGCTCATCATCTTCATTTACCTTGGTCATCTGAAATTGAAACCTTCTGGACTGGAAATGGAAAAACATATATACCAACACAGAGGAATATTTGAAAAATTCCTTTGTATTAAACTTTAAAAAATTTCATGAATGGCCTCTGCAAGAAACTGAGCATGGTTGAACAGGATTGTGAGTTAAGCATTTGGGGAAAGAGTGGACATAAAACCTATCACAACTTCATCTACCCACTGATCAATGTGATAACCCAATAAATAATATAAAACAAACAACATGCGCTTGGTCCTATCATAAAATATAGATGAGGGATAAGGATCATTCTTTGTAGGCATTGGGGTATCAGGGGCCATGGAAAGTTCCAAGTTTTGGCTCTACTGGCAGGGTCAAGCTTCTGAGAACATTCCCTGAGGGATTCATACGATAAAGGGACCACTTGTTCAGTAGTGGGGGCCTGCATCATCTATTGGATGGATTCAACATTGATGGCAAAGAAGATTTCTCCTGTTGGGGTGACTATGGTCCTCTGGTTAATGTCATAACAGATTCGGCACTTCCTGGTGACCTCTGGGAAACTATGGGTTTTTGGAAAGATGTAAAGAGGTAGCTGGGTCTCCCATAGGCTAATGTCATCAGATCCTTATAGAAATATGTCCTCAAGCCAACAATAGACATTGAAATAATCAGAGTCTGACTCTGTCTCATGGATTTTATAGTCTCTGTTTGTTAGAGCCAAGTGCTACAGGTCCACCTGTGGGTAGACCATAGGATTAAAAGGTTGTTCATTTAGCTTTGGAGGCATCTCTTTAATGTTTCTTCTTTCACTACCTACAATGGAGAATGGGATGACAAAGGGGGGAACCGAGAAAGGGAAATGGTTATGGATAAGCATTGGGGAAGGGATATTACAGAAGGGGATAGTGACTGGGATTGAAGAATTTAAAGGAGCTCTGTAATTCAGTTCGCAGAGTGCTAAAAAATGTTCTTTGATGAACAAATGGCTCTTCGGAAACGATTTTCACAATTTTCACTTTCTCCAATAATACCTGCAAATTCAAATCCTGAAGCAGTTTGAAAATAACTAACAGATAAAACTTTGTAGTTATGCTGGAATTTGGCTTTAAAATGGTGGTGTGGTGGTGTGGAGGTGGCACAGGTCCGTTGGATAATGGCCCGAACCTTTATGGCACAAGGGCTTTCTTAATGAGAGGGGATGTGATTGAGTGAAGCAGACATGCTAGAGAAAATTTGGCATGAATGTTATAGGCAATGGTAAACAGGCGCAGCAGTTTTGTGGGTGGCACCAAGGGCTTTTCGGAGGGGGTGAGAGCAGTAAATGGTATTGGGAAAGGGGGGTGCAGAATAGTGGTGAGTGCAACACGTAGCCAAAAAGGCGGTACGAGATACTGCCCATTTCGGACCCCACCCTGTAATATTCCCAATTATTCCTAAGCTAATGGGAATGTTCAATTTTGTTTTATTTTATGTTTGATGAATAAATGTGTAAAGTGGGGTCAATAAAACTCCTAAACATTAAATAAATCAATGCCACATGTGAACAAGGCTAAATCTGAGCTATTTAAATAAGCACCCTTAGGTGTGAAAGGGACTGAATATTTTGACTGCGTCAACCATGACCAAATAAATAGCGTTGTCTTGGAGGAGTGGCCATCAATGAGGCACAATGTAGTTTTAGTTGGATGTGGCTCATGTGAAAGGAGATGTTTCATTGATATGGTTTAGGGTTTTGCAAGCTCTCAACTTATAAAAGGAAGAGGATGGCAGCATGAGAGGGTTGTTGATGATTATGTTATTTCTGAAGATTTTGTCTATTTAGACATTTCTTATTCTCCTTGCTGTTTAGAAGAGAATAGTGTTGTTTAGCATTGGGTATTCCTGATCGGGAATCCCACCTCTTTCCTTGGGAGGCCTCTTGGAAGAGTTTTCATTTCTTGTCCATTGTCAGGCATTTTTCCAAGCTCTTCTTCCAACTACAACGCAGTTATTGTTGAGGGTTTGGTTGTCTTTTTAATCTGTAGCAATTGGAGGCTAGATCTACTCAGATCTAGGCCAATATAGTGCCTATTTTCAGTGGAGAAGGCTTCTATCCCATTGGAAAGAGAGTATTGGATGATTGGAGCTACATTTTCAGATCTTGGCTTGAGGCCAAACATGTTCTAGAGCCTACAGCGCATTTTTCCTTCCAGGAATGTGTTATTTGTAAGGGTATTGTTGCAGGGTCTTTTGGCACACTTTTTGGAGGATTGGTTTTCATGTGTTGGGGATCTTCCCTTCACATTTGAGATCCATTAGCTGGGATCATCATATTGTATATTTGAGATCAGATCTATATGTCTAGGAATTTCTGAATATTTCTGTAGATCTGTAGCATTAGATCTCATATTTACTCCTTGTACTTCATGTTTTACTGAAAACCCCAAGGAGGAATTGAAGGGGAGCCTATCTAGTGTACAAATCTGATATAGATCTAAATTTTTTTGCACAGATATGTGCTAGATCTGAAGTGTAATCTACAACAGTTGCAGCTAATAAAAATAACGATTTCAAGCTATTTTAATCTTAATACATGGTTGCAACACCTCATTTTGAGGGTTTTCTTCTATAAAAGTTTTCTATGTCTTGTTATACATCTCATATGCTATCTTATTCACATATTTTGTTGATTTATATGTAAATATTGAGCCTCCATATTGGCCTCCTGCTCTTACTTAGCTGGTCTGCATTATTTCTTTACATTATTATTTAATATTGCTGCATTTCCCAATTGGGAATATTATAGTGGTATCACAGCAATAATCTTGGCACAGCCTGTAATAAGCCAATATTTATTTAGAAGAAGAAGAGCCTCTTACTGATGGAGAGAAGAGGTATCTAAAAATAAGACAGAATAAATTTGATTACACAAATGATGATAAAGACAAGGGTAAATCCCCTAAATCTAGAAGTGATGAAGAAGGAAAGGACTTTGCAAAGGTCCTTTTGAGAGCCATGCAAGATCTTGCTAGAGAGATCAAAGAGATGAGAATGGATAGAATCAAAGAGTCTCCTAAGGGATTTCATCTTGGAGAAAGATCTGGCATGTCTCACCACTGGAATGATAAACTAGTGCATAAGCCACAGATTTCGCAACGCTCTACCATGCCTACCTTTTTGGCTGTGGAAAATGAAGGGTTCCAAGAGCAAGCATCCCTTGAAGACTATTTTGAAAAATACGAGTCTCAAAATCAGAGATTCAAATATCACTTGATTTTTCAAGAGTTTTGTCACCTGGAGGACAAAATAAGACCAACGCATTAGCATAGAGATGGTGGATTCACTCATAATCATGATCGACATCACTCTATGGGCCAATTCTTTTTACCCAATTTTGATGGGCCATCCAAGTGTTCTTCCAAAGCATGGGTAGAAAAACTTGACATCTACTTTCAATTGAACAAGGTTCCAGAGATGGAAGCTATCAAGATTGCACCACTACACTTTGAAGGTGAAGCACATGAATAGTGGTTCCATGGCTTGTCTACATTGGGTCATGCCAATGTGACTGCTTATTATGAGTTCACTAGAAAGGTGGTGGAAATATTTGACAGAAGAGATCCAAAGGAACCATTCATGAGCCTTGTAAAGTTGAAGCAATTAGGTAATATAGAGTCTTATATTTCTAAATTTTTGAGATTATCTGTTATGGTTCCTAATTTGTCTACAGCAAGAAGGGTGTACATGTTCATCAATGGTCTAGATGAACCTATTCATGGGTTGGTAAAGTCTACCAAGCTCACTACCTTGCATGATGCCATTGAAAGGGCTAGAGACCTTCAAGATTCCTTACCAAAAGCAAAGGCAAACTTCTAGCACAAGCCCTCTTTTCCTTCTAAAGGAAAGGAAGAGAAAGTTGCTCCTTCAAAGGAGAGCTCATACAATAAGCCTCTTGATGATGAATTCCGAGAGATCTGAGGAAGAAGAAGCTATGCTTCACTTGCTAAGAATCATAGGCACCTGGACATAGATGTGCTGCTAGAAAAGCACATTACATAGAGTTCTTCTCAGATATTGAGGAGGAAGAAGAAGATGAACCAAGGAGAGGTCACAGTGCTGACACTGCTAGAGGAGATCCAACACCATCAGGAGATTGGAATGGAGCATTTGCTCATATTGGAGGGACTCTTGCATATTTGAGGGGAGTACCAAAGTACTTGAGCTTAAGAGTTCAAGGTTCAATCATGAATCAGAGGGTGTCTGTATTGATTGATAGTGGGGCCACCCACAACTTCATTGATGCTCATCTTGTACAAAGGAGGGTAATACCCATTGATACTTTTGAGGGATTCTCTATTTTGGTCCCAGGAGATAGAAAAATGCAATGCATGAATTATGTCCCATCACTTGCAATCACCATGGGAACTTACACTCTGGTTGATCACTTCTTTGTGGTTGACATACCAGACACCATTGTGATTTTGGGTGTTCAATGGTTGATTACATTGGGGAAATTCACCACTGATTTGGAGGCTTTTCAAATGGAATGGGTGGAAAAGAAGAGTGGTGAATCTAAAATAATCAAAGACATGCATACATACCCCTCACATACCACTTCCACATAGAAATCAGAGATAGATTTTCACAGTGGAAGTAAGGACTTTACAGTCCCATCTATCATGTTCATGAGATTTCTGCATGGGACACTCTTATCTAGTGGCAAACCACCTGGGAGGCCACCTGATTCGGATTTTGTGGGAAATATATCACAACATGAGGCTCCAAGCTTAGATCTATGAGGGATTGGAGCACTAGAAGACAAAGCTACAACACTAGGAGTCTTGGGTAAGCTCAAGGAGGAGGGAAATATTCTTCCCTCATCATCATCATCACCCACTTTCATTTCTGGTTCTGCGCTATGGGAGGAGAAGAATGGAAGGAATGGCCTTCCAACACACACCTTTGGCATGGGAGATGTCAAGGAGAAGAGCAGCAACATGGCAAACATTCCTGTTGATACACCATCCGCGCTGTCATTGTTGAGCAGTTTAGATCTATATTTAATCCCAACTGTTGGTGGATTATTCCAAAGATCTTCACACTTGTATGATACTTGATGAACAACTACATGAAGAGGGATATTTAGTCCAAGGGGGAGTCATCTATCATAATGGTAGGATATTCTTATCTAGAGCCTCCAAGCTCAAGAAGGAGTTACTACAAAGAGCTTACAAAGAGTTTTGTTTCAGCCATATGTATTCCATGAGGATCTACAACATCATCACGAGGAGCTTTGATTGGGAAGGCTTGAAGGAAGAACTATACCAACATTTCCAAGAATTCATGTACTATGTGGAGTTGGGGTAGCAACATGATGCTATGAAGGAGTTATTTCAGCCATCTCTTCCTTCTTTTGAAAGAGGAGAGAGATCCGTGCACCACTCCATTTGTATGAGGAGTATAGTTGGTGAAGAATCTAATCATGTAAAGCATTTTTTATTCTCTGATTGTACATATTCTTTCACCATGTTTATGTAGGCCATGGCTCCAAGGAGGAGTGATACATCGTGTAAATCTTATGGTAAACTTTGGGCCACACAAATTTCAAAATTTCGCCACTCCCTTGATGAACAAAGGGAGATTTTCCATCATGATGGGTGCTTCCCAAAGGCACCAAACATATCTCACACTTTCAGCCATAGTGAGATAACATGGAAAAAAATTAAGTGGTGGGAAAACCACTTACCATACCTTGATCTGATGCAGGCAAGAGATGCACTGCACTGGTACCATATGTGGTATTATGACCCACCTCCACATGCTCAAATTTCTCTTTTGGATGTATATAGTTTTGCTTCCATACATTAATGATATACTTGTACTTTTTATGGGGATGTATGGAGGGAGGATGGGAGGCATGTATGTACCACATTGGATGGAGACTCTCTATGTACCTTATGCTACATGTTTCAGGGAGAGCATTGGTTCAACCATGTTTGTTTCATTTGAATTATTGACTCCTTGTGGGATGGACTATGTACATCTCGTGATGAATTTGGAGCAACATATCATGGAGGGTTGGATTGGTGAACACTTAGCCTATGGAGGAAGCTTAACACATGATGATGGTGTCACCAATGAAGGAGGATAAGAGTTGCAAAACTAACCTTATCAGTTGCTTGAGGACAAGAAAATTTTTGGAGGGGAGGACTATAATATTCCCAATTAGTCCCAAGATAATGGGAATGTTCAATTTTGTTTTATTTTTCTGTTTGATGAATAAATGTGTAAAGGAGGGTCAACAAAACTACTAAACAGTAAATAAATCAATGCCACATGTGAACAAGGCTAAATCTGGGCTATTTAAATAAGTACCCTTAGGTGTGAAAGGGGTTGAATCATTTGACTGGGTCAACCATGACCAAATCAACAACGTTGTCTTGGAGGAGTGGCCATCAATGAGGCACAACACAGTTTTAGTTGAATGTGGCTCATGTGAAAGGAGATGTTTCATTGAGATGGTTTAGCATTTTTCAAGCTCTCAACTTATAAAAGGAAGAGGATGGCAGCATGAGAGTGTTGTTGATGATTATGTTATTTCTGGAGATTTTGTCTGTTTAGACATTTCTTATTCTCCTCACTGTTTAATAGAGAATAGTGATGTTTAGCATTGGGTGTTCCTGATCAGGAATCCCACCTACTTCCTTGAGAGGCCTCTTGTAAGAGTTTTCATTTCTTGTCCACTATCAAGCATTTGGCCAAGCTCTTCTTCAAACTACAATGTAGATCCTGTTGAGGGTTTGGTTTTCTTTGTAAGATGCAGCAAGTGGAGGCTAGATCTACTCAAATCTAGGCCAATGTAGTGCCTCTTTTCAGTGGGGAAGGATTCTATCCCATTGGCAAGAGAGTGTTGGATGATTGGAGCTACATTTTTAGATCTTGGCTTGAGGCCAAACATGTTCTAGAGCCTACAATGCAATTTTCCTTCCAGGACTGCATTATTTGTAAGGGTATTGTTGCAGGGTCTTTTGCCAAAAATTTTGGAGGATTGGTTTTCATGAGTTGGGGATCTGCCCTTCACATTTGAGATCCATTGGCTTGGATCATCATATTGTATATTTCAAATCAGATTTGTATGTCCACGAATTTTTGAATATTTTCTGCATATCTGTAGCATTAGATCTCATATCTACTCCTTGTACTTCATGTTTTGTTGAAAACCCCAAGCGGGAATTGAAGGGGAGCATATCTAGTATAGAGATATGATATAGATCTAAATTTTGTACACAGATCTGCTCTAGATCTGAAGTGTAATCTACAACAGTTGAAGCTAATACAAATAACGTTGTCAAGCTATTTTATTTTTAATACATGGTTGTAGCACCTCATTTTGAGGGTTTTCTTCTATAAAAGTCTTCTATGTTATATTATAAATCTCATAGGTTGTCTTATTCACATATTTTACTGATGTATATGTAAATATTGAGCCTCCATATTGGTCTCCTACTCTTACTTAGCTGATCTGTGTTATTTCTCTGCATTATTGTTTAATATTGTTGCATTTCCCAATTGGGAATATTACACGCCCTTCTTTTTAACCTTCAGCAGATTCGGGGAAGCCAAAAGGCATTGCGAGACATACGATGCATGGAGGTCAGCGAAGATGGCAGAGAGTTGCAGGAAAGTTAACACAGACTTGACGTGGCAAGGAAGGTGGGTCTGCCTACAGGCCACAGATCGCAGATTTTATTATGTACAGTGGGAGGTAAATCTTAAATTCTGCGATTTACGATTGCGATCAGGTCCAACCAGTGTCGCATATCACACTTTGTTGAATTTAACATTTTCTCTTTACACCCATCCTTTAACATTTGCGATTTTCGATTGCGATTGGGATATGGACCCCATTACAAGCTTTCTCTAGGCGGACAAGTGAAATTTAGTTAAGAAATGTTAAAAAGTTGCCCGAACCATAATACGAAGTATTTCAAAGAATTTGAGGTGTATATAGGGGCAATATGGGTCCTTTAATGTTGTTGTGGAGGTAAATCCTCTCTGCGGACAGAGGCGATCCCTACTAGCCCGGACCGGGTCTAGCAACAATCGTTCACGCTATAGTGCAGGTTCCTAATTGCAAATAAACCAGTAGCGATGAAGGCTTACCTGGAATCCAACGCTGTTGCTTGTAGAAGAGGTAGCGCTCCCGTTCCTTAGCCACAGCGAGATCACGATCCTCACGATCTCCGTGACTGGACACCTACACATGCGAGAAACAGAACAAATGCAAGTGTAAAATCTAGTATATGTAACTATATGTTAGTCAAAGAAGACATAACTCATCATCATAATCAACAACAGGAGTGGAACCATAACCAATAGTCACTTATTATTAATCAATCAAAGGAGGATACAACCTGGCTCTGACGCTGAATTCTCCTTCGGAAGGTCTCCAGCAGAACACGTCTCGAAAAGCCTATCGGGGATGGGACAAGCCTCTCTCTTCGGATGTCTCGACAATAATCTCCTTGCTTGGATCTGGCCTTAGGGGAATGAATCAAGGCTCTTGCAGCATAAGGCTCTGATGGCTCTTGGGAACCTGGAGATTCAAGCATTTAGCCATTCAGCAATGGATGAAGGCTATATTTATAGAGGAGAGGAGGAGGTTGGGATCCCTACAATAGTGGAAGGGAGGCCTTATCCTTTGGAAGGTTCCACATATGGTGGAAACAAGAGGCCAAAGGAGGAAGGTCGTGGTTATTCAGGCGAAACCACTCCTGATGACTCATCCACGAAGTTGTTGTAATCGAAACTTCGCCTCTTTTTTAAAAAAAATTCCAAAAGCAGAGTGGCGCGGGTTCTTAACTGGGACAGAGCACCAATTGGCGTGGGCTCAGTGTTAATTTTCCTCATTGGCGTGAGTACATAACGGATTACCGGCACACAGGCAAAAATTGGTGTTTTTAGGGGTTTGCTCGGGAAATGATCAACGGAGGAATGTTGTCCTCATGGAAAGGGATGCGGTAAGCGGTATTTGCGAGGCATGACCATAGCGCTTATTGGTCACGAAACAACCACTCAATGGGTGAGATGGGGATTGCGGGGACGGTGATAAATTAATGTGTAACGAGATGCCCCCTAAAGCATGAGGCCCGAAAGAGAGAGGGTGAAATGCTTTACGAATGTGTGCAAATGAAAACACGCCATCGGAAAACACAACGTAGAGAAGTACAAGGCGATATCTCAAATACATGATATATACGTGGTATGGGCGCAACCATCCATAACATAGTATGTAATAATCCAGATCCGAGGCATGGACGCAGCCATCCAGTGAGGATCGGTAAATAGACTCAGGTATGGTCGCAGCGATCCAATCAACGAGTCATGTAACTCATCATAATAATCCACAAAATCGCAAGCAGAATCCAGGGTCTTGCGCTCCATCTAGACCTGAACAAAGTACAATTTCAAGCATGCGAATATGTGAGCTGAAGGCAAACATGCAAGAACATCACCTGATTACCAGCCAATGATGAAAGTTGTTAACAGATGCGAGAGGTACCACCATTAATGCCAATGGTTCTCAAGGTACTACAGGTACAATCTACGGCATGTGAACAATGAGCTGACATTGAACACCCGCAGAATCACTCGATTGGAGGCCAATGATGAAAACCTCACGTCGAATGTGAAAAACCTACCATTGAGGCATGCAAGCTACAAGGTACCAGAAGGGAGTCTCTAGACCAGATTCCTGGATAATGAGCTGAAGTCGACAGGAAGTGACCTTGATCGAAGGTGGGCCATAGTGTTTCCCACATCATCGACGCAAGACAAAGGAACATAATGTCTTTGTGAATCAGGATCAGATGAGAATCAGAGGAAGGTTGATACTTGCAGAGGTCAACTTCTCTTGAACATATGAACGGCACGACAGTAAGTTTGGCAGCATTTGACATCAACGGATCAGAGGTCATGGCGACGAGGCAAAGAGCAGATGAGAGGTCAAAAGGATCACCCAAACCCACGGAGGCAAGTGGAAAACGAGATGAGATGTCCCCAACCCGACACGAATGCAGACAAGTGCCATGTTCAAGAGCGACATACTGCCGACACGACGATGATACTGGTTCCATTTTCCCCCCACCATTTCTGGCGAGTACCTCTTTATTTTTACACTAGCTTGAAGAGGATACCATATGCTTGTCATATAAATTTGTCCTTCGGACGAATCCATCCTAGTACATTTAACGAGCCCTAGGAAGGAGAAACTCGAATAACGTCATGATTGACAATTTCCGATGTCATTTAGGTTTAACGAGTCTGACAAAGGAAGAACTCGGCGTCTTTTCATGTTTAGAGAGTTTGAAAAGACAACGGAAAAGTAAACTCCAACGGTCCCTTTTCGTAAATAGTTCCTCAGATCCGAAAAGGTAGAAAACTATGTCTGAGAAAACCTCCTAGTCGCGATAGGCTAGGGTATTCCTTTTTCGTAAATAATCTATCCCAGCCCGAAAAAGGGGTAAACGTATACTGGGTAGATGTCGTTTCGTAGCCACTTTAACGAGATCGAAACGACAAGGGCCTCGGCAATCTTTTCATGTTTAGAGAGTCAGAAAAGAGCTGAAAGATGACTCCTCCTGGAGGAACGAGTGGTATTAAGGGTAGCAACTGGTTCCGGTAATGGTGGAACTGCTCAAAACAAATAAAGGTTAAGAGGCTGGCTAACAAGACCACTCATTGCAGCGGTTCCTCAGGAACGGGTAAAACAACCAAGTGAAGGCATATGATCGGCCAAGCAGATAGTGACGATGGAATGAGAAAACCAAGACTCATCTGGAAAAAACAGGTTGATAAAATGACAATCACAAGAGGTAAAATGGGAATGGTTTCATTTTTACACAAGCTTGAAATCAGAAAACTCTGCTTGAAGTTGGTTTCATTTTTACACAGGCTTGAAACAAAGATAAAGTATGCTTGAAACCGGTTTCATTTTTACACAAGCTTGATTATATTACAGACTCCAACAGTCCCTTTTCGTAAATAGTTCCTCAGACCCGAAAAGGTAGAAAACAATATCTGAGAAAACCTCCTAGTCGTGATAGGCTAGGGTATTCCTTTTTCGTAAATAATCTATCCCAACCCGAAAAAGGGGTAAATGTATACTGGGTAGATGTCATTTCGCAACCACTTTAACGAGATCGAAACGACAAGGGACTCGGCAATCTTTTCATGTTTAGAGAGTCAGAAAAGAGCGGAAAGATGACTCCTCCTGGAGGAACGAGTGGTATAACGGGTAGCTACTGGTTCTGGTAATGGTGGAACTACTCAAAACAAATAAAGGTCAAGAGGCTGGCTAACAAGACCACTCATTGCAGTGGTTCCTCGGGAATGGGTGAAACAACCAAGTGAAGACATATGATCGGCCAAGCAGATAGTGACGATGGAATGAGAAAACCAAGGCTCATCTGACAAAAACAGGCTGATAAAATGGCAATCACAAGAGTTTAAATGGGAATGGTTTCATTTTTACACAAGCTTGAAATCAAGAAACTCTGCTTGAAGTTGGTTTCATTTTTACACAAGCTTGAAACAAAGATAAACTATGCTTGAAACCGGTTTCATTTTTACACAAGCTTGAAACGGAAACAAACTATGCTTGAAAAAGTAAGCATGCCCCCCAGCATGGTGACTCAATTCGAGGTACATGCCCCCCAAGCTTCAATCCATATGAAAGGCAGATGGAGTGAAGGTTCAAGTTACGATATCAAGAGAAAGACTCGACTAGGATTTTACGAGATCTCATCAAAGACTCGAATTGAACGGGAAAGTGTTTCATTATTTTAACGAGGTTGACACATTAAAAGAACTATCCTCAGGACACCTTGTTTCATGGTTTAAGGAGCTTGGCACAAGACAAGGAACTCTGCTCCAACAACCTGGTTTCATTTTTTAAGGAGCTTGACACAGGAAAAGGAACTGTGCTCCGACAGACCTCATCATAATGAACAAGAAGTCAGTGCTTCCAAGAGTTCCACTCCCGATGGAAGGAAAACATCCTGGAAGTCAGGACCCAATGCCCCCAGCACCTGATGCACAACGGCATCATCACTGAGCACATGCATGGGGTAGGTAGCCACATATTTGACCTGCGGTGAGGCAGATACAACGAGTGGATAAAAACCCGGAGGGGGTGATGGTGGACCAGTTGCCACATTAGGACCAAAGAACGAAAGTTGATCAATGGTCACGATCCGTCCTTCATGTGGAAAGCACATCACGCGAAAGAGGGAGGAGACAAGCGCTCCCATGGCATAGGTGTAATCGCGCCCCAAAAGCAGATTAAAATCCAAGGGGCCTGGAACAACCATCACGTCCATATGGACGATTTTACCTCCCAAAGCAACAGGTAACCTTGGAAGGATCCCTAACGGTTGACTCGTTCTTCTGTTAAATGCCAAAAGATTCTGCGTAACAAGCGCAAGCGGCGGCGAACCGAAATCTTGCCAGGTAGTTGAGGATAGAACACTAACGGAAGCGCGCCTTCTCCCATAGTGCGGGTACAACCAGACCAAAGGCCTGTACCGTTATCTCGAAAGGCACATAAGATGGAAGGCGATATCCCGCAAATCGATTCCAATCAAAGGAAGCAACCAAACTACTTGGAGGGGCTACCATCGAACTGAGATGGTCTTCCCCTGGTGTTACAATAGAAGAAGGAGCATCCTTCATGACATCCATCTCGAAGGCAGGAGGAGTATCCTCTGGGACCAACATCATGGGAGGTGGAGGAGCAACTTCTTGAAGTATAGGGATAGGAGAATCTTTCTCCAAATCTGAGGAATCTAAAGAAACAAGAAGAACTTGAGGGGCGTGAGATCCACTCTCCACAGAAAAGACCTAGTGCACCGTAGATGGGGCCAGTTCAACTGATCCCACGACAATGGTTGGTCAGGAATGGATTCCTGAATCTAAATTTCTGGGAGGGCGGGATCGACCAAGGATGACTCTTGACCAATCGTTAAATCAACTGGTGGAGGACTCAAAGAAAGTTGTTTGTAACCAGCCGGAAGGCACGGCGTAGAAACAACTGAGTTGTCCAAAACTCGCTTGGTTTCATCCATATACAGACAAAGGTGAATGGCATGGTGCCCTTCACACAACTTACAGGGATTGGTGATCTTACCCTGCTTCTTAGGAGCCTTACCAATACCAGTTGAAGACGTGCCCCCAACCTGACTCCCGGAAGCCAAAGGCAACGGCGGACGACCTTTGGACCATTATTCAAGCACCTTGGGAATGCCAGGGCAATCTCGAAGGAGATGGTCCCCCATGCACAACATGCAAGGGAACTTGACTTTCCATGGAGGGTTGGAAGGTTTATCAAGAGGAGATGTTTTGGAGGCATTAGATGCGGCCTTAGCCTCTCTCTTATCGGACTTCTTCTTCTTCTTCTTGTACCTGGTTACTCGAATCCTCTGCCTTCACCGAGGCGAAACAGAACAGGACGCGAGAAAAAGGCGAAGAAGGGGAGAGTTCCACCTTAGAATCAACATGATTTTGTCCGGGCGAGAGGGGAAAGCCGATGTACGATGGCGGGACATTCGAGAAGCAAAGGGTTGAAAACAACCAAACGAACAGCAGGTTAACCCAGGAAGGGACAATGTTGCCATATAAGGAGCACCAACATTTCCAAAAGGAGGAAAATGACCAGGATTCCCATCGGAGGGGATTCCTTGGTTGGTGAACTCTGGAAAAGTTGCCATCAACAACTCAAAATCGCACACGGGCTAAAAACCAAGGCACACAATCAAACGGCCAACAAGCAAATTCTAAAAGGGCATGTGATCGCGGGTGATTTATTTTACGACATTGAAACTTAGAAACTTCACCGTTTCATGTTTTAAGAGTCGAGAAACGGATGAAAGATGACTCTATCTCTTTCAGTTTTGACGCAAGCGTGAAAGGACAAGCGCTTGGTGATATTTTCAAATTTAAAGAGTCAGATAAGATCAAAATGACTGCTCAGGAATACTAGGCAAAGGGTGTACCAAATAACCATGAACTGCAATATACACCTTGGTTTCAAAATGAAAGAGAAATCAACCAAGGACTTGACGTACGTGCAGGAAATCTCCCCGAATGCTGTGTCCGGTGTATCACGGGTATAGGGTGGCAGACTCGACTTCCTATGGATAAAGGATAGAAACCTAGTGGGGTCTCCCTTTATATACTCGACGGTACGGGGAGCACAAGTCCGTACTAGTGCTGTCTAAAGCCAAGAGGCGAACGACAACTACTAGGTTTAAAGACGCCGGAACACGTCTCTAGCCTAGACCTCTAAATATTTCGTTAATGTTTCAATGCTGCCTTAGTGTAAATTGAATAAATTTTAATGTTTATCTTCAATTATGTTTCAGTTTTCAGGCCCTAGCGAGTGTTATGTCTCAAAATCTCCTAAATGCAGCTATATGATAAAAGAAATCTTTCAATTCGATGAATGCTATCTAGTTAAGGGAAGAGCTTCAAACAATGATGCAACAAACAACAACACTGTAAACGAAATTTTTCCAAACTAGATGACTTTCACTATCCGAAAGTAATTTCAAACATTCAACGATGCGAATAATGCAATGTAATCTATGCAAAATCTTCTTTTTTGAAAACTATGCAATTGTAATCTATGCACAATTTCCTTTTTCTTTTCAAATGATAAGAATGCACTCAATGCATTTTTCGATGAAATGAGAATCTACTTAATGCATACTTTCAATAAAAGAGAATGCACTCAAAGCGATTTCTAGTTTTCAATCATTAAACAATGTAATCTAAGTTCAATGATGGATCTCAAAAAATACTTTTCAATGCAATGTGATCTAATGCATTTTAACGAAAAGCAAACTATGAGACGAAAACTAAAAGAACGCAAATCTTCTTAATGGAAGGATGAATGCAAAAAGGATGTAATCAAACACTAAGAATGCAATCGTTGTTTCAAAACACTTTGTAACAAAATTCCTCAAAAGTTGACAAGACATATGAGGTCAAACACAAAGAGGACTTCCAAAGCAAGAGATCAAAACAAGGCATTCATTCCCTTTTACATCAAACAATCATGGAAATAAGACATTTCAAACAATGAGAAATGTAATCTATGCTCATACAGTGAAAAGACCGGAAGGGAAAGACACACTGGTGAAGGATTTAGGGAAAAAATCTCAATTTTCACACACCCTGAAATTGGCACGACTTTCTCACGACAACTAGCACCAACTGGCGCGACTTGTTCACTGACAACTAGCGCCAATGGCTAATTGGCGCAGGTTGCTAACTGAAAACAAGCGCCAATGCCTAAAAATGAAAAAACAAAGAATTTCTCCCAACCAAGACCAGACTCACCACTTCAAGCAGAATCTCCAAGACTCAAATGAACCATGTAATCTAGGCTCAAAGCGAGACAAAGTGGAATTCGAATGAAGAAGAAGCCAATCACTCAAATCCTGCAATAAAATGATAAAAAACTGCCAAACGAATGCAGAGGAGCAATCAAAAGGTTGAATGAACAAATAGAAACCAAAAACTCCTAAGGGAGGCTCGACACACAAGAGCACCTAGATGCCCTAGGGCTAGAATGTGAAATCGATGGAAACGGGCAAACAACCAAAGGACCAAGGTCACAGCCAGTCAAACAAGGCTCCAAAACACTCAAGTAGTCGAAAAATCAAGACCAAACACACTGATCAAGCTCAGGAAGCTCAGAACAGAGCAAACCCTAGTACCTCACAGGATTGGCGTGACTGTGAGGTTGAAACTAGTGCCAGAAACGAATTGGCGTGGGTAATACACTAGAAACCTGCGCCAATGGGCGCGACTGTCATGCTGTAAAGCACGCTAGTCGAGTTTGCTATGGAAAAATAAAAATAGGCAATCCAACAAGCAGACCAGTGATGATCAAGCTAACCAAAAGCCAAAATCACAAAAAGATCCAGTCAAAAGAGCCGATCAAGCAAGTAGAATCGAGAAACAACCGAAAAGACAAGACAATACTCCAAGTGTTCAGTTCATAAACTAAACTAGAGATTGACTGAAGCAGCTTTGATCTACTTCGCTAATGTAGAGCAATAGAGTTTCGAAGGCTATCTGGCTAACTTTAGGCTCCGTCTGTAGCTTACAAAGCAAAACAACAACAAGCTAGACATCCCCAACGGAGTCGCCAATTTGTTGTGGAGGTAAATCCCCTCTGCGGACAGAGGTGATCCCTACTAGCCCAGATCGGGTCTAGCAACAACCGTCACATGCTATAGTGCAGGTTCCTAATTGCAAATAAACCAACTAGCGATGAAGGCTTACCTGGAATCCAACGCTGTCGCTTGTAGAGAAAGTAGCGCTCCCATTCCTTAGCTCCGGCAGATCACAATCCTCACAATCTCCGTGATCGGACACCTGCACACGCAAGAAACAAAACAAACGCAAGCGTAAAATCCAGTATATGCAACTATATGTCAGTCAGAGAAGACATAACTCATTATCATAATCAACAACAGAAGTGGAACCATAACCAATAGTCGCTTATCATTAATCAATCAAAGAAGAATACAACCATAGCTCTGACGCTGAATTCTCCTTCGGAGGGTCGCCAGCGGAACACGTCTCGAAAAATCCTATTGGGGATGGGACAAACCTCTCTCTTCGGATGTCTCGACAATAATCTCCTTGCTTGGATTTGGCCTTAAGGGAATGAATCAAGGCTCTTGCAGCATAAGGCTCTGATGGCTCTTGGGAACTTGGAGATTCAACCATTCAGCCCCTTCATCAATGGATGAAGGCTATATTTATAGAGGAGAGGAGGAGGTTGGGATCCCTACAATAGTGGAAGGGAGGCCTTATCCCTTGGGAGGTTCCCCATAAGGTGGAAATAAGAGGCCAAAGGAGGAAGGTCGTGGTTATTCAGTCGAAACCACTCCTGATGACTCATCCACGAAGTTGTTGTAATCGAAACTTCGCCTCTTTTTTTAAAAAACTTTCCAAAAGCAGAGTGGCGCGGGTACGCGGGCTCGATGTTAATTTTCCTCGTGTACAGTACATAACGGAGCTACCGGCACTAAGGCAAAAACGGGGGTTTTTAGGGGTCGTTGCTCGAAATGATCAACGAAGGAATGTTGTCCTCATGGAAAGGGATGCAATGATGGTATTTGCAAGGCATGATGCTTATTGGTCACGAAACGACCCTCCAATGGATGAGATGGGGATTGCGGGGATGGTGAAAAATTCTTGTGTAACACCTACATATCGCACTTCGGCGGATTTAAAATTTACCCTTGGGCGCTTATCCTTTGAATCTTGAGATTTGGGCCCATGCAACCAGACTTCAACTCTTTTTTTATTTTCTAATGCCTTTGTGTTCAACTCATCCAAATTTTTGGAGGGGTACTTCAAAAATGATTGACATTACAAAGAGGGTGTGCGAATAATATGTGGAGGTGAGTAGGGATGATTAGCATGGATGGGTCGCGACAGGTGGTGTGAGGTGGATTCGGGGTATGAGAGTCGATGGACTAAAAATGAAAATTAGGATAAGAGGAATAACAAAGGGGCAGGGTTTAAAGGATATGCAATGTGGTCGGGGACTTAGGACAAAACCATACCAGAAGGTCCTGAATTTGGAATAAATCATCCCTTTTCAGACCTTTAGAGAAAAATTTGAACTCTTCAGTTTTATTTCTCTTCAGTTTAATTACAGGAAACAATCAAGAAGTTTTTAGGATGCATATTTATAGCATGAACTTTGCATTTCTCCTTTCTCAACAAATGTACCTACACAATTTAAAATCCCTAACATTTTTTCTCCTTTTAGGGTGCATTTAGATTTGCAGACCTTGACATCATTTTTCTTTTTGAATTTCTATCATATCACCTATCCCTTATTTCTCCTGTTGGTTCAGATTAAGCTGTTGAACCAATGTCATTTTCTACCTATCTAATGATAAGCCAAGCTCAAATGGTTTGGAATATCTTTATTTTCTAACCTATCAACAGAAAATTCAAAATTGTACAATCATGCTTAAATTGTATGATTGGAGAACCCTTCTCAATAGTAGTGGCATTTTGATTTGCAACACTTTTAGTAATATATATATATATATATATATATATATATATATATATATATATATATATATATATATATTGTGTGGATTTCTTTTTCTTTTTTTCAATATACTCTTTTCCTCTTCTTTTGTCTCTTTTATCTTTCTTTGGAAAATACTTTTGAATATTGAAATCTATATAAAATATGAAAAATTTGCAAAGAGGAAGTACATAGTCACCTTGTGATATTGTAAATTGCAAGACTCTAACACCCAACATGTTGGATCACTCTATATGGCCCATAAAAGTGGGGTTTAAGCTTCTTAACTCCCTTATGCTTCAACTTAGACTTCGTGTACGGCTAAAGACAGAGGTAGACCAAATCATCTACCTCAAATTGCCTCTCCACATAGCCTCGATCTACATACAAATTCTTCTAGTTCTGTGTTGTAGCCAAGTTGTCCTTGAGAGAATAGAGTATGTCCTAGCTCTCCTGGATCTAGTCCTTGGCCTGGGGGCCTTGCTTTCTCCAAACATCACATCAGCAAAGGTTAAAGAATCATAACCATATAAAGCATAAAATGGAGACATACCAACTGACATGTGAAATTTTGTGGTGTAGAATTATTCTCACAAGTGAAGCCAACGCAACCATACCTTCTACTACCCTGAGACATAGTTCCTCAATTACCCTTGCAACCACTTGTTTACTATCTCTATCTGTCCATCCATCTGTGGGTGATAATTCGTCCTAGGTGTCAAATCGATACCCACCAAAAGGAAAATAACCTACAAAAATCTGCCCATGAAACAACTGTCCCTGTCACTGACTATGGTCTTGGGAATACCATGAAGCCTAAAGACATCCAAGAAAAATAATTTGGCCACATTTGAAGAAGTGTACTGTGCATAGATGGCAAATAAGTGTGAATACTTCATCATCCAATCAACAACCACATAGATACAATCCTTTCCATGCACCATATGAAAACCCATGATGAAATCCATGGAAAGGATCTCCCACTTCCCCTTGGGAATGGGGAGTGGTTGTAACAACCCTGCGAGATTTCTCAACTCCCCTTTTTTCCTCTGAAAAATTTCACACTCCCTGACATGGCAGAGTGCATCCTCCTTGAGGCCTCTGCATGAGAATATCTCCCTGATGGCTCAGTATGTTTTGGTGAACCCTTGATGCCCTGAAAGTGGTGAGTCATGTGTTGCATGCAAGATCTTCTCCTTAAGCCTAGAGGCCCTTGTCAAGAAAATATTGTCCCTATAATATATGACCTCATCCATCACCTGATACCATTCATATGTCACCTGTCCATCCAACACCTCACAAGCGAAGCGGTCCTTGGAATTATCGACCAATATTTGAGCCCTCCAATATGCATCAAGGCTCATTAAAGACAACACTACTGGTCTCCGAGACAAGGCATCTGCCACCACATTGTCGTTTCCTTTGACATTATCGATGTCAAAATTGTAGGCCTGGATTTTTCTGACCCAATTATATTTTCTCTCCCTCTACTGTTTCTGCTCAAGGAAGAATTGGAAATTTTTGTGGTCCGTACTTACCCAAAATCTGTTACCCACCAAATACTGTCGGAACTTGGCCAACGCATGCATGATGGCCAACATATCTTTGTCATATATCGAATACCACCTATCATGCGGCAATAGCTTCTGACTCTTGAAAGATATAGGATGGCCCCCCTACATCATAACTATGCCAACTCCCTTTCTTGAAGCATCATATTCCAACACAAAGGGTTGCGTGAAATCCAGAAATGCCGACACCAAAAAGTTGCTCATCACCTCCTTGAGCATGTCAAAATCCCTCTGCACAATGTCTGTCCAAAAAAAGGCCCCTTTCTTGGTGAGGTCTGTGAGGGGTGTTGCAAGCTGTGAGAAAACCTTGAAAATCTTCCTATAGTAGGTGAAAATGCCTACAAACCCCTGAAGTTCTGTCACATTATTTGGTTCCAGCCAATCCTGAATGGCCAGAATCTTCTCCTCATGAATCCTTACTCCATCCACTCCAATGATATGCCCTAGGTAGATAATCTGTGTAAGTCCAATTCGGACTTGGATAACTTGGCATAGAAATAATGCTCCTCCAAGATATGCAATACAGCCTCAATATGATGCAAGTGTTCCTATAATGTGTGGCTATAGATGAGAATGTCGTCGAAGAATACTGGCACACGCTTCCTCAACTGACCACGGAATATGTGGTTCATACAAGACTGGAAAGTTATTAGAGCATTGGTCAACCCAAAGGTCATCACCAAGAACTCGAAGTGGCCATTGTGGCATCTAAACACAGTCTTGGGGACATCCTGGTCCCTTACCTTGATTTGATGGTACCTCGACCTCAGATCGATCTTGAAAAAAAAATTGATCCCCTCAACTCATCCATTAGTTTGTCGATCATGGGAATTGGTTATATGTTCTTCATGGTTTTCTTATTCAGATCCCTGTAGTCGATGTACATCCGTAAGGTGTCATCCTTCTTCTTCAACAAAACTACGAAAGAAGTAAAGGGGATAGTGCTGGACCAGATGTGTCCTAATGCCAAGAGCTCATGGGTGGATCTCTCAATATCATCCTTGTAGGCCTTAGGGTGATTATAGGGAGTGGTGATTATTTCTTAGATCCCCCGCTCCAAGTAAATAGTGTGTTCTAACCCTCGATCTGGTGGTCGCCCTGGTGGTATGTCTCCAAAGACTGTGGGGTTGTGGTCCAATAGAGACTGCACACTGGGGTGTACAGACTGCCCTGTGACTCTTGCCTCTGAAATATGCAACTCCACTACCCACTATATGTCCCCCTTCTGGAAATCTTCCTCCATCCGTTGTGCCGAGACTATCTGGGGTGGATATGTGTGCATGCCTCTAAACATCTTGTGCTTCTCGCTCTTCTTGTCCATCCACTCCATCTCCAATGTCTCCAAATATGGAGTGAATTTTCTCAGTGTAATTAGCCACTGCACATCCAATATCACATTGGTTTCTGGGATGTCAACCAAAAAAAAATGATCTATGACTGTATATTTTCCCATGGTTACCACTAATGCTGGAACAAATCTCACGCACTGCATGGTCTTGGCACCTGGAACCAATATAGAGAGTCCATCAAAACTCTTCATTGGTATGCCCCTCCTCTGCACTAGTTGAGTATCAATGAAATTATGTGTGGCCCTAATATCCACCAATACTGTAACATGTTGTCCTTGGACCGTGCCTCGGACTCTCCATGTCAAATACTTGGGAACTCCCAACAAAGATGCAAGGACCCCTCCAGTTGGTGCAAATGATCCTCCTCCTGCTGGTGGTGGCAATGGTGGTGGTGGATCTCCTCCTGGTGCATCCACATTGGCATCTCCCTCCAACTCCTCATATGCCTCTTCTTCTCCCTCACTATCGGAGAAGGCCTCAATTTATTGTGCCTTCCCCGTGCCACAATGATCACCTGGTTCCCGTGGCTCCTGGAAAGTGAAGCATAGCTTCCTTCATCTCAAATCCCTCCAAGTATCATCATCTAAAGGTCCTCAACCCTGGTTCACCTTTGGGGTTGGAACCCTCGTGTCTTTCCCCCTTGGCTGAAATGTTGGCTTTTGGGGAAATGGAGCTCTCATCCTTGACAAGGCATCTTGTAGATCCCTGGTCCTTCTAACTGCGTCCTCAAGTGTAGCCAGTCTAGTAAATCTGACTAGCCCACGTAGAGGCTCCGCCAGTCTGTCGATAAACATATACACCATCCTAGCTATGGAAAGATTTGTAACCATCACTAAGAGCTTCATGAAGTCAAATATATAAGTCTCTGGGTGCCCTATGTGTCTGAGCTTGGCCATCTCAAAAAAAAATTATTTTGGGTACTTCTAATCAAACCTCTCCACTTGTATCTGAGTGAACTATGTATATGCAGTCACCCCTACGTGACCCAATGTGGTCTTCCCATGGAACCACCAATCATGAGCTTCCCCTTCAAGGTGTAGCGCTGCCACCTTGATGGCCTCTACCTCCGTAATGTGGTTCAGATGAAAATAGGTGTCTAAATTTTCTACTTAAACCTTTTCCATACTCTTTGATGACCCATCAAAAGTAGGCAGAAAAAGTATACCCACGGTACAGTGCAGGTCATTTCCCTCCATGTACCCACCTCCTCTATTATAGTTTCGGGGTCTACGATTATGCCTCAGATGAAAAAATTCATTGAAGGTCAAGTGATGTCCGAAATTTGGCCCATGGGATATGTACTTTGTAAAATAATCATTGTAATGATTTGTAATATTCCCAATTAGCCACTGCTGCTTGGAATATTATAACTGCTCCAATTTTTAAATAAGAAGTAGGGAAGACAATAAAACATATCCCAGTGTGAAAAGGGATTGGAGTAGGAGGAAAAAATAAAGCCACTTTGGTGTGAAAGGAGGGCAAAGCAATGAGCTAGGTCTAGTTGACAAGTCAACAACGTTGTCACAAAAGGAGGGAAAGCTACCAGGGCAGCACAGTTTTGAAATGGGAATCTTCTCAAGGAAGTCACATCACCAATGAGTGGGGTCCGGGGTGGAAAATATCACCAAGGATAAGAAGGAGGAGATAACAGCAAATGATTCATTCATTCATCTTCTTTTGGTCTAATGACTGATTGGAAGCTTCAAGTGTTTAGCCGGAGTTGCAGCACTGTTTAGTGCAAAGAATTCTCATGCGGGAATTCCATCCTTACCTTTGGTCTAGCTGATTGGGAGATCTAAGGAGGAGGTCTTGAGCTCACTTTTCATCATTTTACTTGAGGCTATCTATTCTGCATCACATACATCACATTCACCTTCAGAAACTGCATCATTTCTACAATGGTAGCAGCAGCTGGGTGAAACCCTCTTGTTTTATGCTTGTTTCTGAGGAGGAGATGTCTATTTCACTCTAGGAGGTCTATTGAGGGAGGACTTGGGAAAATTTATGTATTATTTGTGTATTTAATATTACATTTAGTATTTTCTAATACAGATTTGTTGGGTACAATGTTATTTGCTACAGTGTTGTATCTTGTGTTGCTATTTTGCGGGAAACACTTGCCGAGGTGCTCCGATGTGCTTGTAAAAGAGGTCAAACATCTCATTTATGATTCTATGATGAATGAAAGCTCCATATCTGTGTTTCATTATATTTTTTTTTAGTTTTCATTAAAAAAATAATGATGTTGCAGTCTTCGACATTTATATTTTATGAAGTAGTGGGATTGGGGTGCTTTTGAGCATATTTGAGCTAGGGAGATCTGTTTAGTGTATCTAGAATGATTTATTTCTGATGCCCTTTTATATTTAAGATACATATAGAATATACAATAGGATCCAAGTCATTTTCATTGTTTTTATTGCATGGTTTTCCTTATACAGCGTCCTCACTGAAGAAATTGCAGAAATTCCTGAAAGGGAATATTACAGTGGTTTCAGAGCTCTGCTCTTGGCTCAGCTTGTGGCGGGAGATTTCTCTTCAGCATGGAGGAGGAATAAATTTAAAAACTCCTACTTCAAACCCTATTGGACATTGCATGGGACCTCAAGGAGATGAGACATGAAGGGGATTCTATAGAGTTTTTCCATATGGCAAGCACCAGCATTGCAAATGGCATGGGGTATTCAACTTCATCACAAAGCTCTACCATGCCTTCATTTATAACTGGTGGAGACAAGGAGGGAACCCTAGGAGAATATTTTTAATAATATGAACTCCAATCTCAAGGGTTCAAGGAGCACTTGAGCTTTCAGGAGTTTTTCCGGATCAAGAATTGGAGGAGGATTAATCCTCATCAAAAGGAGGAGAAATTGATGCAGGGATCATACCTACAACACAGTATGGTAGGGTTCTTCTTGCCCACATTTTATGGGAGACCTAAGTGCACAGCAAAGGCTTGGGTGGAGAAGATGGACACATACTTCCAGCTCAACAAGGTTTCTGAGATAGAAGCCATCAAGATAGCTGCGCTACACCTAGAAGGGGAAGCTCATGAATGGTGGTTTCATGGACTGACCACACTTGGGCATAATCATATCACTTCATACTAATATTTCACCATGAAGCTAGTGGAGAGGTTTGATCCAAGAGATTCGGAAGCCCACTTTTCCAAGTTAACCAAGCTCAAGCAGGAGGGAGATCTTGAGGATTACATTGTTGAGTATTTGCAGCTTTCAGTGATGGTATCCAACCTCACTATGAGCAGGAAGTTATGCATTTTTGTGAATGGGACGGCTGAACCATTACAAGGGTTGGTAAAATATACTAAACCAACCACACTCCTTGAAGCTATGGAGAAAGATAGAGATCTACAACACATCTTGCCCAGGGCAAGAACCTTTTTGCAGCAAGAGACTCACTCAAGGCCAAGGGAGACAATCCATGTTCAGGATTTGGAGGTAGAATGTGTTACAGGAAGGACACATCATGTCAAGACCTTCTCCAAGAAGGATGCCAGCACTGTACAATCCATGGAAGACTTTGCTCCGAGAGGGGGAGATATTGCAGAGTTAAGAGGAGTCCCAAAGTATCTAGCCTTGAGGGTAAGAGGTACTATCATGGGGCAAAGAGTTTCTGTATTGATAGATATTGGAGCCACTCATAATTTTATTGATGCACATCTGGTACAAAGGAGAGGAACCCACATGGAGGAGTTTGAGGGATTTTCAGTTTTGGTCCCAGGAGCTATGACCCTGCAATGTGCCAAGTATGTTCCGACACTAACCATTACTATGGGGACCTATACATTGACAGACCACTTCTTTATGGTAGATATTCCAGACACCAATGTCATATTTGGATTCCAGTGGTTAATCACTCTTGGGAGAGTTACCACTAACTGGAGAACCTTGGAGATGGAATGGACAGGAGGGAAGGATGGCCAACAACAAAAGATCAAGGGTGTGAACACATACACCCCTCAGGTTGTTTCAGCACACAGGATGGAGGCAGATCTTTGTAGAGGGGATGTTGAATGGGCAGTGGAGTTGCATATATCAAAGGTTAAGGGCAAGGATTCACCAGTGCATCCAGATATTCAGTCTCTCTTGGACCGGTATTCTACAGTATTTGGAGATATTCCACCAAGGAGACCTCCTGACCAAGGATTTGAACACACCATTGAGTTGGAGCAAGGGATCCAAGTAGTAATCACCACTCCTTATAGGCATGACAAGGCTTATAGGGATGAGATTGAGAGAGCTATCCAACAGCTGATAGCTCTAGGACACATCCGGCCTAGTACTAGTCCTTTTGCTTCCTCTATGGTTTTGGTAAAGAAGAAAGATGGCACATTGAGGATGTGCATTAACTATCGGGCCTTGAACAAGAAGACTATGAAGAACAGGTACCCTATACCCAGGATTGATGAACTCATGGATTATTTGAGGGGATATAAATACTTCTCCAAGATTGATTTGAGATCCAGATATCATCAAATCAAGGTGAGGGAGCAAGATATCCTCAAGACAACGTTCAGATGTCACTATGGGCACTTTGAGTTTCTGGTAATGCCCTTTGGATTGACCAATGCTCCAGCAACTTTCCAATCCTGCATGAACCACATCTTCCATGGTCATTTGAGAAAGTTTGTATTGTTCTTCTTTGATGATATTCTTATCTATAGCCACACTTGGGAGGAGCACTTGTAGCATATTGAGACAATTTTACATAGCCTCAAGGAGCAGCAATTCTATGCCAAGCTCTCCAAATGTGAATTTGGCCTCACAAAGATGTTGTATTTGGGGCACATCATAGGAGTGAATGGAGTGAGGGTACATGAGGAGAAGATCCAAGCTATCAGAGATTGTCCTGAACCCATGAATGTTACAAAACTCAGAGGGTTTGTGGGCATATGCACTAATTACCAGAAGTTTGTGAAAGGATTTTCACAACTAGCAGCACCACTCACCGAATTGACAAAGAAGGGATCTTTCCATTGGACACCTACAGTGCAGAGGGATTTTGATAATCTCAAAGAGGTAATGAGTAGTTGTCTTGTTTTGGTTTTGCCTGACTTTTCTCAACCTTTTGTGCTAGAATGTGATGCATCAGGTGAAGGTATTGGGGCAGTCTTGATGCAAGATGGGCATCCTATAGCCTTTGAGAGAAGGACGCTGCTCCCTCATGAGAGGTTATACCCCATCTATGATAAAGAAATTTTGGCTATCATGCATGCATTAGCCAAATTCCGACAGTACTTGGTGGGGAATAAGTTCAAGGTGAAGACTGATCACAACAGTCTTAGATTCTTCCTTGAGCAGAGACAACTCTAGGAGAGACAACATAAGTGGGTGAGAAAACTCCAAGCTTATGATTTTGACATAGAATATGTCAAGGGAAAGAGCAATGTAGTAGCTGATGCACTATCTAGGAGGCCTACAACGCTATCTTTGAGGGGCATGGACACAGATTACAAACCTCAACTTTTAGCTGAGTATTCCAAAGATGACTTTCCATGTGAGATACTTGATGGGGTGGTATCCAATGAGAGGTTTAGGGTGATGGATGAGGTCATCTATTACTGGGACTGGATCTTCTTGGCTAAGAAATCCAAGCTCAAGGAGAAGATCTTATTGGCATCACATGATTCCCCACTTGCTGGGCATCAAGGTTGCACAAATACCTATAGGGCTATCAGAGAGAGATTCTCATGGAAGGGTCTCAAGGAGGATGTGCTCTGACATGTCATATAATGCACCTCTTGTCAACAAAACAAGGGATAACACACTCACCCTGCTGGATTATTGCAGCCATTACCTATTCCGGATGGGAAGTGGGAAAGTATCTCTATGGACTTCATCACCGACTTACCGATAGTGAAGGGTAAGGACTATATCTTTGTTGTTGTTGATAGACAAACAAAGTACTCTCATTTCTTTTCCATTTCTACACATTATACTACTTCACAAGTAGCTAAGTTCTTCTTCAAATATGTATTTATTCTCCATGCTCTCCCAAGGACCATAGTGAGTGATCAGGACAACCGCTTCATGGGTGGCTTTTGGTAGGAAATTTTCTGGTTAGTGGGGACTGATTTGACTCCAAGCACTAGCTACCATCCCCAAACCGATGGAAAGACTAATATAGTGAACAAGTGGCTAGAAGGCTACTTGAGGAACTATGTAGCAGGGCAGTGGAGAGCTTGGCTGTGTTGGCTCCACTTGGGAGAGTATTGTTACAACACTACTCACCATACTTCTATTTGCATGAATCCATTCCGAGCCTTATATGGGTATGAGGCACTCCCATTTCTGATGTTATGTTTGGGGAAAGTAAAGCTCCAAGGGAAAAGGAATGGATTCAGGAGAACTAGGACATACTAAGGGCACTCAAAGACAACATTGCCACTGCCCAGAACCAGCAGAAGATGTATGCAGACCGTGGTCGGATTGAAAGACAGTTTGAGGTGGGAGATATTTTCTATCTACGTCTTCAACCTTACAAACAATCCACACTCAAGGAGAAGGGAGCTGAGAAGCTCAAACCATGTTTCTATGGGCCATATAGGGTGGTAAAATGTATTGGTAAGGTAGCATATGTGTTGGAGCTTCTTAAGGGGAGAAATATCCACAATATCTTCCATGTCTCTTGCCTCAAGAAGGCCATTCGAAGGAATGTAGTTTCCAACATGGATCCCCCCCCTATTGATGATGAGGGCCACTTAATCTTGCAGCCAGAAGCAATCTTAGACACAAGGGAGAGGCCGCTGAGAAACAGAGTCATAAAGGAATATCTGATTCGATGGAGGAATCTACCAGATGAGGATGCCACTTGGGAGGGAGAGAATATCTTGCAACATCCTTATTTATTGTTGCTTGTGGGCAAGCAAATTTTGAGCAGGGAGGACTGTAATATTCCCAATTAGCCACTGCTACTTGGAATATTATAACTGCTCCATTTTTTAAATAAGAAGTAGGGAAGACAATAAAACATATCCCAGTGTGAAAATGGATTGGACTAGGAGGAAAAAATAAAGCCACTTTGGTGTGAAAGGAGGGCAAATAAATGAGCTAGATCCAGTTGACCAAGTCAACAGTGTTGTCACAAAAGGAAGGAAAGCTACTAGGGCAGTGCAGTTTTGAAGGTGTTGGCAATATGATGTAGAGTGTTGTCCTTGATGGCAACCCACTTGATCAAGATGATGGAAACCTACTTGATGAAGTTGTCCTTAATGCTTGATGAGTTTATTAATGATGAAAGAAATATCGCACCGGCCAAAACAATGATGAAAAGTGTGTGTCACAAAGCATACGCGGGTTTGTTTAGGAGAAGTAGCGTATGCACGCGGAAAAGTACGTGCCAAGTCGCGTATGCCCTTTTGTGCTCCAAATTTAGAATACCAAGGGGTGTTACCATGGTATTGACCCATTGTATTGAGCGCTTGATTATCTATTTGGTCCCGTCCAGGAATACCATCGGAAGTGGTGTGGTTTTGACTCATGGTATTGATAAAGGCTAAACCTATATAAGGAGAAGAAGATCATTGTGCAAAGGTGTGCATGTTTCTGGGCTTTAAATGAATACTTCACTCTGAAGTTTATCTAGATGGTTGAACTCTGTTCTTATCGATAGATCTGAATCTATGATGCACCTATGAATATGATGAAGGTTCAAAATCTCTAGATCTGGAAATGATGAATCTCTAGGATGATATGAAAAGAAGTATTGAAGACCTGGCGCAAATATGTTGAAGAAATTTAAGAAATCTGGGTAAGTTCATAGATCTGGTATGTTCTGCAAAGTTTATCTTTTATAGATCTATACACAGGTTCATTTCATAAAAGGCGCGTGTATACACGGATCTGTTTAAAAAAAGGCGCGTATGGGCAGTTAGGATTGTTCTGAAAAATGCACAGATGTATACGCGGGTTCTCTTCGTGAAAAGTGCGCGTATACGCGGATCTGTTTAAACAAAGGCGCGTATGGTATCTGAACTTATAGTTGCTCAAGGTTGAATGTAATTTTGCATATCTATTCTGAAGTCTGGGTTATCTCTGATATTCTGGTTACAATGGTTTCACTGTTATGTTGGAAGCAATGGGCAAAGTATGATTGTTGATAAGTGAAGGGTTGTATTGAAGCTGTTTGATCGAGTTTGAAAATTGATGAAACGTGGTCTGCAATGGTGATGAGGGTTGAAGCCTTCAGTCAGGGGGTTGTAGCTCCCTTCCAGGGGAGGCTGGTAAACGAGAGCAGGGGGTCGTAGCTCCCTTCCAGGAGAGGCTGGTAAACGAGTACAGGGGGTTGTAGCTCCCTTCCAGGAGAGGCTGGTAAACGAGAGAAGGTTGTAGCCTTCTGCAGGTGGATGCCTACGTACTGGTATGAGTCTGCGCTAGTACATGGTTGTAAGAAGTTTTCTTTATAATAAATATTGAAGACTGAGATGACGACAGCGGTGGTTTTCTCCCGAATTGGGTTTCCACCAAAAATCCTGGTGTTCATGTGTGTTGCTTATGTGTGATGATTATTCTGTTCTTTCTGCACCTGTTTACTGTTTTCTAAAACATCTGATGAATGAATAATGCAATGATCTAAGTTAAGAATTAAATGCATAATTAGATCTCTGGACATACGCGAGTTCTGTAAAGGATATCCGCATATATACGCGAGTTGGCTTCAGGAAAGTAGCGTATGGGTTTTTAGAAAGGAAAAAGTAAAATTTTTTATTGTCTGCACTAAATACTGATTCACCGCCCCCTCTCAGTATTTTTCCCAACAATTGGTATCAGAGCAGGTCCTTCTGAAAAATCTTAGCCGCTAGAAGGAAGATCAAGAAAGATGAGCAATCAAGATGGAACAACATCTATCAAGCCTCCGGTCTTTAATGGAAGAAATTTAATCTTCTGGAAAACAAGGATGAGGTCCTATCTTCAGTCTATAGGAACAGATGTATAGGCCATTGTTGTACAAGGATATCAATATCCAGCTTCAATACCAACAGATCCGAATGAAAAGAAGAATTATGAATCAAATGCAAAGGCGGTCAATGCTATAACAGAAAGTTTGACTGAATCTGAATTTTTCAAAGTCATGCAGCTAAATACAACAAAGGAAATGTGGGACAAAATCATTCTAAGTTATGAAGGTGATGCAAAGGTAAAAAGTGCAAAACTCCAAACTCTCATAATTGAATATGAAAATTTGAAGATGCATAGTGATGAGAGTATTGCTAGTTTCTTTTTACGTGTTGATGATGTTGTAAATCGTATGAAAAATCTGGGAGAAACAATAACCGAATCTACTCTGGTTGAGAAAATTTTAAGATCACTAACAACAAAATTTGAGTCAAAAGTTTCTGCTCTTGAAGAAAAACAGGATCTTCAAAATCTTACTATGGTACAACTTCATGGCATACTAACCGCATATGAAATGAGAAGAGGAGGACCATCTGAAGTCAAAGAGGCTATCTTCATAGCTTCTACAAAAGGGAAAGAAGTACAAGAACCAGAAGGATCAAGATACATCTCAGAAGAAGATGAGGCAAATTTTGTAAAGAAACTCCAACTTGGCACAGGACGATTCAGAGGTAAGCTTCCTTTCAAATGTTTTGAGTGTGGAAGAATCGGTCATTATGCTGCTAAGTGTCCTCATAAAGAAACACCTGCAAAAGGGAAGGAAGTAGCAAGAAGGAATAAGAATCGGTTTAACACTAGAAAAAGTTATTATATTCATGAAGACAATGATGGGCTATCTGATAGTGAAGAAGAATGTGAACAAGATCTTAGACTTCTCATGGCATTTGAATCTAGAGAAGAAAAGGATATTTTTGTGGATGCTCTAGAGGACAATGACTTTCTTGAAGAAAACAATCAACTCAAAATACGCTTGAAAGAGATTAAAATACTCTTAGAAGAAAGGAAAATAACCATAGAGACTCTGGAAAAGCAGGTTGAAGAAGCAAAGAAACACATTGAGAAATTAGAATGTGAAGTGGTAAGTCTAAGAAAAGATTCTGAGAAAGTAAAAACTTTGAATCTTAGATTTGCTAAAGGATCTTAAACCTTAGATGAGATTATCAAGGTACAACGTTCCCCTCTTATAAAAACAGGTCTTGGATATATCGGAGAATCCTCTCAAACTTCAGCACCAAATTATCTAAAAGTAGTTACAGATGGTTTACAAAATTCTTCCACTCAGCAAGGGAATAAAGAATCATTGCAGGTAAAGCATGATCATCTCAATTCAAAGAATACTAACAGGAATATCTCTAAAATAAACACCAATCAACAGGTAAATCCAAGTAGAATATTTCATGATCGCAGAAATTTCTTCTTCAATGGACAATGTTTCTCATGTCACAATTTTGGTCATAAAGCTATTCAATGTGTTGCATATAAAACTATCATGACTAGAGAAGCAAGAAAGAAAAGGATTGAATTTGAGAAGAATACCTATAACAAATTTTCTCCTCTTCTAAATGAAGTTGAATGTGCTTATTGCAATAACTTTGGGCATGAAGAATCTGAATGCAGGAGTAAAGTTCAGCCAAAAGAGCATTTTCCTTCAAGATCCAAAGTATGGAAAAAGAAGGAATTACAGGTTGAAAATTGTGGCATAGCATTATTCGCAGAAGGTGAAGAAAATAAATGGTACATTGATAGTGGATGCTCAAGACACATGACAGGTGACAAACACAAACTTCTTGCATATAGTGCTCTAGAAAAGGAAAAGAAAGTTACATTTGGAAATGATAATCCTGCTGTAATTAAAGGAAAAGGGTCTGTGTTTCTAAAGGAAAAGGTGAAGGCTAATGATGTCATGTATGTGGATGACTTAAGGCATAACCTGCTAAGTGTAAGTCAAATGTGTGATCAAGGAACTGAAGTTGTCTTTAGTTCAAAAGAATGTGTGGTTCGTGATCTTGATACAGGCAAAACAATTATAAAAGGGAAAAGAACTCCAAGCAACCTGTATGTATTGAAGAACTACAAAGAACAATGTTACTTGAGTCAATCTTCAGAAAATTGGCTATGGCATAGAAGGTTGGGGCATCTAAGCTTCTCTCAAATCAACAAATCAAGCAGACTTAATGTTGTTCGTGGTCTTCCCAATATTACTCTACCTGAAAGTATCATATGCAAATCTTGCCAATTCGGCAAGCAGACCAGAGTGCAATTTAATGCCAAAGAAGGATCATCAAGTAGGCCTCTTGAACTCATTCATACTGACATATGTGGACCTATGAGGAAAAATTCACCACGTGGTGAACAATACTATATCTTATTTATTGATGATTTCTCTAGAATGTGTTGGATTGGGTTGCTTAAACACAAAGACGAAGCCTTTGAGAAATTTCAGATCTTCAAGGCTCTGGTTGAAAATGAATTAGATCTAAAACTCAAATGTCTTAGATCTGATCGAGGAGGAGAATATACTTCAGATGAATTCCTTGAATTTTGTGAACAACAAGGCATAAAAAGACAATTCTCTGTAGCTGGCACTCCACAACAAAATGGCGTAGCAGAAAGAATGAATAGAATAGTTCAACAAATGGCTAGAGCTATGCTTGATGATTCTGGAACACCTGACACATTTTGGGGAGAAGCAGCACATACATCGGTAAACATTCTCAACAAGGCACATGTTCGCGTAAATAGTGACAAAACTCCATATGAACTCTGGTATGGTAATTCTCCCTCTGTGAAGCATTTTAGAGTTTTTTGAAGTAAATGCTTTATCAAAAATAATGATGAAAAACTTGGCAAGTTTGAACCTAGAGCAGATGAAGGAATACTTCTTGGTTACTCCTCCACGAGTAGAGCTTATAAATGTTACAATAAAAGACTTCGGAAAATTGTTGAATGTATTGATGTTGTTATTGATGAGTCTCCTGCAGCCCAAAAAGAAGAAAAACAGATAACAAATGAAGACGATGGCGACTTATTCCCTTCCACATCAAATAGAAATGATATAAACAGTGAACCCAATGAAGAACCTGAAGATGATTTATCTGAAAAAGCTCCATCCAAATATGTTCAAAAGAATCATCCAGAATCTCAAATTTTGGGAGATAAGGGATCAGGTGTACAAACAAGAAGGACTCTTGTGGGATCTTCTAGCTATCTGGAATTTCTATCCACTATTGAACCACACAATGTCAATCAAGCTAGCAAAGATGAATGTTGGATTCAAGCCATGAATGAAGAGCTTGATCAAATTGAGAAGAATCACACTTGGGAATTAGTACCAAGACCTCATGACAAAAATGTCATTGGAACTAAATGGATATTAAAAAACAAGTTAAATGAGAATGGGGATGTTATAAGAAATAAAGCTAGACTTGTTTGCAAGGGGTATGCTCAACAAGAAGGTATATACTTTGAAGAAAATTTTGCTCCTGTAGCTAGACTTGAAGCCATAAGAATGTTTCTTGCTTTTTCAAGCTTCCAACAAATCAAAGTTTATCAAATGGATGTTAAATCTGCTTTTCTCAATGATGATCTAGAAGAAGAAGTTTATATAGAACAACCAGAAGGATTCATTTTGGGAAATGATGAAAATCTTGTTTGTAGACTTAAAAAGGCTCTATATGGTCTCAAACAAGCTCCAAGGGCATGGTATTATCGCCTTGACAAATATCTTCATCAAAAAGGATTTTCAAAGGGGTCTGCTGATAGCAACTTATACACAAAAATTGAAAATGATAAACTATTGATTGTGGTTGTATATGTTGATGATATCATTTTTGGAAGTAATGAAGAATCTATGAGTCAGAAATTTGCTTATGTCATGTAGCAAGAATTTGAAATGTCTTTACTTGGGGAACTAACATTCTTTCTTGGCTTGCAAGTGCATCAAACTACAGATGGTATATTCTTATCACAAGCAAAATACCTTAAGCAAATTCTGAAGAAGTATGGCATGGAAGAGTGAAAACCTGTAAGTACACCAATGATAACTGGATGTAATCTCAGTTCTCATGATGATTCTCCCACGGTGAATCAACCAGAATACAGATCTATGATAGGAAGTCTACTTTATCTCACTAGGACTAGACCAGACATTATGCATGTAGTTGGGATTGTTGGACGATTCCAAGCTAATCCAAAAGAGTCTCACCTTCAGTCTGTCAAAAGAATATTCAAATATCTACAAGGAACTCAAGACTTTGGACTATGGTATCCAAAGAATGCTGATCTTACTCTTCATGCTTACACTGATGCAGATTGGGCTGGAAATTTTGATGATCGGAAAAGCACTAGTGGTGGTGAATTCTATATGGGGCCCCGGTTAGTATCTTGGTTCAGCAAGAAGCAAAGCTCTATTGCCTTATCTACAGCAGAAGCAGAATATGTGGCTGCCGCATCATGTTGCACTCAACTTCTTTGGATGATGCAAACCTTACAAGATTTTCAAATCAAATGTTCACCTCCTACCTCCATCATGTGTGATAATACAAGCACCATCAGTATCTCAAAGAATCCTGTTATGCATTCTAAGACCAAGCACATTCCCATAAAGTATCACTTCTTATGTGAACAAGTGCTTGAACAAAAGGTGAAGTTGGAGTATGTTCCCTCCAAAGACAATTTGCTGATATATTTACCAAACCTCTACCCAGGGAAGCGTTCGAATATCTCAGACAGAAGCTGGGAGTAGTCTCTGCCTTGCAGAAAATCAGAACTGCTTAAATTCAGAAGATTAAATTGGATACGCGGGTTTCCTGAAAGACAGTCGCGTATACGCGGGTTTATACACAGAAAACCGCGTATGGTTAGTTGCTGACAAATTTTGTTTTGGGTCAGCATTTTTTAGCACAACTGCAGTACTGTATGGTATCTCTGATGATGTTTCAGCTCTTATATTTCTGTTTCATTCTCTGATATTGGGTAAATATGCCTTGATGATTGGTTGTTGAAAGTATTCAGGGGGAGCAATGTATGATGATTCCCATGGTTGGTTTTGGTAATTCTGGTTATGTTTATTTCTGACAGTGCATCTGATGTGACAAAAGAAGACAGGTACAGGTGGCACAGTTTCAGGGGGAGCATTAGCCTTGCTGAGTGTAATACATTGTTGGCATTATGATGATTCTGAAATGTGATCTCTTTCTTGAGGTATTTTTGGTAGTGGTCATAAAAAGTCATATTTGTAATTTGATGAAAAGGTCATGATGAGACCTATGATGTAAAATTGTAATATTCAGACATGTAAGGACTTGTTCAAATGTGTAAACCCACTTGGTTGGGTACTTGAGTCTCATATGTAAATCCACTTGGTTGGATCTTTGATGTAAGTATGAGTCCTTGGTGATAGGAAGGTCATAGAGTCATGTACTTCATTGAAAAATATGTTTGATCATTCAGCATGAATTCAGGGGGAGCATGGTAACTTCAGTGCACATCAGATCTACAGTGCTCTTCTATCTACATGAGGAGAACCTTGTGTTGGTTTTGATCCGCCCTTTGCCCTTGATGTCAAAGGGGGAGAGTGACATGGTGTTTGAATAGGGGGAGAATATCATTATGCTTAATGTATCTATTTGTTGTGGTCAAACACCATCGTGGTTGCCATCAAGTCCAAAGGGGGAGATTGTTGGAAATATGATGCAGAGTGTTGTCCTTGATGGCAACCCAATTGATGAAGATGATGGCAACCTACTTGATGAAGTTGTCCTTAATGCTTGATGAGTTTATTAATGATGAAAGAAATATCAGTAAGGGCCAGAACAATGATGAAAATTATGTGTCACAAAGAATACGCGGGTTTGTTTAGGAGAAGTAGCGTATGCACGCGGAAAAGTACGTGCGAAGTTGCGTATGCCCTTTTGTGCTCCAAATTTAGAATACCAAGGGGTGTTACCATGGTATTGACCCATTGTATTGAGCGCTTGATTATCTATTTGGTCCCGTCCAGGAATACCATCGGAAGTGGTGTGGTTTTGACTCATGGTATTGATAAAGGCTAAACCTATATAAGGAGAAGAAGATCATTGTGTAAAGGTGTGCATGTGTCTGGGCTTTAAATGAATACTTCACTCTGAAGTTTATCTGTATGGTTGAACTCTGTTCTTAATCGACATATAGACATATATCTGAATCTGATTCTACCCAAGTGAATTATGATTTAAGGTTCCAAATCTCTCGCCGGAAATGATGAATTTAGATGATTCCAAAAGAAGAATTTAAGACTGCTAAAATCATGAAGAAGTTGAAGAAATGGTGTTCATAGATCTCGGTCTATTCTCGCAAAAGTTTATCTTTTATAGATCTATACGCAGTTCATTTCATAAAAAGTGCGTGTATACGCGGATCTGTATAAACAAAGGAGCGTATGGGCAGTTAGGATTGTTTTGAAAAATGCACGGATGTATACGCGGGTTCGCTTCGTGAAAAGCGAGTGTATACGCGGATCGGTTTAAACAAAGGCACGCATGGTATCTGAACTTATAGTTGCTCAAGGTTGAATGTGATTCTGCATATCTATTCTGAAGTCTGTGTTATCTCTGATATTCTAGTTACAGTGGTTTCACTATTCTGTTGGAAGCAATGGGCAAAGTATAATTGTTGATAAGTGAAGGGTTGTATTGAAGCTGTTTGATCGAGTTTGAAAATTGATGAAACATGGTCTGCAGTGGTGCTGAGGGTTGAAGCCTTCAGTTAGGGGGTTGTATCTCCCTTCCAGGAGAGGCTGGTAAACGAGAGCAGGGGGTCGTAGCTCCCTTCCAGGAGAGGCTGGTAAACGAGTACAGGGGGTTGTAGCTCCCTTCCAGGAGAGGATGGTAAACGAGAGAAGGTTGTAGCCTTCTGCAAGTGGGTGCCTGCGTGCTGGTATGAGTCTGCGCTCGCATAGTTGTAAGAAGTTTTCTTTATAATAAATATTGAATACCGAGACGACGGCAACGGGTGGTTTTCTCCCGAATTGGGTTTCCACCTAAAATCATGGTGTTCATGTGTGTTGCTTATGTGTGATGATTATTCTATTCTTTCTGCACCTGTTTACTGTTTTCTAAAACATCTGATAAATAATGCAATGATCTAAGTTAAGTGCACAACGTGTGGTATAAAGTCTGCACCGGTACATGGTTGTAGAAGTTTTCTTTATAATAAATATTAAAGACTTAGACGACGACGGCGGTGGTTTCTCCCCGAATTGGGTTTCACCTAAAATCCTCGTGTTCATGTGTGTTGCTTATGTGTGATGATTATTAAATTTCTTTACGCACATGTTCTTTGTTTTCTAAAACATATGATGAATGAATAATTCAATGATCTAAGTTAAGAATTAAATGCATAAATTAGATCTACGGACATACGCGAGTTCGCCAAGGATATCTGCGTATTATACGCTGTAGTTATTTTATGAAAGTAGCGTATGGTTTTTAGAAAAGGAAAGTAAAAAGTTTTATTGTTCCGCACTAAATACCAATTCACTCCCTCTCAAATATTTTTCCAACATTTCCACAGAAATCATGTTATCACTCTAATACCCCAAAGTTTTGAGATTTTGATTTTATATTTTAAAGAATATTAGAGGTAACCATGTTAATTTACTTAAAAATTCTTAGGATCTAACCTTCCTAAGGCTCTCGCAGGGCTCTCCCTATAAGATTTAATTTTGTTTTTATGTTTGATTTTAGGCTAGTCATATAGGGAAAATTGGTTTATGAGTTTTGATTGATTTTGATAGAAATACACTTGATGAGATGATAGCTATGAATCTGTAATCCATTGCAGGATGGAGTTAATGTGCTGGCGTAAAGACTGTGACCAAGGTCCAGGGCCAATTTTCACCAGGAAAGATACAGAGTCACTTCTCAAAGATCTCTTAAAGCTTGATTGGTGAAGTGGCTTTAATCGTGATAAAAAGAAATTAAGAATTTTTGATCCTGGATAAGAATGAAAAGGTAGGGGTCAATCAAAATTAGGGAGAAATTAAAGGTTCCTGTCTGGATATCAAAGATAAACATTTAAATGAAAACTAGTCAATAAGCCGTGCTTTTAACAAATTCCGATATGTCACCCCGATTTCACATTAAAATTTAGAACACATTTATGAATGGATGAAACATAAGAAAATTGATAGATAATGTAAGAGAAATATACTTCACTAAAGTATTCAATACATGAACTTAATATGATGAGTTATTCCTTGAAATTCAATCTTCCTCGACTTGAGCTTGATTACAAAGAGGGGTGTACTACAAAAAGTTGGCTTGACCAAAAAGAGGTGTTTTATCTGAAAAGGTAACAAAACAATTTTTCAAAGATTTTATGTAACACTCACCGTTGGAACTCCTTCCAATTTGATTTACTCACTTGTTCTTTGGAAAAGTCCCTTATATTTCTATTGTAGTCTTCTTGTTTCATCACTTATCATTGATAACAAGATATTTGGAAAACTCCTTTTGTTCTTAAAGTGCTTAAACTTAACCATGAATCTTATTATGGCTATGTCTATATTTTTGACACTTTCTTCAAAATCGAAGCTTCATCAATTTTTTCTTTGAAAGAAATTTATTACTCTCAAGAATTGTTTCGCCTTTGTCGCATTTCCCATCTCATCCACCCTTGTTTGTTTTTAGTAATGAGAAACTCGATTATTTCTTGTGTGGCTTCTTCGTGCTTTGCACCTAGCTCTTCTTTGATCTTCAATATTTCTTCTTTAGCTACTCTTAAGCAAGTCCTTCTACCATAAATCACTTGAATGGATGGCCAAGTATCATTGATTAATTCTGTAATGATTTTGGAACATAACATTTTTTAACATATGCCATCGGCTCTTTTAAGGGGTAATTATGATTCGAACTTCTTTAACTCACTTAACCTTTAGCCTTTTTTTCTCTCTATTTTAGCATTTATCTATGCTAATATCTTGGCATCTTCAAGGTTCTTGATTTTCTTTTCAATTTTTTATCTCTATTATTCTTACATTGACATGTCTTCTCCATGGCTTTAATGAGTTTGTTGGCCTCATCTCGATCACAAACCTCATTGCGTGAAGATTCAAGGCAGTAGAAGTAGTAGAAGAAGTGGACTGCACCGTTGTGGCCACGGGGACCTTAGAGCCAACTCTTCGCTAGATTTGAAGGAACTATTGCTTGCTGCTCAGTAGGAACAATGGTGCTGGGAGGAACATTTTGTGTCTTTTGTAGCTTCTTTTTATTGGACGCAAATGTCCATTCACTTCTATCTCCTTGATTTGTGTCATAGTCACCGTAATATGAGACTCATCATCTCATCCTTTTGGTTTGCATCCCCAGACAATTTCTTTAGCTCCGTGGATGGTTCTATTGGGGTAGTTTCTGTCTGCTTTCGAGTGCTGCAATATCAACAATTATTCTTCACCAATTCTTCTCAACTTTCACATTAGAAGGGTTATACCCTACTTCATCCATCAATTCCTCTAAAGACCCGATTCTAGTGTCTTTAGCATATGAAGAATCTTTTCAACCCCACTTTATCTCTTGATATCTTTCAAAGTGTTATGGAGCTTTTGGTACCGCTTGCTTTTGTGGTCATGGTATAGCAAACAATTTCTTGCCTTTGTCATGGAACTCAATCTGATCCAAGGACGCAATGTCCCTCTATTGGAATTTCAATATCAACTTTGTAATATGATGTTGTTGTAGGTTTAGCACCGTTGATTGTAGCACTCGTCATTAGCAATTTTTTGTGTTGGCATAATCAAAGGTCAAAGTAGCTCTATTTAAATCCCTGGAGTCTGTATTTCAAGTATTTTCAATTGATTTCATTCTTTATCTCTTCATTTTTGGCTTGATCCTGCTTGTTATTTTATTTGACATCCATGTCTTTATCTTCTCCTCATTGTGATGAATATGTTTCCCTTGTTCTTGTTGTTTTTGAATTATTTGTGTTTGAAGTAGCAAGTTACGTTTTTTCGCTCAATCACTCAGATTAGTCACAAACGTTGTCCTTTTACAGATTTTCTTCATCTAACACCTCAATTTTTTCCTTTTCTTTGTTTGGTGGATTAATATTTGGTTTCGTATTGTACGTGACCTTAAATCCGGTCCCTTTGGTTGTTTCAAAGAATATATGAAAGCTTTCTTATCTATTTCTCTTATGGTTATGTCCTCCCGAATTGAGCATGCAAAGTGTGACTAGTATCACCCGGCTTGATGATCTCCATCAATGTATTTTCTAACCATTTAGTTTGGTTTGAAAACTTTTCAATTTCGTGCTTCTTGTCATGGATATAAGGGATTAATTTACATTTCACCTCATCTTACCGATTTATTCCATAAGTGACTATAGCTGCCCCATATAAAACATTCATCAAACTTATATTCTAGTAACCTGTTGTTGTTTCTACACCGCTTTCCTTGTTGTTTCATATGAAAGGACCCACTTGGTTTTTCAATTTGAACTAAAGTTTTCTTTTTTAGTAGCAAAAAGTTTATAGAATCCGAGTTTAGAATTTATTCCCAGAGTATTCTAATGAAAACACTCTCATTGGCACATACTTTGGAAATTTGTAGGCAAGAGATTTGATCCATAAACTCTAACCTCAATGTGGTTTTAAGAAGGATACCGCTCATTTGTTCCGATTTTCTCTTAATGATTGCAAAATATTCTAATCTCATCACTTAACTTAGGATGCACACTGTTGTAGCATATTTACCAATGTAAGTGAATGAAACAGAGGGGGAATCATGACATATGTGAATTCAGTTGACTCTTTATGATTAATGAAGTCCAAAATGATAGATTTATTGGAGAATTATCTGCCGACTCAAGTAGAGAAACATATGAAATAGAACAGGTATATCGAAAAACACCTTCAAAAGAGGAAGTTTTATAAGATGGACGTGAATACTATCAACTATATTCTCAACAAAGTTATAAATGAGAAATCCAGGTTGACCGGGCACAAAAGTAGATGTCAGAAAACCAAGCAGATTCCTCAGTAGTTCAATGCTGAAGTAACCAAGAAATAAAAGAAACATTGAAATAACATGCCAGTCTCGATCCTTCTGGGAATTTGGAGGATGAATATGGAGGATTTAGCTTGGGGATTTCAAACATAGTGGGCATGAATGCTTGAAAGATCGGAAATTAGAAATTAACTCTAAACAAAATTTTGTAAGAGCTTCTATGTACAAAGTGGGGACCGTACGTGATATGGTTGTAAATGAAGCATTTGGTTTGCTGATTTAGTAGTGATAGTGAATAATACTTTTCTCAAGATTAACAATTGCTCTTTGATCTAGGGAATAGTGGAGTTTGACACCGCTAATGACCTTAGGCACCGATGGGTATGGGGAATCATATTTGGGCAAATTAGACTCCCAAATTTGCACTTCATCTACCCTCGATCAAAAGATTTTTCTTGGATCCAACAATGGAGCTCGTGAAGATTGAATTCTGCCATCGGATCGGATTTTATTTTCTACATCAGCTAAAGGGGTTTACTAACATCTACAACAGGAGGTTGTAGTGGATTGATGACAATGGTGCTTTTGAAGCCATTACTAGATTTGTTTTTTGACAATTTAGTCCTCTCGATCTTAAAAACCTCTATTTTTTAGGTTTTTATACACTTCCGTAAGATTAGACCGTTATGTATAGTCTTTTTGGTATGGTAAAGGTTTATTTTGGATTTTAATAGGTAAACTTGATTTTTCTAGTTCAAACTCGTCAATTTTCGGGCTCCAAAATTTTAAAACTTTAAGGATTTTAAAATGTAAGCTAACAATGGTTTACTATAGAATTCTTGATGGAAAACCCTAAAAACAAGCCTAAATCATGCACAAAGGGATTCTTAGCATTTGTAAAAGAGTTTTCGAATCATTCAAAGGGTTTCTAAAGGTCTGCAAATGGTTAAAATTTCTTCAATTTTCTTTAGGTAACAGGTTGTAGTTTCTAAAACTATGAAATTATCGTGGTTTTGAAACATAGATGAATATATGAGAAATCGTTTTTTCTTTAGGCAAATAGACTTTCAAAGGTTAAATTTCAAGAGAATGTTTCTTTTTCAATGATGCAGGTATTTTTCTTGAAAAATACTTATAATTTTAGGTATTTGACTCCTAAGAAGGGTTTTATGGAAGTTGGAGGTTTTCAAAAGTCAAGTTGAAGTCTTTGGATGTAAATTGGAGGTTTCAGGGTGGCTTCCAACAACAAATTTGATGTGGATTTATGTTGGTTTTCACACAGTAACAGGGTGGCATCGCTCTTTCTTCAACAATGTGTAATGAGCGTAAAACACAATAGAAAAGGTTAAAACGTGTAAATCTTGATGTTTTAAAGAAATTAATGAACCATGTATTCATTTAATGAGGGTTAAGTCCATTTGAAAGCGGTTTACATAGGGGGGCTTATTTACCGCCGAGTGGTTATCACAACGTTGAGGGTGGTGTAAGTGGTAATACTTGAAAGAAGCGATCCAATCAATTTATGCCGCATTGAGGAGAGATGGCAGGCAAAATGCTCAAGGTCGCAAATCCGAAATTGATTAACATCGTTACCATTGGAATTGTGATATGAGTTTTGCGACACGATCGACGAAGGGAGTGTGAATGGTCATGATTGATCGATTAAGTTGTTGGGTAGATGGGCGTGGGGGCCCGGGTCTTTATGCAACGGTTGAAGTTTTATATGCGTTAAAATGTAGTTTAAAACATAAAGTCTTATGTTTTAACGAGATATAAGGCACGGGCTACTATAGGAAAATAGGCTATATACATGCATGTAACTTGTTACTATAAACCAAGGTTAGTTTAAACCTATGGGGGATGGGAAATATATCACAGTGGGGAATTAAAACCATAGGATAAATAATAATAATGTGGGTTGGGCTATTTTACATAAAGGTTTTTAATATATTACGAGATGGAAGGGTATATAATGGATTTAATATATTGGTTAGTGTTAAATATATGGAAACAGAATATGAGAAAATACAAAAATACACTAAGTAAAGTGTGATTCAAGTGTTTGGGTGATTTTCATAATGGTGGCCCCATTTTAACATTTCACACTTAATACTTAAGATAAAGCATATTTCAGGGGTCTTTTCAAATATTTTTTTATATGAAATGAAATTAGTTAAAGGTTTTTACTTTTTCCTAAGAAAAAAGGTATTTTAACTTATGAAAAAGGGGATTTTATCTTAGGAAAAGGGAGTGATGTTGAGGAAAAGGGAGCTTTAAGTGAAGCGAATCCAATATTTAAAACAATCGGGCCATTAAGCTTCTGTCTGGTCCCAACAAAAATGAAAGAAATGCCTCCGAGTCTTTATATAACCCAAGGTTTAACATCGAAACACATTGTGGGGAGGGAAAATTAATATTTGTTAGATGATGTTTTATTGATGCCTTGTAACTACTTTCACTCACTCATCATTTATTCTACCATTTTTTTCCTTTATTTGCAATTTTTAACTTAAGCTTGCAAACCCTAATCCATTTTTCTTTTTTTAAAGCAAAACTATCTAATTCTAACTATTTCATCCCAGGGGCTGCATTAAACCTGAGCTCCTCATTTATTCTAATCATTTACCCATTTATCAAGTTTAAATTGTCAGACAAAATCTTTATTCTCTATCTATAAACACGAAATTTAAAGCATGAAAAAGTTAAGATTAAACTATTTAACTCATCATGGATTGGTGAATTCTGAAATGTTTACAATCATTTTATTTTGTAGTAAAAGTAAAAGTAGTGCATTTTGACCTTTTTTTTCCTTTTTTCCTCGTGGTTCACTTTCCTATGTGCCCCCACACATGTACCGGGCTACATCCACGGTCCTAAGAAATCACGCACATCTCTCCGGGGGACTCCATCATACCCAACACTAAGGGCCCACCTCACTTCGGTGTCAACGAGATTTGATCTCAGACTCTCAATCGGGGAGTACTTCAAACATAGACTCCACCGATTGAGCTAACCCTCGGGGCCAGGTGGAATTTTGACTTGTATCACTTTCATGTCTTATTATTATCTCTTTTTTTTTGGGATCCATTTTTTATTCTTTATCTTTTTCTTTTCAAGTCCTTTGAATTTTTTTTTAGGACTTTTACCTTCTTTTCATTTTTTATTATTTTCAAATATGGGAAAAACTTTGTAGAAAGCAAGGCATACATATAAGACTAATCAAAGCCAATTCAAAAATTATGAAATCTATTGTTATAGGACCCTAATGTATGGGTTCAATGGGGATGGCATTGCCCAATGAAATGTCAAGAACTTTGAGACTAGTAGCCTTTGAATTCTGACCGTGTTGGCCTTGGTAAATGTTGTTTGAGCTTCCGCAATTATTCATACCGTGATATTTTACCTTTCAAAGCTTAGAGCCTTTCTCTCCCAAGCCAACTTTGTTAGGAAACATCCAATCCAATCTTAAATCAGAATGTTAAGTGAACAAATGATGTGCTAAACAAAGTGAACGATGGTTATTTCTAAAGAGCAGTAATGCTTCAACATTCTACCATTGACAAAGTCTACTCCAGCGTATCCGATCCATCTATCTCTTTCAAAAAAGAAAAGCATTGTTACCTCCAACTACAACACATATGTCTCTTCCTTTCCATAGGAAATCAAATTTCCCATTAAGCCATCTTCTTCTCTCCTTGAATCCCACTTAGAACTTTGTCACTAATATAGAATGTCATCTTCTTTAGCTCTCTTTGTCAAAAAATTTCTTGATCTTGTCTTGGACAACTTGAGACTTAAGATGTAAACCTCTTCTTATTTCATAAAGTGAATGGTTTGCTAATTCTTCTTTGAATGTCATTGGTCTCAACTTGTAATTCTTGGATTATTCTCATTAATGGTACTCCCATGAAGATGGAAAACAACATCCATTCCATAAACAAGCTGGTAAGGGGATGTACCAATAGATTTTTTGGTGGTAATTCTATCTTCCCATAAGGCAGATGAATCAACCTCTTGTTCCAAGTTTTCTTGTTACATTTCAGTACCTCGATGATGTTCACAAGGCTTTTATTGGAAGATTCTTTTTAACAAGGTCATTACCTTGAGGGTAATATGTAGTAGAATGGCCAAGGGTAATGTGGTATTTGTGGTAGAATAACCATATTTTTTGGATTTGAATGTAGTCGTATTGTTAGGGGTGATAATATTTTTGGGGCATCTAAATTCCGAGAGTATTATTATTTTCTAAAAAGAGATTAGTGGAAAGTATCAATGGCTTTCCATAGTATGGATCCGTCCACTTAGTAAACAGTCAATGGCTTACCGTAACCACTGCTCAAATGGAGAATGGAGGGAGCATCATCAATGAAGTCAAGACCTATCATTGTTGAAAAGGCATTTCTCATTATAGATGGGTTTAAGAGCAGGGTAACAGCCTTTTTCTTACCTTCAACATTTGACACTTGTATCAGAGGTCACATAATTTTTTACATCCGCAAATAAAGTAGGCCAATCAAACCAAATTTCCGAGAATTTTGTCTCTGTGGTGTCTTTCAATAGAGACAATCACATTCACCTCCCCATGAAATTATTCTAAAACATTTTCAACTTCTTCTTTAAGAAAAAAAATTCAAAAGAAATTCCACCATTATCTTTCCAAAAGAGGTTGTCCATGATACAAAATATTATCGCCTTTAATTTTAAAATTTTAGCTTTTGTTCTTGATAATCCAGGAGGAGCTTGTAAATTTAGTAATACAAATACACACCGCATACCATGGTTTAGTCCGAAAAGGCTTCATTGACTGAGTCACCATCTCTTCTTAATCATCTATTTGGGCAATAAAATTAATATCTAAAGCATGACAATTTGATTTAGCCATGAGTTTGGTTAAACCACGGGGGCTTCATTGGGGCACACACCATACCACGTGGGTTCATATCGGGGATATATATTGGAGGAAAAAAATGGCATAATATATTAGTAAAGGGTTTTTATATTGGAAAGTATAAAAAATGGAGCTCAAAGTTAATGAAAAAATATAAAAGGGGTGTAAAAAATGTTAATGAAAAAATAGATACCTGGCAATATCTCCAATGGAAGTAGGGTTTTTTTAATTGGGAAGGTGTCTTGGGTTCGTATTGGTAGGGGTTAAATAATGTCATTTTTACGCATATTTTCCAATATGTAGTCAAATTAAGGGTATTTTTTAATATTCCAGAACGTACGTAGGCTCGAGGTTCCGCTATAGCTTCCGTGGCCAAACCTTCACCTTTATGATTTTGGTGGGTTTGATTTCTATGTCATATTCCAAAATTTTGGCAATCCACTTGCCTCTTTTACCATTAGGCCTATCTGTATATATGTCTTTTACAAAGCATTTTGGAAAATAGGTAATTATATGTGAATAAAGAATGTACACTCTAAAGTCCTTTGGATTGCATTTACTAAATCTAGGGCTTGTATTTCCATTATGTTGTACTTTAAAGTGGCATGAATGATTTTCTAAAGAAAGCAATAGGGCCCAGCTTTCTATAGCCCTAGTCATTTTTCCTTCCATAAGAAAACCACAAAGAATAGTGTTCAAGCAAAGGAGAAAATAATGAAATCCTTTTTTAAAGTCAAAGACTTATAAGGATCGGTGTTTTTGTTAAGGCTTTCTTCTTTAATGACCTCAATGATTGCTTGGCCTCAAAGACATCCCGTTTAAGTATTGAGTATTTTTTCAAGATATTGTTCTAGTCGATTATTTCAAATAGATTCTAGATGAATCTTCTGTTGGAAGCACTCTTACCTAAGAAATCTTTAACTCCTTAATGTTCTTAGAGGACTAGTGTTTAGAATTGCTCTTATTTTGGCCGGGTCTATCCTAATTCCTCTTTAGATATACATAGTCTTAGTACTTACCTTCTTATAATCCAAACAAAGTCTTCTTAGGGTTTTCAGAGATGCCAAATTTTCGCATTTAAGAAAGACTTGTCTAAGATGATCCAAATGTTCATTAGTAAGTCTTTCAAAATAAAATAATTTCATCTAAATAAATCACTAGGAATTCATGAATTTACTTTGCAAAGGCTATATCCATAGCTCTTTGAAAGTCAAGATTATTAATCCAAAAGGATTTTTTTACATACATAAAAGTGCCTATGAGTAGTAAAAAGCGCTTTTGGCTTTGGTCTTCCGTCAGACTAGAATTTGATTATATACAGAGAATCCATCTAACAATGAAAATTTGTAGAAGAACCAACCACCCTCTATAAAATGTGATCCATCTTTGGTAAAGGTTAATTGTCTTTTAAGGACACCTTATTTAAATTTCTAAAAAATCAAATACAATCTAATTTCTCCTGCTTTTTTCCTAGTGGAACTAGATTAGAACCCAATCAAAATTATCCCATCGTAAATTTACTTGGGAATCATACATTCTTTTTACCTCTTTTTTCAATTAAAGGAATCAAAACAGATTGATCCTTATTAATTTTTGCTTAAAAATGTTTTTGGTCTTCTTTTATAGGTATTTTATGCTTCTTTTATTATGCTAGTGTCATAGGATTTTAAGTCCTCATAACTCCGTGAAAATACATCCCGAAATTCCTTAAAAAGGAGCTATGTATTTTTCTTTTTCTTTTCCCGAGGTAAAAGCTTTGAAAGTTTAATCATCATAGGTTTTAACTTCCGTACCAATATTACATTCTCCTAATATCAGATCTTAGTGGCTCCATTTTAGGTTTCGCAACATCATTAGAGTCAAATAGATCTTCTGGGGCAAGTGTTTTTGGTAAAAAGTTGTTTCGAGGCTTAAAATATCGCATTCATCATCTCGCTAACTCTTCGATTTCTCCTTTCTCTAAATTATCTGGTGTTCAATTGATTAGGTTTAGCAAAAGCTATATTATTTACATCTATATTATTCAAATCAATCTCACTATCTAATTTTTGACTTAATTACAGATGTACTTCATGTCCGTATTACAACCCCGAAATTCTTCATTGTCTATAGAAATAGATAAATCGGTTTATCTTGTGAGAAAATTTGTCAATATTTAAGATTATCTAAAATTATAGGTCCGTGTTTTACTTCGTAGTATCTATGATTTGAAGGTGAAAGCTGAAGATTACAGTACTAGCAAAAGTTGCTAAGAAGTGAGCCTATATGTTATGTTTCGTAATGCAGAAAAACTCACATTCTTATAATGTATTTTAATTAAATTTAAAGAAGTGTTTCTATATCGTCTATCTTGGATTATAAAAAATGGTATTCTCCATTTATTTGTTTCACAATTAACTCGAATCTCCCCATAATTGATATCCTTTACCACTCCAAATTTCTAATAACTGCGATTCTCAAATAAGAGATTCATATTCGCCCATGTTGTTTGTACATTTAAAATTAAGTCTAAAAGCATGTCCTTCTCGCATTATTGTTTTCCATATTGATTATCCAAACTCCTACTCTTGCTCCTACCTATCGATCGATCCATCAAAATCTAGGTGCCATAATGATTCAGAAAGATGTTTTTCACCGTTTCGTGCCTTTTTTATCTTTTAGTTTAGTTTTGATTTTCAATATCGGGCCGCATTTTCAAAATGAACAACCCATGTCGCCAAGAGGGTGTACATTAAATCGATAATTCTTTGGTCTTTTCACACTACTCACCACATATTTCATCAATGTTTCTCTATAAAGTTTCTTTGCTGGCCAAAATCGATATTATTAAATATGACATGCATTGTATAGAGAGATCCCCAGAATTTAGCTCCCATGAGTGAGATAAGAGAATTCCATACTGGGAGGGATGTCGACCATTAAAATGTCCATGACCTATGAAGTTTTTACTAGGATATTGAGCTAATGTGACACACAAATCTTTAATCAAACCTAAACATTTAATCTTGATGGAGTCAAATGAAAAGAGATCTTTGTAAGGCCTAGTGATATCTAAAATCGTGTTTCCATTATTACTTTTGGGCATTAAATTTGTGTGAAGTCTGAATCTAATATTGGATTATGTGTAATATTTGATCATGAATAGTTAAGCTACAAATGCTGGAACTGCGAAATCTTGGCGTTTTCCATTAACATTAGGGACAAAAAATTAACTCGGGTTGATCATCGATTTTCAGATCTACCGAATCCTCTCCATCATCTTGCGCTTATATAAAAGTTTCCAAAGATAGTTGTTTTGTACAAATCATGTTTTACCAATTCGTCAAAGGAATTGGTATTTTTAATTTGGCAATTTCAAATTTTGGATATTAATTAGAGTTTGTGCTTTTCCTAAATGAATAATCTTCTTTAGTAACTGTAGTTGAGTAGGTTTATCTTCTTTTTCTATAGCTATTTTCTCAATTTCGCCTAGGCGTTTCACTGTTCTAATATTTTTGTTTTTCTTTCTTGTGAATAGTTTGATAAAGTTGTGTAGATGTTTTTGTAGATTTTGAATTTTTATGTTGCTTTTGGTACTGGCCAAGGGCTTTTGGACTCATCATTTTGATCAAGAATGGGTGTTTTGGAGTCTAAATTTGTTGTTTTGAATGTAATCATTGTTTTTTAAAAAACAAAGGATTTTGTAAATTTTTGATGTTTGGATAACATCATCTGTTATGTCAACAATTTGGGACTAGGTGAAACTTTAGGGCTTTGAAATTTTTCCGGTATGAATTAGATTTTGCTTTGTTTTCCCTAGGGAGAATCTAATCCTTTTAGTGGTGGAATACCGTTTTCTTTGTTTGTGTTTGGAAATATTTATTAGTAGAAGGCTCTATGTTTTTCTTCGTTTCAAGGTTATATTTCTTATGTACTTCATTGATAGCAACCATAACTTATGTTTGTAATCGAATGATTCAATTTTACAATCTAATTATAGTTGTTGTAAATCATACAACTCCTAATCTTCTTGTGTAAGAAAGATGGTATGTGTTATCATTACGTAGCCACCCATTATTTATGGTGTTCTCATCAATATCATTTTGATGAGAACTTTCAAAGATAGTTCTCTTGGAATGGTGGTCTTATTGTTTTAATGTGTTGATTCTCTAGATTTTCTAGTGTTGGTGTTTTTCCCGTAAATTGGGATTTATAATTTGTTGTTGGTTATCCCATTGTGGCTTCCTTTCCATATTGTCTAAGCTATCCATCATTATCTCTAATAGTTTTTGCTAATTGATCTATTTTTAAATCAACTAGATGCCTCTTCTTTTATTGTTACCTTTCTTCATTCCTTAATCTACCTTTTCTTTGCTAATAGATTTTCCTCACACTTTGCCATTAGTTTGCATCTTCCTTAAAGTTTCAGGATTACTTCCCTCAATTGATAGGCTATGTGTCTGTATCAAATCCATCAAGGAACTTGAGAAGGATTGTGAATCGTGGAGGAGGCTTAAGATTAGCAGGAATTGAATTATGAATGTTGTTGTATCTAGTACAATAATCTTGGATTGTTTCATTAGTTGCTCTTTTGATGCTTTCAAATTTAGATAAGATTTTTAGTGGATTTTTACTTTTCCCATCTATTTAGAACAATCTATGAAAAACTACTAAATCATCAATACTACCAAGATTTAAACCCTAAACCATTTTTTGACTTCCCGCTAATGTTTGAGAAAAAAAGTCTCATTCAGACATCGTACTCATCTATTTCATGAAGTTCAAAATAGTCTCATATTATTTACATGTCGTTGGAAGTGTATTGAGTGGTTGCATAAAATTGTGGTATTTTTCTTTGATAGTCCTAGGGCATGTCATGTAATCGAGTCGAAGGACCAACTTGTTATTATCTAGTGCCCATGGCTAGAATTTAGCTTGGTTAGAGGCAGGTTGAAGTACTTGGAGTAGAACTTGAAGTAATTGCCGATGTAGTTAAAGAACTGCAGATGATAGTGTGGATGCCATAAGAATATGTATTGGAAAATGTGGCTGAGAAACCAAAAGATGAAGTTAAATATGAAGAGGGTGCTCGGGGAATGAGAATGATGTATTAGAAAATGCGGTAGCAGTGAGGGATGGAGTTGAGGTGGTGGATGGTGGAAATAATACTCTACGGTGAAATGGTTGTTTAGGAACAAATGGATCTATGGAATGAAGTGGTAGTGGAGATAATGGAGGATGTGGTGGAAAATAAAGATGAACCTTGAGATTCTAAAAGGTCATATCTAAATGAGTGGTAGTGCTTAGGGTATATTTATTAAAGCACTTAATTCAACCGTATGTTGAAAAATCGCTTTCCATATATTTCCTTACATAGTATCATTTATTGCATCAAGCTTTATCATAACTCTAAAAATTTTTTGATTCAAATTCATTGTACCAGTCTCGCTTAGTTTCAAGAAAATGAAATAAAATTAGATCTATAATAGTACTATTTCGGCCATCACTTTCTAATTTATTTATGAATAAATAATATTCAAAATTAAGTCAAATTCTATGTCTTGTATACTTGATAAATCATTTTGGAAGGGAATTTTCTTAACTAAGGAAACTTTTATTACCTAAATCCTCTACTTTTTTATTTTTTCTCTAATTTTGTCGTAGATCATCTATCATGATAAATAAAGGGATCTAGATTTGAACCGGGTATAGTAGACTCTTCAGAAGCCATAATTACAATTTTTAATGAAAATATACTCACAAATTATTAAAATAGTCTTAAGATGAAAAGATAATGAAAATATTTCCTTTAAGACTTATTTTTTTTTAATGAGGTATCATAGTTCCCCAATGTAGTCGCCGTATGTTATCACTCTAATAATTGACAAAGTTGTAGATTTTTGATTTTATAGTTTTAAAGAATATTAGAGGTAACCACAAACCTACTTTTAAGATTTAGGATCTAGCCTTCCTTGGCCTTAGAGGGGCTTCCTCATATAAGATTTACCTGAAGTCTTTATGTTTTATTTTAGGCTAGTTATATAGGGAAAATTGTTTAGGGTTTTGATTAATTTTGGTGGGAAAATCAATCAATGATATGGATAGCTATGAATCTATAATCCATTGGGCAGTATAGAGTCACGTGCTGCTGCAAAGACTGGGATCAAGTGTCTAAAGTCACCACTAGGTGTGAGATAGAAGTAGCTGGCATTAAAGATTCTAAAGGTCGATTGGTGAAGTGGATTTAATAGGGATAAAGAGAAATTAAGAATTATTTCCGATCCAGACAAGGAATGAAAAGGTATGGGTGAATCTAAATTAGGGAGAAACTAAGGGTTCCCAGTTCAGATATCAACTTGAAAAACATTTAAATGGAGAAACCTACTTTCAAGAATGAGTGCTTTTAACAAATTTCGATATAACAATTCCCGATTTTCCCACATTAATATTTAGAACACATTTATGAATGGATGAAAAACATAAGAAATTTAATAGACAATGCTGGAAAATACTTTCACTAAAGGGGTTCAACACATGAACTAAAGAATATGATGCTTTATTCCTTGAAATCCAACACTTGAGCTTGATTACAAAAAAACCTCTTAGGTTCTAATGTCTCCACTTACAGGCTTTCGCAATTAATTCAATAATACTTCAAATGATGAAGTATTTATACAAAAACATTACAAATATCCTAGAAAAATCATAGGAATTTTCTATGGAAAATAAAAAATATCTTTTACAAACTTATTAGTGACAACAAGTACAAAAAAATTATAAGTTGTCCCCATTTATTAAATAAAATATTCTTTCCGTTGGAATTAGCAACAATTGGCTAGTTGAGTTGTCTTTAACACTGCAATATGATCTTCGAGAAGTTTTGAACCTTATCTTTCACTCGATACTCTTTAACAACCGATGAAATTTAACCTCCTCGACACTAACCTCCTACTTTGACCGATTCATTGTGAAAAAAATTGTTTTACCGTGTAAAAGTAGCACTGCTTTTTCATGCTATTTACTATAAATTATTTTACAACAAATCGTGGAGATTTTTCCAAAACTCTTCATCTCAAATTTAATCTTTGTAAGTTTTCCTAAATTCTCATTTTCTTTCCGCACCTTACAAAATTTGGCTTGACCAAAAGAGGTGTTTTATCTCATGTTGTAAAATGGTAATGCTTTTAAGGTAATGTTTACCTCGTTGAACTCTTTCAACATGGATTTAATCACTTTGTTCTTTGGAAAATTTTCAGGCCTTTTTATTGTATTCTTCTTGTTTCATTAGTTTATTTATTGATAAAAAAGAATATTTGCAAACCTTTCTCTGTCTTAAAGTGTCAAACTTAACCATGAATCTAGTTATACAGGTCTATATTTTGACACTTCTCTTCCAACCGTTTCATCAAGTTTTCTCTTGAAAGCACGTTTCTTACCTCGAGAATTGTTTCAAATACCACAAGACCTTATCTCATTAGATTCTTGTTTGTTTTTAGTATTGAGAAACTTGATTATTTCTCATATTTCTCTGTGCTTGGCACCTAGCTCTTCTTGGTCCTCACTATTTCTTCTTTAGCTACTCATAGGTCCTTCATTTACAAATCAATTGAATGGATGGCCATATCATTGGTTGACTCAATGATTTTGGACCATAGTTGATGGATGTTATATGCGACAGTTTCTGTAAGGTTAATTCTTCTTCGACCTTCTTTAACTATTCACTTAACCTTTTAGCCTTTTGTTCCTCTCGTTTTAGCATTTATTCATGCTAATTTTGGCATCTTCACAAGGTTCTTTATTTTCTTTCTAACTGCTTATCTCATTATTCCGTATTGACAAGTCTTCCATGGCATTAATGATTTTGGCCGGCCTCATCTCGACCTGAACGAACAAGGGAAGATTCAAAGGGTTAAGTAGTGGAAGAAGTCATCGGCACTATTGTGGTCAATGGGACCTTTAGGAGCTAACTCTCTTCGCTAGAGTTGAAGGAACCGTTATTGTCACCATAGGAATAATGAAGTGAGGGACATTTTGTGTCTTTGCAACTTTTTTTCTTGGATTAGATTATCCATCTCAATTTTCTATCTCTCGGCGAGTTTTAGCTGGTACATAGAGACTCATCATCCTTCATTCTTTGGTTTTCCTTCTCGCATACTTTTAGCTCGGATTTTCTCAGGGGTAGTTTCCATTTGCTTTTGAGTGTTGCAATATCAACATTTTTCTTCTTCACCAATTATTCTAACTTTCACATTAGAAGGGTCATACCCTACTTCAATCACCAATTCATCTTACATTTGATTCTAGTGTCTTTAGCATATGAAGAAGATTTTTCAACCTTAAGTTGATCTCTATATTTTTCAAAGTGTTATGGAGATTTTGGGCACTCTCCACATTGCTTTTTTGGTCATGGTAGAATTTAAAGCATTACCTGAGTTTTTCTCGTGACCTAATCCGATCCAAGGGATGAATGTCCTCTATTTGGACTTGGGTTATCAGCTCTTCTTTGTAATTTGACAGTTGTTGTAGGTTGAGAATTGTTGGCTGTGAAATAATCACATTAGAAATTTTTTTTTGTACAATCAAAGGTCAAAGTAGCCTATTTTGAATCCCGAGTCTCCATTTCAATTATTGTGAATAGATTTCCATTATTTATCTCTTCATTTTTCGCCTGACCATTTATATTTTTCTTTGATATCCATGTTCCTTACCTTTTTCCTACCGTAATGAAGATGCTTCCCACTTTGTTGCTTCGAATTATCTATGTGTTTGAAGTAGCATGTTGCCGTCATTTTGAATCATTGTATTAGTCATAATTTCTTCTCGATTTTCTCTTCATCTAAAACCTCAATTGTTTCATTTTCTTTTTTGTGATTTCATTTATTTGGTTTCTTATTGTACTTGAGATTAAATTTTGGTCCCTTTGGTTGTTTCAAAGAAGATATGAGATTTTCTCTATTTCTCTTTATAGTTTTGTCCTCCTCGAATTGAGAAGAAAGTGTGACTAGTATCACCTTGCTTGATAGATTCCATCAATGCATTTTCTAACCATTCGCCTTGTCAGAAAACCTTTTCAATTTTAGGCTTCTTGTCATGGATATAAGGGTTAATTTACATTTCACCCTCATCTTACCAATTATTATTCCATAAGGATCATAGTTCCATAGAAAACTTTCATCAAACTTATATTCTAGCAATATTTTGTTATTTCTACACTAGCTTCCCCGTTGTTTCATATGAAAGGACCCACTTGGTTTTTCAATTTGAACTGCAGTTTTCTTTTTAGCACTTCAAAAATTTTATGGGTTAACTGGCTTAGAATTTGTCTTATATATTCTAATGCAAACACTTCATTGGCACATAATTTGGAAATTTGTAGGGACAAGAGATTTGATCCATAATTTCTAACCTCGTTGTGATTTTTGGTAGAGATGCTACCACCGTTCGATTTGCTCGATAACCGCAAAATCTTCTTAATATCATCACTTATCCTAGGTTGCACGCCGTTTCTGTGTTACTTTCATTTATTAAGAATGAAACAGCCTGTGAAATCTACATATGTGAATTCAAGTGACTTTTTTCTAATTAATGAAGTTCAAAACAGCTGACAGATAGTGGATTACCCTTTAGCATCCAGTATTTTCAAGATTTGAAGGAAACTTATTTGACTCGAAGTAGAGAAACATATTAGAAATAGGAATGAGGTATATCCGAAAACACCTTCAAATAGGAAGTTTTACAAGCTAGTCATGAATACTACCGCCCATATACCACAGTTATAAATGACCTAAGGGGGTTGACCACACAAAATTAGACAAGAAACCAAGTATAGATTCATCAATATGTTCATCAGTTGAAGTAACCGATGATAAAAGACAACATTGGAAGAATATGCTCCGATCCTTTCCTTTGAATTTGGAGGATGAATATCGAGGATTTAGCTTGGGGATTTCAACATATGTGGGCGTGAATGTTTGAAAGATCTAAAATCTTTTTAGGAAATTTAACTCTAGATAAATTTTGTAAGGGCTTCTATAGAAAAATGGATTGCATTTGGTTCTTAGTTGTAACTTCAAGCATTTGGTTTATGGATTCGTAGGTGATAGCAGTGCTACTTTTATCGCATTAAAAATTTCTCTTTGATATTGGGAATAGTGAGCATGACATAGTGTAATGACCTCAGGCACCGATGGGTATGGGGAACTACATATTTGGGCAAATTAGACTCCCAAATTCGCACTTCATCTACCCTCGATCTAAATATTTTTCGGGGTCCAGCAGCGGGAGCTCAAGAAGATTGAATTAAGTTACTAGACTGTGTTGATTTTATAATCTACACTCGCCCAAATGGGCATGCTCAACATCTACAAAAGGAGGTTGTAGTGGCTGGATGACAATGGTGATTTAGAAACTTATTGCTAGATTTGTTTTCTTGATTTATCGTAGCCTGATCTTTAAAACTCTATTTTTTAAGTTTTTATACACCGTAAGATTAGACCGGTTTTACATAAGGTATTTTTGGTATGACAAGAGGTTTCATTTGGATTAACAGTAAAATTTGGATTTTTCTACTTCAAACTATCAATTCTGCCCAAAATCAATTTAAACCTTTTACGTACTCGTGAAATGCTTAACAAAGGTTTACCATAGAATTATTTGATAAAACTATCCTAAAATAGTCTAATTCATATGAAAAAGTGATCTAAATATTTGTAAAAGATTTTGAATCATTAAAAGGGTTTCTAAAGGTTTGAAAATGGTTAAATGTTCTCTAATTTTTCTTTAGAAAATAGTTGCGCTCTTAAACTATGAAATTATCAAGGTTTTGAAACAGAGATGAATATATGAGGAAATCCAAATTTTTCTTTTAGGAAAATAGACTAAAAGGTTTAATTTTCAGAGAGGCTTTTCAATGATGAAGTGTATTTTCTTGAAAACACCTATAATTTTAGGTATTTGACTCAAGGAAGGGTTTTCTGGTTGGAGGTTTTCAAATGTCAAGGAAGTCTTTAGATGTAAACCTGAGCCTCTCTCGCGCTGCGTACAAATTTGATGGATTGGTTGGTTTTCACATGAAAACCGGGCGACAACGCTCTTTCTTTAGTCAGGAAGGTTTAATGAGAAGAAAATGCAACATAAAAGGTTAAAACGTGTAAATCTTGTTGTTTTATCGAAATTTGGTTGGAACAGTGTATTCATTTAATTAGGGTTAAGTCAATTTGAAAGCTATTAAGTATGTGAGGCTTATTTACCAAGAAGAGGTTATCTAACGTTGGAGGTGTTATAGCCTCCTACCAATAGGCTTCATCTTTCATGATTGTCTTGATGGGAAGTGGAATATGTTCAAACCCTTCTTACTTGAGCAAAGGTGTTCCATATTCTTTAAAACCAAAATCAAAAAATTTAAAAAATGTAAAGAGGTATACCCTAAAAGAAAGATCAAAGGGTAAAAAGAATAAAAATGGTCAAAAAAGAGAAAGAAATGAACCCCAAGCAAAAATAGACCAAGGAAAGGCAAATCCAAATGCCACTACTTTACTCGTTGTAATAAATCAATCGTGTGAAACTTGTGAAACTTTTTGCCACAATTTATGAATAAGTCAAACCGTTTAAACTTGGCTTAGTCATATTTCAATTTCATGTTATAGATTAGAGAATAAATATCTAGGCCAAATGGGCCTTTTAATCTTGCGTATAAGTAGCTAGGTAGGAGTGCAATAAAAGGTGCCTGGCCACGCGACCCTGGGAGTCTTTGGATGTAATAAGGGTAAAGTTATAGATTCATCATGTAAAAAGAAAATATTGACTGTGGTTTGCAAGTCTAAATGCACCCTAATAAAGAAGAGAAAATGGTAGTGTTAAGCAGATAGGTAGGTAGATGGTGCCGCAAAGTGTTATCTCGAAGGAATGGTGCCGCAAAGTGCTGGTTAATCATTTACTTTCATCACAAGTACTAAAGTAGGAAATACACTCCGGAAAATCACAGCAAGCAAAGTCAAATTCATTAAACTTCCCTCATCATTTTTCCTCAAGGGTTTTACTAATTTCCAAAAGTACCAAGGTAATTTGAGATCAAAGGCTCAAGGCATTTTGACTGGAGGACCGACCTCGCCTAATGGGATAAAAAGACCTAAGTACTAGAGAGATAATTCATCATTGTTATCTTCCATTTTTAACTTTCTCTTAAGAAAATCACATTTTACTTAGGAAAGTGATGCATAATTTCATAAAATCCCTCAAGATAAAATTGCTATTCTAAGAAGTGTTGAGATAAAATGTTACCACCTCATTTACTAGTGATCACTTTCTTAGATAGGTAAAAATATTTTGAGTTTCCTTATCTTCTCGCCATATTAACATTTAATTTTACTATAATAAATCCCTAAAGAAATCCCTTTTCCTAAGTATATAACTCCCTTTTCTATAAATATCCCCAAACCCTTTATTATAAAGGTTTTACCAAAGTATATATTCCCATTACTAAAAATAACCCCATCTTTACAAACCCTTGGTGAAATATATCTTTATAACATTAATCCCTGTCAAGGCAGTGAATTAGTTATGGGCTGATTAATTTACCATATATCAAAAATATATACATAAAAACTTTAAACATGTATTGTGGTGTGTTTAAACGCAAAAATACGAATAAAAATTCGAATAGCCTTGTTACCCGTGTCCGTCCACGTGGCATTCCTCTTAAGCCAACTCCGCCGCGACCCTTTACTTAGACATGATTAATTAGTTATTTGAACTAATTAATAGCCTTTCACTTACCAATCGAAAACTTCCGGGCGATTAAATAAAAGTAAAACAGACAATCCCGCCGTCCACCTTTCTTAAACCCCCCGCATGTTTCATTCCTTCGGCTCGTCGGATCATCCATTCTCCGTTGATCAACTACCATGATTAATCCCGCCCATCCCGTTTGAGTTCTTTAACCAATGATGGTGGTTTGACTAGTCGACCATCCACGTGGCGAGAAACCCGTGGAATCGCTCCCCCGCGACTTTTACCGCCTCGTCCACAAGCGGTGCGGCTCACCGCTTACCACTTACCGCATACCGCCGCTCCCACTTCTCACGTCACCCCGTACATCGATGACGTCATCACCCTAAAAAAACAAAAACCCTTTTAACTTGTAAATAAGCCATTTTTCGTGTTTTTTCGGTTGTTTTTAAGCGACAAGAGTTCTATCATACTCAAATTTCTACCCAGTCAATACCCTAATTTACTTCCAAAATTCCCGTCACACGCTCGTGTTGAAGTAGAACGCCCCTCACCATTGCTCAGTCACTCCGTTGTGCCAGAACCGTCTCCATCTAAAAACAGGTATTTATCATTTCGCGTCCGACTCCAAGTCGTTTAGTTTCCTTTTGTTTTTTCTTCGAAAAGGGTTAAAAATCATCGCCGAGTCCTCCCCGAAGATTTTTAAACTCCGTGAAATTGTTCTCTAAAACCCGCAAATTGTTCCAATTTCTTTTGTCGATATCCCGTCCCATTTCAAGAAAAAAAACTAAAAAAACCTTATTTTGAATCCACAAGAACCAAATGGAGGCCTCCGTCAGCCGAAATATCACTCCATTGAATGCTCTCACTGGAGATTTAATTATTTCATCATAGTAGATGAAGACGAAATACAAGACTCGTATTTTGACAGAAAGTCCCTGCTTGAGCTTCTACGTCGCAGACAAACACTCAAAGGGGCAAGATCTTAGGGGTTAGTAACGAACTCAAGGTATTTTTATTCCCATAAAATTAACACATTTTCTCCGAAATCATTCATTACTATCATGTAAACGAAGATCCCATAAAGAGTTGTATTAGCTCCCGATCAAAGTGTTCGTTCCCTATCACACCCGCCTATCAATGCTATGTTACACTTTGAGCCGCAGCAAGAATTAGCACCTTTATCCATGGAAGGGTTGATTGAGAAACCGTACAATTAACCCCGCAGAAATTAAAAGCAATGTGTCGTATTTCATGTTACCTCAGCATCGCCCAAAAAGGGACTCTGTAGAGCTTTACTTTTTCAATACATTGGGGAAGGTTTATTGTGAATGTAATATCTTTTGTTTTGTGATTCATCACCGGTTGAGCAGGATGAGATAACTCTTAGTTTTCGTTATCCATCTTTGCATCAAGCACCCTCCGAGATTAAGCATGATTATGCTTCCTTCATGTCACTGGGAAAATCCATGATCAATTTTTAAGGCTAGATAATCGGTGCTGTTTTAAGTAATTTCGCTATTCATCATCTCATGATTTTTTATCACCGACAGTATTCCTTTCCCCTGCTCCTAGAAACTTGATGCTAAAGGTAATCCCGTGTCCGTCATTTTTATCCCCATCATTCATTTTTCCTTCCATTCTCCTACTCCTATTCGAATTATTGACTTGTACATCCTTCTACAACTTGTTAATCAGAGTTTCTCTCAAAGCTTAGTACCGAAATTAAAGACCTTGCAATTGTCTAAGAGTTATAAAATTGGAGATTGGTACTTGTACTCAAACCATACAATGGATTTATGGATGTGAATTACGCCCATTCACAGCAATTTTAGATATGTACCAATGAGAATTTTTGCTTTGAAATACTTTTGCATGTGATGAATAACTCGTACAGACTCATTTCGTAATGTAAAGAAGAAAGCACAAATAAGGATCAAAAGTCAATTTAGGGAAGCTTCTAGAGAGAAGCAGACCCTTATTAGAGAGAAAATTCCGCACATCTTTCCGTTGTCCCTTATGACCCCTTTGGTTTCATTTGTGAAAAAAGGTTAAAAAATAAGTCATTTCCTTATGTACACTAAGTAATTTCAGAGAGAACAAGATGCAAATCAAGATGAATGGGTTAAAGGAACACTTGTTGAAGAGGAAAGTGGAGCCTGCAAATTGAATAAACTTATGAAAAGAGTGTTGAGAAGAATTTCTCTTGACCTAGAAATACATGATCAAATGCAGGTAATTTACATTGGCACATCTACAAGCAAATGTGCACTCTACAATAAGCACACAGAAGATAGTCCATCACATAAACAGAACTCAAGGGTAAAGGAAAAGAACCATAGTTCAGGTCATTAAAACCCTTGGTCATGGGCGTAAAACCACAGACAGTTCCAAAGCACCAACTATTTGTGCTTTCTCCCACACCAAACAAAACAAATCCAAGTTCCAGAGATGCAAACTCCATCAATGTGAAATAGGGAAAAAAGAGGCTAGCTCAGACACCACACCTTCAAAAGGAGCCTCACAAGTTTATCAAGCTAAAAAACACAAGTCCGATCCACCTCCGTATGTAGAAATTATAGATGAAGTATTTATGATGAAGATAGTCGCAACAGTAATGCTATGAAAACAAACATACGGAAGGGATACAAAAGCAATTAAGATCACATTCTTTTCAGACTGCACAAAGATGACACCGAAGACATTAAGAAAACCTTCATTAACATCAAAACAAAGAATGATCCATTGAAAATGAAGGTATACGTATCGTATATGAAGATGGCTCCTCATAATCAAATAGCATTTATTGTCTCCACTTGATCTTTCACAGAAGGTTGTTTTGAGCCACTTAAAGCAAAGGTGCCAAAGCCAATCTCAACAACAGATTACATCGAACAAATTTTGAAGTTTTAGCAAAAGATATCCATCCTCGGATCGACAGAGTCAAGTAAAAAAACAAGGGGAAATGGTTTATTCTACTCTCACCAACAAAGCCATGTGCCTTAACGCCTACAAGATTCTCGTGAATAATACCACCGCACAATTGAAGATTGAGAGGGCTCTCCTCACAAAGCCAAGGACAATAGATAAAGTCTCTAGAAGATATCATCATTGTTTGGGCCACAATCCTAAAGACATTAAAGGTATTGAGGCATTGGTAAAAAAGAAAGAGGATGATATAGTCGTTAATTTAAACAAATTAAACTACCAACTTTGAGGCACCCCGATACGTAGGTTATAAAAGGAAATTCACAGAATAAATGATGGAGTTGCTCTTGAATTTGGATGAGTTGGATTTAAAATGAAATGAAAGAGTTGGAAAAAGTACCGAGAACAGAAAATATCATGTATTTCAACAACAGTACTACAACTACAGATGGAAATAGAACAACCATCTCAGTGAACATTTCTAATTTTCATTCGAGGATTTATCAAGGTATGGAGAGTTTGCAAATAAAGGTCATAGAACTCCAAGAAACAAAAATTTTACACAATTAACAAAATTGAGGAAAATATGACACATCCAAAAAGACACTGCCGACAACCTCGTGAAATAAAAGATTGGAAAAATTGGTTGAGGCTTGGCAAAAAGATTCACCGGAAAGCTCGAACGAAATAAATGATATTCTTTGGTGCAACATCATTGAATTAATAAGAGGTATTTGGTTCTCCATTCAAGCTATTTTTGAGCAAAAATGAGTTAGTCAAGATAGTACGTAAGAAGAAATAAATAAAACTAGACATGAATTAAGAGGCAAGCCGGAGCAGTTCAAGAAATTTCATTCAATTTTTGAATTTCCGCAACAAAACAAATTTGCATTGTTAGAAATCGATGAGCTGCATTGTGCATTTTTGGAAGCAGAGAGTTTACCAAGAGGACTTTCATGTAAACGAAAGAAAATAACGACATTTTGGTTGATATCAACGTTTTCAGAGAGAAGTTTCAAGCTTTGCCGGACAAGAATTGCCAAGTCCCATGCTCTGGCGACGATCAAATAGTAGACTTTGGAAACTCTATGAGAAAAGAATAAATGAAAAGCAAAATATGCCTATAGGGGAGCCACGTTAGCTCATCGAACTCCGATTACCAATCAAAAGTATTTATGAAAGTGAGAATCTTATTTCATCCGGAGCATGAAATAAAGTATCTATTTCCGAATCCAGCCCACTTTTTTATAAACTTACCGCGTATGAAACTTTAAGGAAACTCGAAGAACAATGATAATGTATGTTGAGATCGTGCTATGGAAGGAAATGTCGAGTTTTGTAAAAGTTGTTTTCGTGATGAGATTTTATCTTTACTATCAAGTAAATGGCAGAAACAGAAAAGGTATGAAAGAGAGTATCAGAGATGAAAAGAAGAGTATCCGTGAGAAGAAAGAGTATCTAATAAGCTTCAAAGAAATACGCAAAGGGATGCGCACTGCAGTCCTATTTGGCACTTATCTTTAGCACGTCCATGAAGAAAGGAATAAAGACATCGACCAAGCACCATTATTCTATTTACTTATGACCATGTGTCTCTTGTTGTTTGTAAATATGCTTTTTAAGTCACTCGGGATTATTGGCTAGGATAGCTAAGATTGTTAGGATTATTTTGCGTATAAATAAAACCTCAAAGAGAGTGTCGAGGGTGGATTCTATTATCAGAATATTGAGATTTTGGAATAAAAAGTTTTTGGAGAAATTTACTTGTGGCTTGCCGGATGACATTTTGAAGCACTGACTTGTTGCAAGATTCATGTGTTGAATGCGTCTAATAAGTGTTTTGCATCTTTTCATTCCATAAATTTATATTAGTTTACCATATCATATCCATTTCTCGAATAATTTACATAAAGGATTGAAATTTAATTTGCTTAATTGTACTGCTTTTCAAATGTTATTATTCTTAATGTTTTCTTCTAAATTAGTTATAAGCATGAATTCTTAGAAAATGCTCCGGCTTCGCTTAATTTAATCATTGTTGATTACTATAACAAAGAATCCTTCATTGCTCTTTGCTTGTAGTCATTTCTCTTCTTTTCTAACATGGTGAAAGATTCTAGCCGCTTTCATCCTTCAAGATCATCCCATCCACTTTAAATTTAAGATTGTTCTTGGCCTTAGCTATCTTGGGTTCCCCAATACCATCTTGTGCTTAGAATAGAACTACAAAGAAAGCCATCCTTTTGACCTACAGCCCAATGATTCCTGGAAACTCTCAACCTTGCTCCCTTAGTTTGTGGATTCCACCAATTTCCAAACAAACCCTTGGAAACTATAACTAGCCTAAACCTTTCAAGAACAAAGATAAATCATAAAGAGAGAGCTCTCTTTGATGCAGATTGGCTAGATTCTGATTCAAAGATTGGTTTGTGGTTACCTCAGTATAATTTCCTCTACACAACTTCTAGGAAACCCTGAAAGCAGATACAGAGGTGGCAAGTTATGAATACTCCTAAGGATGCAATCCAATCAATTTATATGAGAGAGAGGATGGTAAAAATTCTGTCTACATTTTAAATCCGAAATTGATTAAGTCAGATTTCACGCCATTGAAATTGCAATATGAGTTTTGGGTCACGATTGGGCGAGAGGGAGTGCGAATCACGATTTGATCATTGTTGTTGGCAGATGGCATGGAGCCGGGTATTTTATGTAAGTGGGTTGAAGTTTTATATGGCATTAAAACATAGTTTGAAAACATAAAGTTCAGTGTTTTAACTAGGATAAGGCACGGGCGCTTATATCGAAGCGGTATAGGTTATATACATGTGTAACGATTATGTTAATATAAACCAAGGTTAGTTTAAACCTATGGGGAGCCGGAACACATCACATGGGGAATTAAAACCAGGATAAACAATAATAATGTGGTTGGGCTATTTTACATAAAGGGTTTTAATATATTACGATATGGAAGGGTATATAATGGATTTAATATATTAAGTTAGTGTTAATATATATGAAATGAATATGAGCGGAAAATACATAAATACACTAAGTAAAGTGTGATTGAAGTGTTTGGGCTAGATTTTCTAATGTGGCAGGTCTCTGTATTTTAATATTTTCCACACTTAATACTTTCTTAGGATAAAGCATATTTGTGGTTTTTGATATTTTTTGCATGAAATGAAATTAGTTAAAGGGGTTTTTACTATTCCTAAGAAAGGTATTTTAACTTAGGAAAAGGGATTTTATCTTAGGGAAAGGGAGTGATGTTGAGGAAAAGGGTTTCTATGGCAACTGAATACTTAGTGCCAATCAATCATTAAACCTTGTTTTCGGTCCCAACAAAAGTCGAGAAATGCTCCGAGCCTTTATAACCGACTTTTCTAATATCGAACACATTGTGGGAGGGAAATTAGTAATTTTTCGTATGATGTTTTATTGATGCTCAGTAACCGTTCTACCAAACCATCATTTATTCGACCATTTTTTCCTTTATTTTCACGGCGCATTTAAGCTTGCAAACTCTAATCCATTTTTCTTTGCCAGAAACCATCTAATTCTAACCTTATTTCATCCGAGGGCTCATATTACACTCATGGAGATCCTCATTTATTCTCTAACTATCTACCGATTTTTCAAGGTTAAATTGTTTGACAAAATATTTATTCTCATATCTATAAACATGAAATTTAAAGCATGAAAAAATAAAGATTAAACTATTTAACTCATCATGGATTTTGAAATTTTTGAACAAGTTGCACATAATCATTTTATTTTGCGCAAAAGTAAAAAGTCGTGGAATTTTTGACTTGCATCACTTCTATGTCTTATTCTTATCCCTTTTTGTGTTTAAATCATTTTTATTCTTTATCTTTTTCTTTTCAAGTCCTTTGATTTTTATTTTAGGACTTTTACCTCTTTCTTTATTATTTTCAAATATGGGAAAACAACTTTGGTAAAAGCAAGGTATGGCATATTATATTACAATACTAATCAAATTCAATTAAAAAATTATGAACCCTATTATTATAGACCCTAATAGTGGCTCCACATGGGGATGGCACTTCCAGTGAAATGTCAATAACTTTGAGACTAGTAGCCTTTGAATTCCGACCGTGTTGGCCTTGTAAATGTTGTCTAAGTCTCCGCAATTATTCATACTTATGATATTTTACCTTTCAAAGCTTAGGCCTTTTCTGAGGTTTAATTTTGTTAGGAACATAAAATCCAGAATTTAAAAATATGCAATGTTATGTACATGGATAAAGTAAACAAAGTTAACTATTGGTTATTTCCCGAAGGGAAGTAATGCTTCGCATTCTACCATCGAAGGCCTACTCTAGTGATTCGATTCATCCATCTCTTTTTAAAAGGAAGCATTTTTACTCGTAACCATAAATAACATAAGGCTATTTCCATAGGAACAAATTTCCCATGTTTATTTTCTCCTTGAATCCCACTTCTTAGAACTTTGTCACCACCGTAGAAATCATAAGTTCTTGATTTTTCTTGTCACACTTTCTTGATCTTTGTCTTGCAACTTGAGACTTAAGATAAACTTTTCTCTTGTTTGCTTATGAATGGTTTGGTTAATCCTTCATTGAATGTCATTGGTCTCAACTTGTAATTCCTAGACTATCTTCATTAATGGGTACTCCTAAGTAAGATGGAAAACAACATCCATTCCATAAAATGTTTAGTAAGGGGATGTACCAACATATTTTTTGGTGGCAAGTCTATTTGCCCATAAGGAATTAACCAACCACTTGTTCCAAGTTTTCGTTATCTTGGCACTTCTTGATGATGTGTTCATGCGTCTTTTATTGGAAGATTAAAATGCTACTTACCTCTAGGTAATATGCAATAGAATGGCCAAGGGTAATGTGATATTTATGGCATAAATCAATTATATTTTTGGATTGAATGCAGATACGGTGGTCGGGATAATATTTCAGGAAGTATCCAAATCTTTATAGAGTATTTTTGTTTTCAAAAAGGATGAGACAAATAATGTTAGGTTTTGGAGGGTATTTATTTCTATCCACTTACCAAAAATAGTCATGGATACTTAATTGACTTATGTTGGGCTGATAGATGGAGGGTGAATTTCCAGCACAGAAGCCAAGACCCCATTGTTGAAAAGATATTTCTGCTGAGATGAATAAGGGCGGGGGTAAATAAATTTTATTTCCTTCAAAGATTTGACACTTGTGACAGAGGTCACATACTTACATCTACAAATAAAGCAGGGCCAAAGAAACTATCTTCCGAGAATTGGTTCCGTAGTAATCTTCCCAAAGGAGATGTCCTCCATAGTCACCGCATGAAATTCTTCTAAAACCTGCTCATTTTATTGCCAACAATTCAATAAAATTCCACCATTATCTTTCCAAAAGAGTACAATGTCTATGATACAAAATATTAATAATTTTAATTTTAAAAATCTAGCTTTTGTTCTTTTGTAATCCTGGGAGGAGCTTGCAAATTTAGTAATACAAATACAATATCTGCATACCACATGGTGAGTCTCAGTGCTGTCAAATTATCTTTGAGTTGCCATCTTTCCCCAGACTGTCTATTTTCCAATAACAAAATTAATATCTAAAGCATGTCAATTTGATTCACCATGAGTTTGGCTAAACCTTGACTCTTTATGAGTTTGGTGGGTTTGATTATGTCATATTCCAAAATTGTGGCAATCCACTTTCATCTTTTACCATCGTGCTCATTCTCAGAAAGAATTGTTCAATAATCGTATTTAGAACATAAGAAATTATAACTATGTTAATAAATAATGTACACTCTAAAGTATTTGATGGCCTTTACTAAAGATGGGGCATGTTTTTCTCCATTATGTGTGGCATCTCTCCGAGTGATTTGCTAAAGAAAGAAATAGGCCTGCCTATAAATTTCGTTCATTTCTTTCCTTCGTTAAAAGAAATCATGTGTGCTAATAGTGTGTTCTAAAGCAAAGGAGAAAATAATGAAATCATTTTTAAAGTCATGAATGATAAGGATTGGTGTTTTTGTTAAGGATTTTTTAATATATTCAAATTATTTCTTGGCCTCAATAGCCCATTTAAGCACGCATTTTTTTAGCATATTGTTAAGTTCTTCCGATTGCCGCAGATTTGAGATGAATCTTCTAAGGAAGTTAATTTTACCTAAGAAAGCTTGTAACTCTTTAATGTTCCTAGAGGATCACTGTTTAGAATTGCCTCTAATGTTCCTAGGAGGACTATTGTTTGGGAATTTGAGTGATTTTGTTGGTTTTCACATGAAAATAGGCGTAGTGGTTTTTTTCGTCTGAAAGGTTTATCAGAGTGCGTAAACGTATAAATGTAAAAGGTTATTAAAAAAAAACACAAGTCTTTTGCTTATGGAAATTTGCTGAACCATGTATTCATTTAATGAGGGTTGGAGTCAATTTGAAAGAAGTTTGGCTGGGAGGTTTATTTTATCACCGACGATTATCGAACGTTGGGTGGTGTTTTAACACTCTCAAGAATGTGATCCAATCAATTTATTCCACATGGAGGAGAGATGGTGGGGTAACCGCTCTTACATCGCAAATCCGAAATTGATTAATGACCACGCCATTGAAATGTGTTACCGCTTTGGGCCATCAGATCGAGTTTATATGTATGAACGGTTAGGATTTCCGGATCGATTGCTGCAGCAGATGGTTGTGGGGCCCGGTGGTCTTTGCGTAAGAAGGAAGTTTATATGCGTTAAAACATAGCGAAACATAACTTTAGTGTTTTAATGGGAGAAGTACTGGGTACTTTACATGACAAATAGTATATACATGTGTAATGTAATCTTCTAAGCAAGTTATTATAAACCAAGATTAGTTTAAACCTATGGGGGATAGGAATATATCACATGGGGAAATAAAACCATAGGATAAGCAATAATAATGTGGGTTGGGCTATTTTACGTAAAGGATTTAATAGGCTAAGAAGATGGAGGAAGATATAATGGATTTAATATATTAAGTTATTATAATAATATATGAAATGAATATTATAGAAAATAGCATAAATGTACCTAAGTAAAGTATTGAAGTGTTTCAACGGGATTTTCATAATGGTGGGTTCTATTTTAACATTTTCACACTTAATACCTAAGATAAAGTGGTTATCAGGGTTTTTTGAGTATTTTTTGTGTGAAATGAAATTAGTTAGTGGTTTTTACTTTTCCTAAGTAAAAAATGTATTTTAACTTAGGAAAAGGGATTTTATCTTAGGAAAAGGGAGTGGGGATGTTGAGGAAAGGAAGTTTTATGAATAAATCCAATACTTAGTGCCAATTAGTCATTAAGCCTTGGGTCCGGGTCCCAAAAAGTTAGAGAAATGCTCGAGCCTTTATAATCAAGGTTTTGAATATCGGAATACATTGTGGGGAGGGAAATTAGTAATTTTTCGCATGATGTTTTATTCATGTTGTGTAACTGCTTTATACCTACCCATTATTTATTCTACCATTTTTTTCTATTTTGCACGGTGAATTTAAGCTTGCAAACGCTAATCATTTTTTCTTTTGAAAGCAGAAAACTATCTAATTCTAACCTGAGTTTCATCCCGAGGCTCGATTAAACTATTGAGCTCCTCATTTATTCTAATTATCTACCGATTTGTCAAGTTTAAACTATTTGACAAAATATTTATTCTATCTATAAAAAATGAAATTTAAAGCATGAAAAGTTAGGATTAAACTATTTAACTCATGATGGATTATGGCATTTTTTGAGCAAGCTTTGACATAATCATTTTTATATTTAAAAGAAAAGTGTAAAAGTAGAATTTTTGACTTCCATCACTTTCATGTCTTATTCTTATTCTTTTGTGTTTCAGTCCATTTTTTTATTCTTTTTGATCTTTTTTTCTTTTCAAGTCCTTTGATTTTTCTTTAGGCCTTTTACCCTCTTTTATTTTTTATTATTTTCAAATAAGGGAAAACAACTTGTAGAAAGCAAGGTATGTACATATTACAAGACTAATCAAAGTCAATTAAAAAAATTATGAACCCTAACAAACTAGATGCAGACAAAGGGTATTCCAAAAAAGAACTAACAAAATCAATGTAGCCGGTCGATGATGAGATCTCATGTCCTTAATTCTTGGGACCAAAATCCATTACTCGAAGCGCAGGACCAATAATGAGACCTCTCCATATCTCGCTTAATATTTTTCGGCTAAAATGAAAATCCAATTACATTTAACCGTCAAATGGATTACTTAATATGTGGGGACACAAATATGCTACTTAAGAGCAAGGGATGATGTGAAAAGTTTATCTTTCCAATTTTATACTAATGATGTAGTTAAAAGTAGTCTCGTTTATTTGAAATATGAAATGTTTAAGATAATTTATGTAATTGGAGAATTCTCGTACATGAAGATATATTTGAATAGGGGAATTATTTTTTTATACTCGTACTCAAAGAATTGATTTCAACAATTAGCACATGAGTTAATAAGTCATATGATCAAGTTCCCTTTAAAAAAAAATTCAGGAATACTATTAGAAGAAATAGAAAAATACATACCCAAAAGGAATGCAAACCAAGGAAAAATCATAATTAAGAAAAGGAAAAGGATAGAAAAATGAGACATTTAAAACCAACATAATATAAATATGTATAAATGCATCCTAAATGAGGTCATACAAAGTATACTTAGGAAATTCCTCATTGAATAGAAGGGACTCAAAGTTGACCTTCCAAAGCTAGTCTAAATGTATTGGTCCATTTTTTCTCAACAATGAAGTGTCCCAACCATAAATTTAGCTTGTGTGTTCCCCTTTTGTCCTCATAGGCTCTCTGTTTCATTTTAGAACTAGTTCACCAACTTCAAAATCTATGTTAGAAGAACAATTATTATCAAAACCATCATTTCACCAATTGTTGGTGTTGGGATTTAACTTGGTTTTAGTCAGTTTCTTCTTCTAATTTTAATAAAAGCATTGATTCTATTTACTTAGTTGATGACTTAACTTCTTTGGACAATCAGATAGTTGTAAAGAAGGGAGAAAGATGAGGTAAAATAAATTTTACCATAAACGAGAAAATTGTGGTGATTCCCCCAATAATTATTGTAGACCTCATATATCAAACTTCATAATGCATTAAATGGTGCAATATGCCATTTTTAAGATTTTTTAGAAACTGCTTTAAGGATTTTTATAAATTTTGTATGAATATTCAACAAGACCATTTCCATGTGATAATAGTTTCTTGTATACTTAACCTTGATCATTTTTTCTTAAGACATATGTGTCTAAATCATGAGATGATAAATAAGGATGCATTATCAAATACCAATGACTTAGGAATAGGAAAAACGAGTGACAATATGTGATTCTAAAAATCAATAACTTGATTTAGAATTTACCACACACAAAGATGCTACCTCAACCTATCCGTTGTGCGAATTCAGTTGTGATAAATTTATACACTTCCAAGAGTGAGGGAGTAGTTATCGATCCACTATGTCTAAGCCCCACGCTGAAATGGAGCTTCAATGATGAAATGTTAAGGGGGAAAAGGCAAGTTTTTAAAGCATACTGTGAGGTGTTTTGGATGTGTTTTATTTTATAAAAAAGGTAATGAGAGTATTTAAATAAAGTGGGCCAATAATATCTGTGCCTTATAACATTGTGTGAGGTGGTATCCCCACCAAAATGTCTCGATAGGGCCAAATTGGAGTTCGTAGCATTTTTGAAGCATATTCTTTATATAAACAATGAAGTAACACCCCATCATATTTTTTGGGAAAATAAAATTATTTATAAGTTGATAAGGTGTTGATTTTAATCATTCTCTTCTTTAGTTGTATTAGATGAGAAGCAGTTGTACCTTTTTTCCAAATAAAAATCTAATTTTTGAATACGATGAATTAGGATAACACCTTGACATGATTTCATTTTGTATTAAATATAATTCATCTGTTTAGAGGAATCAATTGAACATAGAATGGTCTCTAGGAGAAGAAACATATTCAGTGAGTTAACTTCATTTAAGACCCCGACCTTTCATGGATTGGTGTAGGTTTAATTTCTAGGTCAAATTGGAGGGTTGTCTCCCAAATTTCTTTGAATAAAAATATTTAATTGTTGGGTATGTGGACTATGTTTACCTTTAGACTTAAGCACAAAAACAAAATCCCAACTCGCTTATAGACAAAAAAAATTGTTTGTCCATCGGGTGCATAGTTAAGATCTCGCTCCTTAAAAGTGGAGCTCAAAGCAACAAGTGATTTCAAAGATAAGATCGTTGTTTTTGTGTGAGAAAAATCATACATAAAAAGATTATGAGGAAAATGTATAAAAAAGAAAATATTTGGAAAAATTAGGACTTATTAATGTGGGAGCCTCCATGATAGCTTGTTTAATAATGTTGAAAGCTTGTTTTTGTGATTCTCCCCCATTTAAAAACAACAACCGTTTTTACTAAATCTTGAAGAGGTTTTACAATTTTGAAAAATCTAGGGACAAAATGTCTGATGAAGTTGATCTTTCCCATGAAATATTGCATGGAATTTTTGAAATTTCGTGGAGTTAAAGCATTAATAGCCCACGTTCTTTCAGGATCGATTCTAATTCCATATTTTGAGAAAATACATCCTATTAATTTCCCCGTGGTAACCGAAAATATGTATTTTTTAGGATTAAGGGATATTCCAACTTTTATACATCTCTAAAACACATTTGATAACTGCAAAAAATGGTCATACCTATGTTTTGAGAAAATACTAACAATGTCCAAGTATATGACTATGAATTCATTAATCAAACCTTTGAAAGCAATATCCATCTCCCGCTGAAATGTTTCCCCTACCTTTATCAACCCAAAGGGAATTATTATGTAGGAAAATGTACCCCAAGGTGTTCAAAACATGGTATTTAATTGGTCAGAGGGTCCTACCATAATTGTATTTCAGCTGGAGAAACCATCCAAAAAGGATAACATCTCAAAGCTTGAGACACATTGGAGGATTTTCTAGTGGTATTTTTCATATCATTTGTTTAAATTCATAAGGTCAACAAAAAGACGGATGCTTTCAATTTATGTTTCTAACATGTAATAATTATACAACCCATTGTGTGTGTCACATAGAAAAATGATTTTAACTTCCAAGACTTTACTTAATTCTTCTTTAACTGTAAGTTCGAGACTTGGGTGAATTTTCCTAAGTTTCTACTAAAAGAGTTTTGTTTTGGATTTCATAGGATTAAAATGTTGCATTTTATTTGTATCAATTTTTTTGACATCGTTATACTTATAAGAAAATACAATTTTGTACTACTTGAACAAATTAATGAAACCAATCCTTTCCTTAGGATAATAGTTTACCCCTAGATTGATGTATTGTGGATTATCTTTTGACCCCAAGTTTATGAATTAAATTTCCATAGTAGAGTTGTTAGTTTTGTAATTTTTATCCCTCCTAAATCTCTCATGCAATTCATATAAATTATCCAATCTAACAACAGTGATTGGTTTTACCGCCATGAAGAGTTCATCTGGTAGTTGATGTTTTCTTAACTAAGAAAAATCATGTAGGTTCTCATTATGGGTGGTCTTATTAATAAATGTATCCTTTAAAGTTTCTACCATATGCAAGAAACCATTTCTTTGTTTTTCATCACTAAGCACACACCAGTTAGTGATGTCAAGAATGGATGGTATAAAAATAAATTCAACTGAAAAGGAATCAAGTTCAAAATTTTTAGCAGGACTGAATCTAGAAGCTATTGAGAATATGTTGGGCCAGAGATTAATCCAAATTCTCTCCTTGATAATTACTTGTGAGCTTTCTTGAGTTACTTATGTCTTCCATTCTTTAGCTTATTTAGTATTTCATCAAGTCAATTATCAAAATACACGAGACACAAAATTAGGCTCCTAGAGCCCGGGAAAAACCTCTCCCTCTTAGAGAGGAAAACCCAAAAGGAATTCTTCTTATAGATATTCAAATGACAAGTACCATGACAAAGACTCAGACCCTTGACCTATGAATGCCTCCAATACCTTGTCACTGCTTATGAGTCTTCTTTCAGTGCTTCTCCTTCTTTTCTTCATCAATTCTTTTTGTACTGATGTATGAAGACTCATCCGTGATTATCAGATTGTTTACTTCAACTCCGAAGTGAAGTTTCACCATTCATTCCATTCATATGGCAGAGTCTACCATTTCAGCTTCATATCAAGCAGCATAAGAAATCACTTCCCACTTCCTCAGATGTTCTCACAAATATTTGGGTTTCATGGCAAGACTCACATAGAATATCTCCACCAATTTCTCATATATTCCTTTTTGATGATTCTAGATTTGGTACATCGGAGATAAGATAGTATTTTGTGGATTCTGTAAGAATCCTTTGGGCTCTTATTACTCTCTTCATGTATTTGGCATGAATTCATTGTCCTTATCTTTTAGGACAATCTGAAACCCTAACCAGTTTGATGATTTATTTGCCAAGAAAACATTTTGATAGATTCATATGAAGTCATAGAGATACTTACTTGAGTATATGATTTTATTCTTCTATCAACTCCCTTATTGAAGATGATGGCAAGAACTCCTTCTTAGATTTATTTCAAAGTAGGTGATCTTGGATCCTTGATGGTCAAGGATTACTTCAGAATGAAGATGTCTTCAATAATGTTGAGTGATGCTTAATGATGTGTCTTCCAACAACGTTTTCAATATCAAGAATATTTGATGTTAAATATCACCTCCTCGAGGTGTGGATTCCTTGAATAAGGGTGAGAGTATTTTTCAGATGACTTGAGGATTTCCTTGCAAGCTGATTTGACTTTTCAATGTAGACTTTTAATTTTGCCTTGATGCTTTCTAGAAAACTGAATTTTGATCCTTGAGTGTCTTCATTGCTAATATCCCTTTGTCTTTAGCACCTTAGCTCTGATTCCATGTTGAGAATTTGTTGGGCCAGAGATTAATCCAAATTCTCTCCTTGATAATTAATTGTGCACTTGCTTGAGTTACTTATGTCTTCTCTTCTTTAACTTATTTAGTATTTCATCAAGTCAATTATCAAAATACATGAGACACAAAATTGGGCTTCTAGAGCTAGGGAAAAACCTCTCCCTCTTGGAGAGGAAAACCTAAAAGCAATTCTTCTTATAGATCTTCAAATGACAAGTACCATGACCAAGACTCAAACCCTTGACCTATGAATACCTGCAAGACCTTGTCACTTCTTATGAGTCTTCTTTCAGTGTCGATCCTTATTTTCTTCATCAATATGCACCGATGGTATCATCCCTCCAACGAGTATCATCATGTATATAGCTGACGTTATATTGCTGAGCATAATTCCTATGAATTGTTGTATCAAGGTGGTTGACATATGATCCAAGTTATTGTAATTAACTAAAAATTGCACCATCATAGCACCTAGCATCCTTTTAGACTAGCACCAAGGCTCTGTTGAATTTCACTTAGAATCAAGACATGTGGCATACTAAACCGAGACAACTTATTCATCACAACACCGAGTTAATGTGCCACTTGTATCTATGAAGTACACATCTTATAAATGTGTTAAATTTTCATCTGAAACCCTTATCACAACCTTATGAAATCTGCACTTACTCACCTCTCAATTTCACACTTAATCAGCCTCTGAAATCCACATCTAATAGTTTCTGAAATCCGCATTTGATAGCTTCTGAAATCAACACTTGAGGACACAAAACTATCCACAATTCTTGACTGCCTTTTATCATAGATAATCGGCACTTTTCCACTATGGAAGTTATAGAGGAATCCACACTATTTTTTTTTTCTGAACTCTGCACTATCACAGGCTCTGAAATCGTCACTATAACAGGCTCTGAAATCCGCAGTTTTTGTGGAAATTATAGAGAGAAAACTGCAAATATATGTGTCAAGAAATCCGTAGAACAAGGTATATATATATAGTTCTCTTGATGGCTTTTAGGCCAACCACACACTAGGTTTGTAGGCCGACTTGTAACTGCAAAGAGGTTGACTTCCATTATTCATCTTTAGCGTTGAGTTAGGGTTGTTTCAAGCCATTCTTCCACAAGGATTATGACAAGGTCTTGGAGCATTTAATGATGAATATGCTCGTCAAATACATGACACTAATTACACATATAGAAAAAAGACAAACCCTAAATATACATCAAGAAGAAGTCTATTAACCCGTAATAAAATTCTTTCTCATGAAACCTTGGAAGCAAGTACAACAAATACATTTTATTATCTTTTTCTTATTCTTTACATAAATTCATAATTACAAAGTCAATATGAAGACTGATCCTAAATTTGCTTCTTGATTTGTAAATATGGAGAGAGAATCAATATTGAAATCTAAAAACTTAGATATTAAATCCTATATTTATGGTTGATAATCTTTCAAGTGAGTTGAAAGGCGGTGAATAGAATTTGTTACCTGTATAACTATTATTTCAAAATCATCATAAGCTCTCAAACATTCAACTCCAAGATCTAGAGACTTGTGGAGTCCATGAATAAGAGCCTCGTACTCTACAACATTATTAGTTCATTGATATTATAATATAAATATGATAAAAAATTTATTTTCTTTAGGATATAAAAGCATACATCCAACACCAACCCTTTGTTTGGACTTAAAACCATCAAAATACAATGACCAAATTTATTTTTTATCAAGATTTTACACATTACTGATATCAATAAATTTATGATCAATTATGACTAGTGTATTAATTGTTTCCAGATGATATGGATGTTCTAAATTTAAAACAGTGGAAGAATAAGCAACAAAATTTCCAAAGAATGAATCAACAACTAAGAAAAAATCCATCCTAACTAGTTCATTTATCCAGTTAGATAAATAATGATATGTTTCATATATGTCTCTCTGACAATTTTAATTTTATTTAGTTCCCCTTTCCAGGGTAGCCACATTTGAGTCCAATCAGTATCCATAAATCATTTAAGGGTTTTCATCCAATCCCTACTAAAAAATAATCCATATACTTTAGGAATGTCAACAATCACAATGTCTATAATATGATGGATTCTCATTAGATAAATTTTGAGGTAAAAAATGGGCCTGAAAACAAAAATGCACAATCAAAATCAACTTTGTAAGAACCAAAAGAATTCAATATGATGATGTCGACCATGGGTAATGATTCACTATTTTTGGAGTAAAAGGGTAAAATGATAAAAAAAAGGAAAATATATTTTTTCAACTTGTATTTTCCACTCAGTTTGATTCAAATTTTGAGCAGGAGAGCTCGTTGGATGTGTAATTTAATTTTTCATCCAAGGAGTACTCATGTTGAATACATTCAATGGAGCCCACTATGAAAAAAATGAGAAATACATGAAAAACATGATTGCAATCACATTTTTCCATGTATTTCTCATTTTGTGTGTAGCATGATCCATCTAAAGTATTCAACATGGGTACTTCTTGGATGTGAAATCAAATTCTACATCCAATGAGTTATCTTGCTCAAAATTTGAGTAAAATTATAGGCAAATAAGTTGAAAATAGTTGAAAAATAGATTTGTCTTTTTCCACTCCAAAATTTGATGAGATAATATAACATTATTTTATTATTTCCACTATCATTTTAGAATTTTCCTTAGGTGGCCCATTTTATACCTCAAAATTTCCCTAATTATGGTGATCTAAGAATGGGTTGCATAACTTGTTATGCTTTTCAAGAACCTCCCACTCATTTAAACAAATAAAAGATCTAGCTTATACTTGACTTGTGCGGAAATTTATACTTGAAACAAGTGTATTTTTTTTTTACTGTTTAAGTGATTTAAGTCCATTTGTTTTTGTTGATATTAAACATGTGAAAATTCTATATAATGCAGCAAATAAGCATCAACACATAACAACAAATTTAATATAGGAGTTCACCTGAATATCGTGGGCTACGTCTCCTTGAGCTCTTGTCATCTTGACTTGGCTCTTTGGGATAATGAAAAATTTCTTTTACAATTTAAAAACTCAACTCAAATGGTTATATAAACTAAACAAATGGGTTTAGAATACCATTTATATCCCTGGAATGGCTGAAATATTTCTGAAGATGAACCTCGGCTCCCTTAGACTGCTCTCCTTGAGTCAGTGCCCTTAAGATTCCATCAGCTTATCTATGGCACTAACTCCCTTAGAAATCCTTTTCTACCCTTGAAACATTTTCTACTATCTCCATCATATATCATACCTCCAAAATAGACTAATAATTTTCTCAAAATGAGCACTGTCTCCCCAATCTAGGCCTCCATCCACTATTGGCCCTAAGCTGCCGGAAACTTCCCTGTGGCTTCTTGAGATCCATAAGTCTCCAAATAACTTTGAAAATCCATCCATTGGATTCATAAAAAATTCATCTTTAAGAGATGGATTTCAACTGATAGGAGAGGGGTCAGGGCCATTGTTGCAGAAGACTATGTAGGGATAAATGACAGAGGCTTATCATAACCATTACAACCAAGAAAGAAATCTGATTTTTCACCCAATTAAGCCAATTGATGCTTGACTAGTATGAAGATAAAACTATGGTGGAACAGGGACCTTTTAGGGTTCTTGCGATTGAATTGATATCCCAATACATTTTCTTTACAAAAATCATCAAATAATAGGGAAATTTTTTCTTTTGGCCTAGGAAAGCCATCAAAAACCTGATATGATACATAAACACTAAGTTTTACCACCCATCATATGTTATATACCGACAAATTAAGTGAAAAAAATCATGTCATTTGGGTTTTAGAGACAAGATATGCGTACCTTTGACATGGTATTTATAGTCCTTGTTGGTGAAGAGCTTCCTCCATGGGAAATTTCAAACTATGAAATTATTAGGCCAACATTATCCTTCAAGAGAAAGGTGTATGATTATTACAATGAATTTCAGGTTGATTTTTATTTTTAGGTTTCCCACATGGGATTTCTTCCCATTAAAAAAGGAATAAAATGATTTTACAACTTCCTTTTCTTATCCCTGAAAACATTTGAAAAAATCCCATCAATCGACATGGCGGAATAGGGCTAATCAATCCCCATTGGCCTCAACGTGTTCTACCCTATTGAGCTCGGTTTGCACTATAGGTGGGATGCTGTGGAGAAAGGGATAAAGGCTAGAGTGAAATAGATTTAAGTAAAAAGCAATAGACTAGAGATCCAAACCATAGTTTATGGAGCCTTTTGGACATAATAATCCTCTCAAAAAATCCTACTAATGAATTCGACAGTTGTTAAGTACTAGCTTGAATCAGAGCCATAATGACCTTCAGATATGGGAAATGAATGATCATTTTAAACCAATAGTCCCTATGATATTTGGTATCACAATAAGTTAACACATAGGATTGATCAACACAATCATTTCCCAAAAAAACATTGTTCATCATAAGTACAAATCCAAAGTTTCAAATGAAACAAATCAATGAAAATCCCTAAGGTTTGAGCATTTAACTTAGGATCAATGAATATTTATATCAATGCATATCCAAGGTGATCGTAATATAATCCAACATTTTAATATAAATGAAATGTTTTCAAAACATATAGCACCATTGATTTATAAGATATATATGCATAGCTTAGGTTATTACCATTCATTCAACCATTAAAACATTTGGAATCACACATTATTATATTGGAACCATAAATATTGACACAAGAGTCATCATGATGGTTTATGAAGATCAATATATTAGCATTATAAACTTAACTAGGGCTACTACATAATCTCTTATTCTTTAGCATCCCTTGAAATTAAACATTTTCCTACGATTAGGAGCAAGGTCAGATTAAAAATAATCATAAAATTCAATTGAAATAATCCTTACATCACTGATGAATGAAAGAATATGCCATACAATGTAACACCAATCATTAACAAAAGTTGAATTCACCATAGAATTAAAAATGATGATTAAAAGAAAGGATGCAGAGATCAAACCAATACCAATCCAATCAAATCAAAACAATTGAATTAGTAAAAATTTCTACGAGTGACCATTTATTTATTAAAAATAAAAGGGAGCAGGTTGGTCTGCCAACAAGGACATAGTCAACTCAAGAGGATAGGGATTTCTTATATAATCATGTGGTTTATCAGTTTGCAAGTGCAACAAAATTTACAATAATGGTTGGTTTATCAAGTATCTCTTAGCAAGCACCCTTCTACATTTGGTTTATCATCCTTTTAGCAAGAATCCATAGTGATTTATCAACCAAATATTGGAAAGTACTCATTCCCATATCCTCATAATTTTCTTGAACTATTCCTGGTCATAGTTTCCTTTTGAAGGAATTTCATTCCCTCAACTCATTTCCCCTTTCAAATATCCTCATGTAGTCCATCAAGAAGAAGTCCAACACTTGCATTATTTTGCAATTCCCTTTTTATTTTTCTCATGGGTGTATCTTCATGCTCCTCTTAGACTCTTCATGCTACTCTTCGAAGCTTCCTCTAATTTATTTCTTGGTAACTTGCCATAAATTAAATAGTGGAGCCAACCAGCTTGAAAGGATTATTTTCCCTCTTCCTCATATCATGGATCCATGATCCCACTCTTCATGCCATTACATAAAAATATATTGATTTATAATTCAAAATTTCATTACAGTACAAAAATTTGGGGGAAATGTGCCATGTGTGTCACGAACCCCACCTCCTTAAAAGGAACATCGCCCTCAGTATTCTTATTAGAAAAGGAGAAAAGAAACTTTAGCTTCACACATAGCTATTATATCCAATTATTCAACAAAAAAAATATGGTTACACCATCTTTATTTTCTCATCCTTTCCCAAGCAACTTCATAGGGCCCAAAGTGCTTCCATTGCACCTTGACCTATTCTATTGCTCGATTCTGGAGTGTTATTTTTCAATGATGTAGAGTGTCTCTAGCTAGAACTCTCCCTCTATCTCCACCTATATCATATACCAATTAACAATGTGATTAGTATCATTAACATATTTATTAAGAAAAGAATCATGAAAAATATTGTGTGCTTTCACTATTGGTGGCAAGGCCAATTTTTAGGCTACTAGCCCCACTCTCTCCAAGATTTGAAATTGTATGAAATATATAGGTTCCATTTTAGCACATGAGACCACTTTCAATTAGCTTTTTTTTGGATTAAAACAGAGATAAAAATTCTCTCCCAATTGAAATTATTTGTGAATTCTCTACTACTATGCACAACTTTTTTTAATATCCTGGGACGCCTTTAAATTTTTCATGATCTTAATCATTTCCCGTGCCATTTCCTTTAGCACGCCCCAACAATTTCTCTATTTACAAGGACACCCTAGTTGATAGGGGTGTTTCATTTCTTGCCATAATGTACCTCGAAGGGTCTCATTCCCATTGAATCTTGATATCCATTGTTGTATGTAAATTATACTAGTGGAATATAGTCTTCCCACTCTCTTGGTTGATGCATCACATACATCCTCAACATGTATTCCAATATTCTATTCACTCTCTTTGTTTAGCCATCTGTTTGAGGATGATAAGAACTGGTAAGGGTTAGTTTGGTTAAAAAACTAGAAAACAATGATTTCCAAAAGTTTGAAGTGAACTTTGCATCTATGTTTGATATTCTATTTTTAGGTACCCAATGCAACATAAATATATGTTTCATAAATATCTATGCTATATCAATTTCTTTATGATTAGGATTAACAGTTATAAATTGAGGTACATTTCGCAACTTATCCATTACCACCATAATGGAATCAAGTTGTCTAGGTTTTTTTTGTATAACTGTAATGAAATTCATGGATACGACCTCCCATTTCCATTTCATAATTAGGATTGGCTGTACTAGTCCAACTAGATTCTTGTACTCTACCTTCACTTGTTGACATTCTAAACACTTTGCAAGGTATTTTACAATATATTTCTTCATCCCTAGAAAAAAATATGATTTTTTCATGGTTTTCATCATCTTTTGATATCTAGGGTGACATGAGTAAGGTCTTGTATGGAATTCATCCATGAAAAGATTCCTTAGATAATTTGCATCATACACATATTTTTTGTTCTTGAACACTAGTATTGCATTATCAGTGAGATAGTAAATTTTTCTTACAGATCCATCTGTTTGCTCACACCAACACTTCTTCACATATTGGTAATGTTCATCATCAATCATCCCTTCTTTAATTCTTCTTTTGATGTCAAATGATCATGTTCTCAAGGCTTATAGGTAAACCTCTTGAAAACTTCTGTTGAGTGCATCTGCCACCTTAATATATTTTACTTTGATATGCTTAATTTCAAATTAAAATTCACTGATCACATCCAACCATCTAGCTCTCTTGGAATCTAGTTAGGGTTGGTGAAACAAGTATTTCAGTCCACCGTGATCTATCATCAACATGAATCTCCTTCCCAGTAAGTAATGTATCTACATTTTTAGTGTGTGCAAAATGACTACCAGCTAGAAATCATGAGTGAATAATTCCTTTCATGTTCATTCAGTTTCCTATATTCATAGAATATTACATATCCTTCTTGCATGAGGACTCCACCAAGTCCCTCCTTATAAGCATCAGTGAAAACTAAAAATTATTTTCATGGGTTAGTTATTCTTAATATAGGTGCACAAGTGAGTAGATACTTTAGTTGTTAAAAAATAGTTGCACATTTAGGATTCCATTGAAAATTTGCTCATTCTCATTTAAAGCATTGATGGGATGTCAAATATTTGAGAAATTTCAAATACACCTTTTATTGTAACCAACCAACCCCATAAGGATTTGGACCCCATCACATTCAAGGTTGTGGGCCATTCCATTATTTCTTTGATCTTATTTGGGTTGACAACCACTCCGCTTAAGATTACATGTCCTAAATAAGGAACCTGGTTTTGAAAGAACTCACACTTGTTGAGTTTTAGAAACTGTAAAACAACTCTCAGGAGGTCCTCGTGCTATTTTTCATTCTTTGAATATAACAAGATGTGATCCACAAATACTAGTACAAACATATCCAGGTATGGTCTAAGCACATTATTCATGAAGAAAATAAAGGTTGTTGGAGTGTTTGTAAGCCTGAATGGAACCACTAAAAACCCATAGTGGCTATTCCTTGCTATGAATGCGATATTGTATATGTCTTAATATTTTATTATAACCTGATGGTATCAATCCTTAAATAAATTTTGGAAAATATTGTTGGGTGTGGAGCCTGATTATCTTCTTTATTTAGATGTATCGTCATGTTGGACCCCTGTTTTTAACGGGGTGGGAATGTTGCCCGCTATTTTATTGTCATCAGGGAGGTCCAAGGGGGAGTGACGACGATTTTATGAACCCCCCCTGGCAAGGGTTCTGGGGTAGCGCACCCAAAGCTAAAAATAGATGTAAATTTCCTTGTAAAATTTCTTGTCCATTCATTAGGTGAATGATCTGACAATAGAAGTTATGTTTAATTTAGGTTTTTTTCCCTAGAAGGAAACCCCTTGGTTCACTTGTGATTATTGTATTGTGGTTGTGTGTGGTACATGTATTTTGAGCGAGGAAGAGAAAGGAGGACTATTTGAGAGAGTAGAGGATATTACAATAGATCTATTTTAGGTTGTGTCTCTTCATTTTGATGGATAATATAAAGGAATTATTGGTTCTTTCTCCGTGGATGTAGCCCAAATTAGGTGAACCACATATATATGTGTCTCTCTTATTTTATATGTTTTCAATGTTTGTATTTATGCATATATTTATGTGTTCAATTTCTCTATAATATATAATTTTCTCACAAATACAATGACCCCTCTTAGTTTATAGAATAAATAATAAATTCTAGGCAATGTATACTTATTTTTCATAGTCGCCTTATTCAATTTTTGGTAATCGATGCACAGATGCAATATTTCATCTTTCTTTTTGACAAAAATGGTTCGGGCTCCCCACGATGTAAAAATGGTTCATATATACCTTTCTCCACCCTTCAACTGCAATTTTAATTCCACAAGCTCAGGCGTTCTCATGTGACGAGGAGATGTTTTTTTTGGTGTTGTTCCTGAGACCAAATCGATGGTGAAATCAGTGTCTCTGCTAGGTGTCAGTCTTGAATATTCATCTCGGAACACATGATTGTATTATTTTAATAGTGGGCAATTTTCAAAGGTATCTTCACTATCTTTTTTTCCCTCTATTAATTGGATGGCATAAAGGGTGCAACCCTTTCTACTACAATGTTTTACTTGCATCGCTAAGATCACTCTAAGAGAAATCGGGCTCTTAAAACCCTCCAATGTTATTTCTGCACCTTCATCATTAATGCATTCTATCACTTTTTCATAACCATCCACCTTGGCCCTCTGGGATTCTAGCTAATACATACCGATCAGAACACCGTATGATCCCAACGGCAACAAATTCAATTTGACTATAGTTATCATGACTCTAATATCTATTAAGCAATACTCAACCATGTTTTTTATTCGTTTATTTTTTTCTGTGGATAACTAAACAATTCATGATTCTTCAAGGGATTTATTTGGAAATTCACATCTCTCTATAATCCTAGGGATAATGTAGCTGAAATAACATCCTGGGTCAATTAAAATTGAGACTGATAATTTTTTGACCATGCATTCCATTTGAATTATTGTTGTTTGGTGTTCATTGTGCCTATTGTCCAATCAACATAAATCTTAGGCATGCTCTGGGCCACATCATTCACAATTTTTTTCTTTTGTGCATTGTATAGCTTTGTTCTAGCCTTCTAAAGTTGAGAAAATTTTCTCTGTAGGTGGTTCTATCCACATTACCAACACTGAAAGGTTCCTTTCCCGGACCCTTCAACCTTTTCATTCACTAATTCTTTAGGTTCATGTCTACCGATTAAGGGATTTTGTTGAAATTTGTTCCTAGTGGAGGTATTAAAATTTCCAACATTTATCCCTTGTTTAAATACTAGGTTCCTCCATCCCTTTCCTTTATATTTCTTCTTCCCACCATTCCATACCTCAACCTCATTATGACTATATTGTTCATAGAATTTCTTGGTATTTTGAATAATATTCTCTAGGGTCTTGGATTCATGAAATTTTATTGTATCCAGGTATACATGTGGTATCCCACTAATTTATCTCTATATCTTAGTCTTATCATGCTTTAGCATAAGGTACATACCTTAGTATTTCTAATAATTTTATAGTATACTCCTTAGGTGTTAGTTACCCCATTTTGTTTTCACAAAATTCCTTGGACCTGTTGTTATAATATTTATCAAGTGGGTATTTTACTCGGAAGTATTTTTGAAACTTCCTCCATGCCAGCTACTTCTCTCTGATTCCTTTTATGTTCTTGAAATCCTCCCAACATATATCAAACTTTCCTTTTAAACTAAAGATAGCCACCCTAGCCTTCATTTTCTTTGAATAATCATATAGTCTGAAGTACTTATTTATTCCCAAGAGCCAAGCCTCTACATGTTTTACTTGATTGAATTCTCCATCAAAGATCAAAGGTTTTTCTTTCTTGAATTCTTCTTTCTTGGGAGTCTTTCTACTCTTCCTTCTGTAAGGATTCCTCTTATTTGTACTGTATAATGATATGCTATGTCTGCTTTATTCTCTTTCCAGATTTCTCAATAGGATTATTCCTCCTTCTACATGTCTTTGCCTCTTTCTTGATTGGCTACCTTCTGTTCTCTTATTATCCAACTTATACCTTTGTATCTCTGGAAGAATATCCTTAGGCTTGATCTTGTATTGATGGTTGGTTCCAATTTCCTACTGTCTTTTAATTTTCAAGTATGTTAGGATTTGTAATAATATGACATTCACTTTTGCTTGTTCTTTAACAATATTTTTCCTAATATTCCTTGCAACTTCTTATTTCAACTTGTATACGTCTAATCATTTCCATCAGTTCAGGAGTGTCCCCTTCTTTCATCCTCCCAATTGAATATTCTTTTGGACCTTTTCGGGATCTATTTTCACCATATTATTCAAATATTTTTCTCATTATTTATTTGCATCGATGTCTCTCTATTTTCTTTTACACACACAAAGATGTTAGCCAACAAGAAAGAAAATGAAATTAAGACAAGTACTCATCACCTTATTCTATATTGATACAAAAAAACAAAATATAAATAAGAACATAGATAATATGCAATAAATAATCCTATAAATAAATAAATCACATCACTTTATATTTTTAATTTCAGCACACATTTTTCATAAAAAAGAAAATCCAACAAATCAATCATTCATCTAGTTTGTGCATGTGAAAATATTTAGGTTGAATGCTTGAACTAGGCACTCTAATACCACTTTTTAACATGCCCCCTTACCACCCTAGCCTTTAAGGGGGTGGTTATTGTGCTGACTTTACTCCCAATGTCATATTATGGAAATTGGATCTAAAAATTTTGACCTTTTTTCAAACTCCTCAAAACCAAAAATATATGAAACCATTGCGCTCATCTCGTAGAGATGATTCTAGTGATCTGCAAAACTTTCTATCGAGAAATATTGTGGTATGTAAAAAAATTTGTAACATTGTGTGGTCATTTTTTCCTGTAGAAAAATGTTGGAAAAATCAACTCTTCCAAATATCTATATCTGAATATGGAAAAATGCCTATAGCCATCCCCATGGGTAATGTTTATTTGATTATTGTGAAAAACATAAATACTATATGAATTGCTAAATCCATGTAATATAATTTTTGTGACTAGTTCTTCATCATAATCATATTTATAATCATTTCTTTTTGTATCTATCTCACACGCATATGCATCATTGTTATGATCAAAGACTTTCTTCCAATATTCGTTTATTTTGACATTATTTAGTTTATAAAGCATGTTTTACATAAGTGTTTCAATTCCTTAATCACTTTATGAATACGTATTCATCCAAAAACAAACATGCTTTTAAACACTAAATATCATTTAAATTCCATAACCACTGCACTACATTCATTTATGTCACAAAGGAAGTGCAATTTGAATTTTATAAGTGTCAGCAGGTACATTTCTTAGTCCACTAGTCAATGCCAATTGTGGTTGTCTAAAACGCTGCCCCAAGTTCTTGTAATTGCAAAAATGGTAATCTTATTGATATTAGTCTTTCTTCCAATCCATACATTTATTTCACTCTGTATATTTTTTTATTCTTCCTAATCCACTATGGAACTACAAATTTGATAATTTTGTCATTATTCAATGTTTTTTTTTCATTTTTTACATACCCGCCTATTTTTGGAAACATTGGTTAATTGTATTTCTATGAAATATTTGTGAAACTCGGTTTGATTGCATATGGTATAGTCATAAATACATAGATTTTGTATTTTTTTTAAATACCGTTGTTCCACTACTGTTTCTAATGTATAATCAAATAATTGTAATGATTCCTTATGTTTATTTGAAGACATCACAACCTGTCTTAATTTTGATAGTTTGATGCTTTTCTAATTATATGTGTTTCGACAACATCATTGTTTCTTATATGTTTTTGAGTTGATGTAATGATAAGTGTGATCTCCTGCTTCCATTGATAGGTTATGTATTAAGTTCCATTGTATCTTCATCTATGTTCATTTTTTTAGCAGTCATTCGCATTATGCCCATTATGTTTTTTTATAAGGTTTTCCTACAAATTGTTTTTCATTAACTACTTCAATATCACGTAATTTTTTTTTTCTCTTTCTGTTTATTTCAAAGGTTCAAAATGAAAATGATTTATATTTGTACAAAAAATTGATCACTTCAATGGTTTTCTAGCTAGACTTGTTTCTATAATGTCCTTGTTGCTTATATGTTTTTTGAGTTGATGCAATGGTAATCGTGATCTCTTCTTTGCATTGATAAGCTTGGTATTAATTCCCATGATATTTTCATCTATGTTCATGTTTTTAAAGCCATTTGCATTATCCCCATTATGTTTTTTATAGGATTCTTCTGTATATTTCTCTTTGTTAATTGCTGCAATACCATGTAAAATGTTTGTGTCTTGTACTATTTCTTTTAGAGGTTGAAAATGCAAATTTATATTCATTTGAAATTGGATAACATGCAATTCCATTGCATCTTCATTGAATGAGAAAAATTCAACCACAACAGCCAATGTATCAATAGACCATATGTATATAGTTATATTCAAAATATAGTGTCTTAATTTTTAAACATAAAGGCCACCATCTATATTCCATTTTTCATATGGCACCAAAAATTGTATAACATATCCTTGCCAATCTATTATTCCAGGGAATTGCATGAATGCATTTCCGTTCATGTATTTTTCTATGCTCTTTAATGAGAATGAATCATTATGCATAATTGCAATCCAAAAAGTTTGTGCAATTATGCATTGTAAACACAACACATCATAGTTATTATGTGTCAATTGACATATTTTTTGAAAACATCTTTCACCAAAAATACTCTTGAACCCAAAAAATCTTTCAAACCTATGTATCCTCATGTTTTCCTATATTTTCATCCATTTATGTTTTGTTTCTTCGTATTTTTCTATATTTATCATATGTTCATGATCAATTGTAATTAAACCTTTTTTTCTTGCAAAAAAATTGCTTAAAATATCCAACAACTGGATTTTCTTCATGGAGCAATATGTTTTAACCTTGTTCACATCAATTTGAAGTAAAATTCAAATAGCTTTTCATTCTTATCTTTGACCAAAGTCTTATTGAAATTTTTAGCCAAATTGATAACCATTGCATACAAAATATGTTCCCCCATAGTCATTTTGCTTCCACAATTGCTAATTTTGTCATCCTTTCCAAATAATCATTTGGGCTATTATAACATGCATCTCTATCAATGCATTTATGTTCAATTCATGTTGATACGATAATATTGCTTCAACATTCCCTTGATCTAAACAATTTCTGAAATGTGCAATTGTTCCTTCTCGTAATTCTATTGGTGTGTATCTAAAATGCAATATACTTCACATAGCATCAAATAGGAAATATCCTACAACCTATGCAAATTTTTTTAAACAAAACACATTATGTTTGCATCAGATTGCATATGTGTGTCCCTTTTTATAGAAAACATACACTTAGGGTTGTGCGGAAGAAATGTGCGAAGGGAAAATTCTTTGTTCCAAACACCCGTTATCATGCACAAAACTTCTTCCTTATACAAATTAAAAAGACACTGCATTTAATATTGGATAGTAACTATTTAATTGAAAAGTGTGAAATCATAATGCACCTAGTATTCAGAAAGCTTAAATAAAACGAGCTCATTTAAAACTCATTTAAACACAATTATATAGATAATTAGTCACCCACCCTTATTTTACACCCAATAAACACATAACCCAAAGTTCTCATTCCCTAAACTTTAATAAAACAAAAACACTAAATAATTGATAAAAACACCAACTAAAAAAACCAAAATAAATTAATATAAAAGCCAAAAACCCCAAAACTTACATTTTAAAAAAAAAAAACAAAAATAATTTTTTTTTCAACAATCTAAAAAAAAAATTCTACATTCCTCAAACTTGAATAAACCAAAAACACTGCCCGTCGGGGTTTGGTCTAGTGGCAAGCGAACGTGCTGCTAAGATGTTCGTGCCATGGTGTAGGTCACGAGTTCAAGTCTCGTCTTAACCGAGGGGCTGTTGTTGCGGGCTCAACAGTTTCCTCCTAGGAGTATAGGGGTAGCCAGTGAGATTCGACCCTATGTCATGCAAGTACGATACCGTTGCAGTTGTTGACTCTTCTAGTCACAAAAAAAAAAGAGAAAAGAAAAGAAAAAAAACACTAAATAATTAATAAAAACACCATATAAAAAACAAACTAATTTAACACCAACCTCATTAACACGTACCAATATTTTTTTTTTTCTTCATCTAAATACTTTCTTTTTTTTCCATTTTTTTCTTTCGTCTAATTGATTTGATTTAGAAGTAAATATTGTATTAATTTGGTCAAACCTCCCAAACCAACCACATGATAAAATTAAATATTAATAGCATTACCTTTCAACTTTAATTGAATGTTTTGCAAGTCCAACTAAAAATAAATCTATGGGAAGGAGCTCACAGCTTGCTTAAAATATACTTTAAATGTATTTGTTTTAATGTACTTTACTTTATGACAAGCAATTTTATAATTTATTAGTTGTACGTCACAAGGGTTGACCAAAAATAAATCACCTTCCCATAAAGTAATATATAATTTTTATTAGATCAAGTCTTCCGGCTCACGAGGATTGAAGCCTTCCAAGAAAGTAATATATATTTAAAAATTAAAACTCCCGACAAAGATATGATGTTATTGAAAATTTTAATATATTATGGATAAAGATAAAAATAATAACAATTATGGTTTAAAATTTTTAAAACATGAAACAATTAGTATCAAATTTTGAATAAAAGTAGTATACTTTGAAACTTAATAAACAAATAATAGTACATTACTTGAAAAGTATGATAACATGGTCTGCACATAACTTGTCAAACCAATGATTAATATATTACTATTTTTCTTTTTCAAACATATAGACTTCATAAATTTGGTATAAGTTAAGATCTGGTCTTCACAATTATTATCATTGCTTGTGCTTTGAAATCTATGAATAATATGGCGGCAAAAGTGTATAACTTGTCAAACTAAAATACATTCCCCGTGTCAAATCCAATGAACAATATCTTAGCATTAAGTAAATTTATATACATGTATATAGATTATGTTTGACTATGTCGAAGTGAATAAAATATCAACTTTGTCATTTAGTAAATGCTTAGTCTTTGTTAACCCCAATATCCTATTAGATTCATCAACTTTTTTAATAGTTTTTTAATTATGATTTTATAAAGTTAGTTTTATTTTTATATTTGTGTGGAGAGGTAGATGCTAATTTTTTAATTATGATTTTATAAAGTTTAGCTTTAGTTTTATATTTGTGTTGTGTTTTATGATGTTGTAATGTTAGCATTATGATTTAATTGAAAAAAAAATTAAGTGTAAGAGGTAGATGTAATTGAAATAAAATAAAATAAGTGTAAGAGGTAGGATTGTTGTTTATTAATTTCTTTTTCTTATGTAATAAGTAATTGATAGCAAAAATTAAAATAGAAAACAATAAAGAAAGGAATTGGTATGAATAAATTGATTTTTTTTTTTGACAATCTAATACAAATCCATAATATGTATTTTTAGAATTAATTAATTATTAAATTTTAATAAAATTTTAAAAATTAATATACAATAAATTAATTATTTTTCATGAGTGAGAAAATTTTTTTAATATATGTTATTGTACATAGAAGTTGTTAGGATATGACTTCAACTATTTTAAGAGTGAAAGTCTATCCTTGTGTGGAATTTCTTTTTAATAATGGTGATTCTTGCAGGTCATAGATAATAGAGAGTGAAAATTGTATCAATTAAGAGTTTGACAACTGATAAAATATTAAATTCACTCATTTTTAATGATGGGTGGTGAGTCTACCTAAAAGCTTGGACAATTGAAATTTTATATAGAGTTAAACTCTAAAAGATTGACAACCATTATGACAACTAGCTATAGTAACATACACATGCAGATAAATTTAATATTTTATGTTTATGTTTATGTCATCAAATTGTACATATAAAATTTAAGTATAATTTAAATATTTTATATTTTTGGATGGGTTTCACTGAAATTTAGATAAATATTATTGTAATGGTAATTTTGAGTTGTTATATTTATAGTAGAGTTCGGGGGTAGACTAGAATGATGGGGGAAGAAGATGCACCAAAATGTTTTGGGAGGATAGTGAAGGGATGTACATAAGTCCTATCTCCTTTGAAAGAGGAAGAGCCATTTATTGCGTGGAAGGAAATAATGAACTTAAAAGCCTTTTAAATGATCGACTTGATAGAGCTCTTTCGCTTAACTTTTTTTTAGGGTTTTAAATCCATTTATATATTTAAAAATATATTTCAAGTAATAGAATTTTTTTAAATTATATAAAAATTGTTGCTCTTATTTCATGTAATTTTTTATTATTATATAAATTTGATAGTTTTTTTTGGATGAAATTTAACATATATATTAGATAATTTCAATGCAATTTAGAGGTATCTTGTGGGAGCCAAAATCTACTTAGTATGAAATACGGAAAAAAAATTCATCTGAATGGAGTGGTTTTCCTTGATAAGTTCATTTGCATTTGTGAATAACAATGAGTAATGATTGTCTTTATTGTTAATTTACAGTCAAGTTACAATAAATCCTTCTACTTTAAAAAAATGAAAAAATAATAAAATTAAATTATAACATACATTTTTCCAAAAAAAATTAATTTGAAAAAAATGTAAAACAAAATTTTACTAATTTTTATACAATGTAATAAATAATAAATATAATATCTATAAATTGAATAATTTTAAATTTTCTTGTTAAATTGCAATTTTATTTAATATTAATACACATGAAATTATCAATAGATATGATTTGTATGTCATATATTTATGTTTGAAGATAAATTTATTAATAATTTTTTAATTTCCAAAAAAACATTTGCTATTTAAATTAAAATAGTTTGAAACATCTTTTGTTAAAGATGAAGAAATCAATTATTTCATTATCATTAACATAGATTTATTTTAATTAAACGGTATTGATTTCTATATTTTATTTTAATTCTTGTTTCTAAATTTTAAATTTTTTAATAAAACAACAAAACATATTAAAACTTTGTATATATTAGTAGTTAAAAAAAAAATAACTAGTTCTATAAATTTTTCAATCACCAAAATTTAATTAAAAGAAAAAGCTTATTAATATTGAAATTAAAATTAAAATGAACTTTTCTCCATACTTCGACGCAAAATTGTGCATTTTCCTTATATTTAAAAAAAAAAAATTCTCATAATCTCTCTCTTCATGTGGAAAACCACTTTTTAAAAGGTCGCTACAGGTTGTGATGGTTGGGTGACCAAGAAAACTTTGTGGTATTGCCTAAGAAATTGGAATTTTATCAAGCCATTTGTACAATCAAAAATCAATTTTAGTGGATTTCATGTCATTTTTTAGCAAATTTTTGTTGCTAAATACAAATGAAAAGGGAAAAAGGTTGGCTCTTGATTAATGGAAGTCGACGAAATTCTTGGTTTAAGAATCCAAATGTTGTGTTTTGGATTGGGTTTTGGTCTCTAGTCACTTAACAATGGTTATATCTAGGTGCACATTATCAAACTTCACATTATGCATTGGGTTAAGGTACATAACTAACCATAGGTGAGGAGTAAATTATGGTTCACTTTTTTTTATATTTCATGCATGATGGTGGCACAATTTATTAATTTACAAAATTTTATGAGATCAAAGACGTCAAATGACTAACAATTTCTTTTGGATCGTTTGCCCTTGTGATGACACAAAGTTTTTCACCTAAAAACATGCACAATGGATTACCTATAGCATTGATTATGGCTTCAGCATTGAGTTGTGAACTACTTACATTGAATACCAACTGCTATAAAAGTCCATTTGAAAATATTGGATCCATGTATATGATAATTTCGTCATGTTTGAGAATCAATGGTATCTTTTAAACCTCTTTATTTTATTTATAACCGAAAGATGGTAAAAATCAATAAATCAATCACATAATATATATTGATAATGAATAAATGATTTTTGAAGTAAGGTGTCAACTTCATTTTAATAATGAACAAGTATTATACATTAAATTGATGCACATGTGTCAATTATATATATATATATATATATATATATATATATATATATATTTTAAAATTTTATATTTTATATTTCATTTTTACACATGAAGATTTAGAAATAAACCACATAAAAATAGTCCAATCAATAGTTTTAGCCAATCAAAATCAAAATATAGAGTTTGAAAAGTTATTATTATTTTTTATATATATATAATTAACTTTAGTATAATAATTTTAGAAAAAAAATTACAAAGCAAAAGAGTCAAAATTTTTTGACTAAACATAAAAAATAATATAACTTATCTCTTGGTAGGTAAAATAAAAAACATAAAATTATTAATTATAATTAATAATTAAATCATCCTAGATCTACTGTAATTCTTGATCTATTAAGTGTCTAGATGGATCAAATTTGACTATATTTCATGAGAGAGTGAAGATTTCCACAGTTGTTCAATATGAGAATATCATTGACGAAACTGTGAATTGGATTAATAATCCACCCAATGATTCTGGTGGACACTCCACCCATCGTGAGGAACAATATATTATACATTCAATTCATAGTTTCTCTAGAAATCTTCTCAAGATGACTATACTTAAAGTGAAAATGTGGTATTATAAATGATAAATTATTACTTTATAAAATTATGAAGTTTAATTTTACTTTATATTGAAAAACGAAAAAGAAAATATAGTATTATCAAATATAAAATAATGAAGAAAATTAAAATATTATAAGAAGATTATTAATTTTGAAAATAAATTAAAAGAACAATTAAGTTTTATTAGAGTAGAAATATTTTTTTCATGATCTTAGTAATAGGATATTTTATGATTGAAAATGAAAAACACTTTATTTTATAATATGTTACATATATTATAACTTTATTAAATCGGGGGATTATAGTGATATTGGAATGGTTATTTTAATCCTCTTTTAACACAAAAACAAAATTATGAAACATTCTAAATAATCTTTTATCTTCTTAAGATTCGATAAAAATTAGTTCTTAGTGAGTGTTAGCAATCATCATCATCGTTTAGATAGAGGAAAATTTACCCATTTTTAATATTAAATTTATTTTATTAATAATTCATTTTAATTTTAATATTAATTAGTAAGATGTTTTATAGATAATTTATTTTTATATAAACATATTTAAATTAATTTTTTTTTTCAAGGAAAGAAATAGTCCTTCCTCTTAGTCCAAAGGAAAGAGTGAGGTTGATGACATCCGGCCAACCCATACTTATACTGAGTTCTTTTCTTAGGCTCTTAGTAGTTACAATGATAGCCATTAAGGCATTAAAGCTCATCATTTGACTAACGAGGATTTTAACCTATGTGAGGAGGATAATAATCATTAGTCCAACCATTTAAGATACTCTCAATTGACACAATATATTTAAATTAATATAAATTTAATTTATTAAATTATTTTGATAGTATTATAATTAATATTATAATAAATTTTGTATTATGTATCCAATTTAATACATTTTAAATATTATCACTAAATTTGATTTCAATATCAATAAGTATAAATTTCAAATTGTATTAAAATATTAAAAATTAAAACCTTTTTAATTTGCATTAATAATTATACAAAAAAATTTAACAAATATTCATTTAAAAAATGGTCATGTGCATATGTAATTTTAATGATAAAAGTAATTTTCCTTTTTAGATAAGTTATAAAAATTTTATCAAACATTTTTTGGTTTGTTTTCTAGGAAAGAAGTGGTATTTATCCATGTCCAATAGATCTTATAAGACCTATATTTGTTTGACATATGGACAATACTTCCTCGTGACTTTATGTCAATGACGCACTATGTTCTCATTGAGCTCAACCTAATCTGGAGGTTGAGGGAGGGTACTCATATTAATTCACTTGGATCATCCTCTAAGGATGATGTTATTGCTCCTCCACCTCCTACTTCAATACCACTTGATCCTACACCATATTGACCAACATATCCTCATCCTCCTCCATGGAATTTTCCCCACCACTTGATATTACACCAGATTGATTGAAATCACCACGTCCTCCACCACCACCAATTCTTAAACTAAATCAAATAACATACCCTCATCCTCCACCACCTAGTCCTGTATGAGATTGGCTAGCATATTCTCCTCCTTGTCCACTACATGATTCTCCTCCACCTTATCCTGCACTAGACTGACCATCATCCCCTTGTGCTACTTCACATGAACTTGTAGTTGTACCATTCTTCGATCCACCACCACCACCTCCTCCTCATGCATTATCTTATGGACCATTCACTGAGCCACAACCTCCACCCCCTTATCCTCATGCCTCACTAGCTAAAATGTCCACTGATCCACCACCTCCTCCTCCTCAACATGCATCACTACCTAGACCATCCATTGATCCATATCCTCCTCCACATGTAGCACTAATTGGACCATCTATTGATCCACCAACTACTCCTCCTTATTCCATAAATACACCCACTACTACCCCCACCCTCAACCCTACACATCTATTACATCTCCAACACTAGATATTAATGGATATTTATGGGATATATTCACATTGGGTGTTATACCTCTTAATAGAGACCTATTTCACATTCTATTTTCATCTACATCATTATCTGATATGGGAATTGATAGACCTCCAATCATTAGTAGTAGAAGCATTGGTGCCTCTAGATTTGGTGGTGGAAAATGGACATCCATATTTATTGATATATATTTGAATTGAGATGTATATATGATTTTTATTGATTTTGATGAGGTATATATTTGACATCTATATCACGCATGTATAGTATGTTTTTCACATCATTGTGATGTTGTTTTTTTTATTTACAAAATGTATTATTAGAAAGAGGATGATTAACATTATTAATGATTTCTCCATTTTTAAACTAAATTTGAGATGTGTTACTCATTTAAATTTAGAGTTTCCATCTAATGTTTAACATTAATTTTATCAAATTATTTAATTAATTGAGTTGTGATTGCAAAAACTTATAATGTTAGGTCCCTATATTACTAGTATAGTCCCTTATTGTTGTTAGTGTAACCCCCTTATTGTTATTATTGTACCCCTGTAACCCCCATATTGTTATTATTGTGCCCTTAAATTATTATTGTTAGGTTGGCTAGGATTACATTGTGGCCCCATGGACTCCTATATATAGAAAGAAGGTTTTGTAATTTGTCGCTACCTAGACCATCCATTAATACATATCCTCCTCCACATGTAGCACTAATTGGACCATCTATTGATCCACCACCTACTCCTCCAGATTCCATAAATACACCCACTACTACCCCCACCCTCGATCCTACACATCTATTACATCTCTAACACTAGATATTCATGGATATTTATGGGATATATTCACATTGGGTGTTATACCTCTTAATAGAGACCTATTTCATATTCTATTTTCATCTACATCATTATCTGATATGGGAATTGATATACCTCCAATCATTAGTAGTAGAAGCATTGGTGCCTCTAGATTTGGTGGTGGAAAATGGACATCCATATTTATTGCTATATATTTGAATTGAGATGTATATATGATTGTTTATTGATTTTGATGAGGTATATATTTGAAATCTATATCACACATGTATAGTATGTTTTTCACATCATTTTGATGTTGTTGTTTTTATTTACAAAATTTATTATTAGTAAGAGGATGATTAACATTATTAATGATTTCTCCATTTTTAAACTAAAATTGAGATGTGTTACTCATTTAAATTTAGAGTTTCCATATAATGTTTAACATTAATTTTATCAAATTATTTAATTAATTGAGTTGTGATTGAAAAAAATTATAATGCTAGGTCCCTATATTACTAGTATAGTCCCTTATTTTTGTTAGTGTAACCCCCTTATTGTTATTATTGTACCCCTGTAACCCCCATATTGTTATTATTGTGCCCTTAAATTATTATTTTTAGGCCGGCTAGGATTACATTGTGGCCCCACCAGGATTACATTGTGGCCCCATTGACTCTTATATATAGAAAGGAGGTTTTGTAATTTGTATAATCCAAGAATTGTTCATTCATGTAATGTATTGGAGGTTTCCCCCTCGAAGTGGCTTATTTATAAGGCATTGATATCTCTTTTCTTCTATTTTTGGAGCTGGTTTCACAACATTTGGTATCAGAGCTTTGAGATTCTAGGGTTTCGCTGCTCCAAATAGGTCATCGTGGCATTTTCACTATAACATTTTTTCTACGAGGGTTAAGAATCTAAAAGTTTTAGAGTGCAAAGCAAAAATTCTAAGGAACATTGTCACAAACTTTCAGAGCTTGGTTAGAAATATTTTCGGAGATATGATCTGTGCAAGTTAGGTCATTTTGCAGGCTCCTCAATTTAACCTAAACAGGTAATTGTGGTATTTTTGTAATAATTTTTTTTTTCTGTGAAGGTTCAGAAGCTGAAAGTTTTAGAGTGTGAAGCCAAAATCCTGAGAAACATCATCACAAAATTTCAGATATTGGTTTGCAATATTTTCGGAGATATGATTTGTGGAAGTTAGGGCTTATTCAGGCTTCTAAATTTCATCTCAAAGAGGTGATCATGGGAAAATATTCATAGCTCTCTCTCTGAGGATCGGATTGGAATGTTGTAAAAAGTGGCCACAAGTACACGGATTTTATTTTTTGGTCTATCGATTTCAGATCCAAAGAAAGAAACAGTGACACGTGGCAAGTTGTACAATTTCTCTCTACTGAACTAGTCCAAAATTGGGTCATTGTGGGAGATTGGACATAACTTTTTCTTGAAGAATCCAAATCAGATCAGACTTGTGGAATTTGAAAGAAGCTTCAGAGGGCTACTATAGGGCTAGATTTCAGATATTCAGGATCTTCAATTATAGAGATAATTCAATTTCAATATCGAGATCCTCAAAAGCAAGTAAAAGGTGTGTATTTTTTTTCCGAATTGCATAAGTCTTGATTGAAGAATCAAGTTGAATTGATTCCAAGGGCATATTGTATAATATATAGTAGTATTTAATTCTAAAATGGCCCCTAAAAAGAATTCAACACCCATTAAGCCTTTAGAATGCTTTACTATGACTCATGAAGATGAAGAATGGCAACATGACATCAAAATTACAAGAGCAAGTGCAACAAATTTCGCTCTCGCAAAGAACAACAAAAAATGAAATGGAATTTTTGAAGAAAGGCGTGGAAAATAATATGGATGGTTTGAAGAAATGCATGGAAGCTAAGATGAATGGTTTGGAAGCTAAGATGGATGACATGGAAGCTAAGATCGATGAAAAAATGAAAGATAACATGGAAAACATGAATAAAGATCTAAAAGTAGACATCGAAGGTTTGGAAAAGTTGATACAAGAAATGTTTCCTAATGGTGAAAAGATTGTAGAGGAAACTCATGATGAGAAAAAAATAAATGTTAATCGTGATTTCATAAACTCTAATATTGGAGGCAAGAACCACCATATTCCAAAAATGGATATGAGGAATTTTGATGGAAAGGATCCTGTAACATGGATACTATAGATGGATCAATATTTTGATCTCAATAATGTGCAAAACACACAAAAGGTACGCATTGCAACTTTACATTTAGAACAAAGTACATTTTTATGGTGTCGATGGCTTTTCTCCCGTAAAAAAATTGTCACTTGGTCAATTTTTATAGAGGAAATGATAGCACATTATGAGGATACAAAGAGCAACACTTTCTTTAGCCAATTGATAAATCTCAAACAAAAGTGTTCAGTGGGGGAGCACATTGAGGACTTCCAAAAATTGAATATAAGGGTAACTGATCTTTCAGAGGAACACAGGATCGATCTCTTCATAGGTACTTTAAAGGATAAAATCCAACATTAATTTCGTGTTTTGGAACCTGACTCATTGGAGAAGGAATTCAGGTTGGCAAGAAAAATTGAATGCAAAATTATGGCGACAAGGAAGCCTACCACTCACTTCTATAAATATGGAAGTGTTGCTACTCCTAGATTTTCACAACCTATAAGGTTGACACCAAAACAATTGGAAGAAAAGAGAGAAAAAGGGCTTTGCTACAGTTGTGATAGAAAATACACTAAAGGTCATAAGCGTGCTGAGAAGAAATTATTTTACATAGATTGTGAAGAGGAAGAAGAAAATGCACAAGAAGAGGATAGACACCAGGAACCAGCCCTAGAAGAGGAAGAAATGAGTCTGACCATATCATGTAATGCATTGGTAGGAATTACCACTCCTCAAACTCTCAAGATAGAAGGACATATCAAGAAGAAAAAGGTAATAGTGTTGATTGATTCAGGTAGTACCCATAATTTTATTCATTGTAAGGTAGCCAATGAATTGAATTGTTTCCTATACCCAGCACCAGAATGTCAAGTGATGGTTGCAAATGGAGGAACTATAAATTGCTCTCGAAAATGCCATAATATCAAGCTAACCATGGGGGAATATGTATTGACTAGTCCAATGCTTTCCATTCCTATGGGAGGTGCTGATGTTGTACTAGGAGTACAATGGTTACAATCTGTGGGGACGGTAGCTTTTAATTTTCAAGAACTTTTCTTGAAATTTTTTTCAGAAGGAAAGGAAGTCGAATTACGGGGTATTGAAGGGAAGCCAGGAAGGATAATAAGCTCTAATGTCATTACAAAGCTTCTAAAGAAAGAACAACGAGGCGTAATTTCACAATTATGCTCACTAGAAGTTCCAACATCAAAATCATCTATTTCTGCAGATCTCCAACAAGTCTTGGACAATCATTCCAAGGTGTTTGAAACTCCCAAAGGACTCCCACCTATTCGTGATCATGATCATGCTATTCATTTGATTCCAGAAGTGTTCCTCCAAACATCAGGCCTTATATATATCCTTACGTCCAAAAGAGCGAAATTGAACGTATGATTGCAGAAATGTTAGAGGCGGGTATAATTCAACCTAGTCAAAGTTCTTTCTCTGCTCCTGTAGTATTGGTACACAAGAAGGATGGATCATGGCGCATGTGTTCAGATTATAGGGAGCTCAATAAGCTCACCATTAAAGATAAATTTCCCATTCCTGTGATTGATGAATTATTGGATGAATTACATGGAGAAATTTATTTTACCAAGTTGGATCTTCGTTCAGGATATCATCAAATTAGAATGAAGACTCAAGATATTCCAAAAACAACATTTTGAACTCATGAGGGTCATTATGAATTTTTGGTCATGCCTTTTGGCCTTACCAATGCACCTTCTACATTTCAAGGGTTGATGAATTCCATTTTCAAACCCTTCCTTAGAAAATTTGTGCTAGTATTTTTTGATGATATACTAATCTATAGCAGATATTGGAAGGATCATGTTCAACATATTGGCAGGTGCTCAAACTATTGCAAGAGAAACAATTATATGAAAAAACATCCAAATGTTTCTTTGGAGTACAAGAGGTGGAATGTCTGGGTCATATTGTATCTCACGAGGGTGTTAAGATAGACCGTAACAAAATTAAATCCATTAAGTAATGGAAAGTCCCCACAACCATAAAGCAGTTGCAAGGATTTCTCGGGTTAACAGGGTATTATCGCAAGTTTTTTAAGAATTATGGGAGAATAGCAGCACCTCTAACAACATTATTGAAGAAGGATGCATTTTCATGGACTCTTGAAGCAACTAAGGCCTTTGAACATCTTAAAGAGGCAATGTGCCTAGCACCCGTGTTAGCTACGCCAGACTTCACAAAAACCTTTATTATGGAATATGATGCCTCAGGAAATGGAATTGGTGTTGTTTTAATGCAAGAAGGAATACCTATTACTTTTGAAAGTCATCCAATCAAAGGAAAGTATTTACAGAAACCTATTTATGAGAAGGAAATGTTAGCAATATTGCATGCACTAAAGAAATGTCGAACTTACCTAATGGGAAGACACTTCAAGGTAAAAACTGATCATGATAGTCTTAAACACTTTTTGGAACAAAGACTATCTTCAGAAGAGCAACAAAAATGGATCACAAAGATGTTGGGTTATGACTTTGAAATAATATACAAAAAAGGAAAGCTTAATGTTGTTGCAGATGCACTCTCAAGAAAGAATGAAGAGGTGGAAGCATTGCTTTGTGCCATTTCTATTATCCAAACAGATTGGATAACCGAAGCAAGAGATGAATGGAAGAAGGACAAAGATGTATGGACACTCATTCAAAAGTTGCAGCAAGATCCTAGTACATCCGATACATTTAGTTGGAAAAATGATTCCTTATGGTACAAAGATCGCTTATATCTTTGTAAGAATTCCCAACTAAAACAAAAGATTCTTCTGGAATTGCACACTTCTCCTTTAGGAGGACACTCAGGATTTTTAAAAACTTACCACAGGATGAAGAAAGAATTTTTTTGGGATGGCCTTAAATCTGATATTCAAAAGTTTGTGGCGGAATGTTTGGTTTGCCAGCAGAATAAAGTGGAGACAATTAAGACCCCGGGACTTCTACAACCTTTATCCATTCTAAGTCAACGTTGGGAGGAGATTTCAATGGATTTTATCACAGGTTTACCTAAGTCCGAAGGAAAGAATGTCATCATGGTGGTAGTTGATAGACTTACCAAGTATGCACACTTTTGTGCATTATGTCATCCATTTAAAGCAAGTACAGTTGCTACTACATTTGTGGACAGAATTCAAAAGCTACATGGAAGCCCAAGGGTTATTGTGAGCGACAGAGATCCCATTTTTACGGGAAATTTTTGGACGGAGTTATTTTCTTGTTTGGGTACTCAATTGGCTCATAGCTCATCTTATCATCCTCAATCTGATGGTCAAACTGAGATAGTAAATAAATGTTTGGAAGGATATCTTCGTTGTTTTGTATCTGATAAACAAACACAATGGGTCAAGTGGTTACCCCTTGCTGAATGGTGGTATAACACTTCCTTCCATACTGCAGCAAAAATGACCCCATTTATGGCACTTTATGGATATCATCCACCATCCATCACATCATCTTTAAGGGAAAATTCGAAGGTTCAAGCAATGGAAGATCACATCAAGCATCAGCAAGAAGTTCTCCAACTCTTAAAGGATAACCTGAATTTGGCACAAAATCGAATGAAACAACAGGCAGATTAACATCGCAGCGAGAGAAGTTTTGATGTAGGAGATTGGGTATTTTTACGGCTACAACCATACAAACAAATGTCCCTCAAGCAAGCAAAGAAGGATAATAAATTATCGCCAAAGTACTATGGTCCCTACAAGGTGTTGCAAAAGATTGGTACTATGGCATACAAATTGGAGCTTCCTGCTTCTTCGCGAGTACATCCAGTTTTCCATGTTTCATGCTTAAAGAAGGTTATAGGTGAAAATCTTCCAGTTCAAACAATATTGCTAGAACTTGATGAGGAAGGAAAATCATATTGGAACCTGAAGCGATCACGGAAACAAGAACTCGACAACTACGGAATCGATCAATTTCAGAGTATCTCATCAAGTGGAAGAACTTACCCACTGAAGATTCTACATGGGAGGATGAGAATTTTATACAGAAGCACCCAGAGCTACTCAAGTGTTGAGGACAACACATTTTTGAAGGAGAGGGGCATGTTAGGTCCCTATATTACTAGTATATTCCCTTATTTTTGTTAGTGTAACCCCCTTATTGTTATTATTGTACCCCTGTAACCCCCATATTGTTATTATTGTGCCCTTAAATTATTATTGTTAGGTCGGCTAGGATTACATTGTCGCCCCACTAGGATTACATTGTGGCCTCATTGACTCCTATATATAGAAAGGAGGTTTTGTAATTTGTATAATCCAAGAATTGTTCATTCATGTAATGTATTGGAGGTTGCCCCCTCAAAGTGGCTTATTTCTAAGGCATTGATATCTCTTTTCTTCTATTTTTGGAGCTGGTTTCACAACATATAACCATTAATTTCATATAATGATTAATTCTTCCTCATATTGAATTTCTTATTTTATATCAATATAAATAATGTTGAGTACACATGATTAGAAACTTGTTTAAATTATTCTATCAATTATTGTATGATTTGATTAATTATTTAAATCAAATTCTTCTAGTAAATCATATTTCACAAATTTATTCTTAAATATTTACATTGAAATTTTATTAATACTAATGAAATGAAATTGTACAATAGTTAAATCTAAGAAAATTTTCATAATACCAAGAATTGAAAATACTACTCTAGTGTAAAACATTTTCAAATGAGTAAAAGTTATAATTTTAAACATTAAAAACATGAATAAGAAAATAGTTAAAATGTTACATAGTTCATATAAGAAAATAATTATTATGTCAAGTAATAAATCTATGTGCTATTCAAGTTACACAAATAAAATAAATACAGTAAAATAATTTTTATTTCAAACATTAAAAACACAAAGACAAATAATTCTATTCTCAAAAAAACTTCCAAACAAGTGAATGATTATAAAATAATTTGTTGAAATTATTGTGTGGACTGTGATTCTGCATTGATTAGGTGCCATGATATGCAAGAAATCACCTAAATTCACTTCTACAACTAAATTTGTATATTTATTAAGTCTGGACCTTAGGCTAAAGTCAATAACTTAATTATTTACTTTACTATCCAACTTTTATAAAGTTAAAAAGGTCAATGGTAGATTAAGTTGTGACCAATGATCTGAAGAGTGGAGAAGAAATCTCATCCCTCCATCTCTTCGGAGACTAGGTCAGTTGTTGTATGAAGAAGAAATCAAGTTGTTGAGGGCATATTTTTTATTTGGAACAAGAGAGTATAGGCATTCAATTGAAAATCATAAGGTCAGATTGAAAGAAAAATAAGAACAACCCATATGTTGACTTCATGAGAAACTAATAAGGAAAAAATATCAGTTTATACAATCATGAATTTATAGGGTCAAATTGGCCAAATTTTTTGGGTCGTATAATGGATTACTAGGTCACATGGGTTGTTTTAGGGAGGGTCATATAGGGAAATGACCAATTTTTATGTTGCTATGATTTTTTGGGAAAATTCCCTTGTTGTAATCACCATTTTGAGAAGTTGAATAGAACCCAAGTTTTCTAGTTTTCCCCACATTGGATTTTATAGGGTAAAATCGTGTCATATTATTTATGTGTTTGGTTTCATTGTTGTTTCTTCTTATGTTGTGCGTGATAAGTTAGGAACCTAGTGTGTTTGGCATATAAAAGAATCAAATATCAATTTATTTATTTTTTCTGAACACATATTAGTTTTCACTAAATACGAATCTAGGTTCAAAGAAACTAACATGGTATCATTTCAATAACACTCTAATTACAAAGCCAAGTGATTTGACAAATATACTAGCTCAATTGATTAAGATTTAAATGGAAAATCATTATATATGGTTTATTCTTTCATGGATCCCAGCGTTTGGTATGAAGACAGACTAGAAGGCTCTTCAAATTATCTTCAGAGAACGTTTTAAATCACAATAATTCTGAAGGAGAACATGCTACAGAAATTCATCAACATAACTATGGCTCGACCAATTTCAAATCCCATTGCCCTAGATATTCACAATGTTAAATAATTTAAGGTGCAAAGAATAATTCTAGATGGAGTCAAAGACCACTTGATACCCCCGGATATGACAGAGAATGATATTGCTAAAAATATATGGGATATGCTCACCAAGTTGTACCAATGTGTTAGCTCCCTATGATACTAGTGTATCCCCTTATTGTTATTGTTAGTGTAGCCCCCTTATTGTTATTTTTTTTCCCATGTATTCCCCATATTGTTATTATTGTGCCCCATAGAAGCCCACTATTAGTATTATTGTGCCCTTACATTGTTATTGTTATGTCGACTAGGATTATATTGTGACCCCTTGGACTCCTATATATAGAAAGGAGGTTATTCAATTTGTATCATCCAATAATTGTTCATTTGTGTAATGTAAAGGAGGCTTGCCCCCTGAAGAGGCTAATTTCTAATTTGTTGATCTATATTTTATTTTATTTTGAGAGCTGGGTTCATAAAATTGTTGGGAAAAATACTGAGAGGGGGGGTGAATCAGTATTTAGGGCAAACTAAAACTTTTTAATTTTTCATGCTCTAAAACTCATACGCGACTTTGATGAAGCCAACTAGCGTATACACGCGGATATCCTTCATAAAACTCGCGTATACACAGAGATCTAATTATGCCATTAATTCTTCACTTATATCATTCCATCATTCATTCATTAGATGTTCTATAAACAGTAAACATGTGCAGTAAGAACAGAATAAACCATCACACATAAGCATCACACATGAACTCCATGATTTTAGGTGGAAACCCAAGTCGGGAGAAAACCACCGATGCAGTTGCTCAGCCTTCAATATTTTATTATAGAGAAAACATCTTACAACATATGTGCTGGCGCAGACTCCTACCAGCACGCAGGCACCCACCTGCGCTCGTTTACCAGCCTCTCCTGGAAGGGAGTTCCAACCCCCTGACTCGTTTACCAGCCTCTCCTGGAAGGGAGCTACGACCCCCTGATCTCGTTTACTAGCCTCACCTGGAAGGGAGCTACAACCCCCTGAATGAAGGCTACAACCCTCAGCACCTCTATGGACCACGTTTCATCAATTTTCACACTGGATCCAAAGCTTCCTTTAGAACAAAAATTGCAGGCCACGTTTCATCATATTTTCAGACTGGACCCACTCCATACTTTTAAGCTCAAACATACATCACCAACAACTACTTGTCAATTCAGATAACCCAGAAAGATATCAGTAACACAGCAGAATAGATCAGACATTTCATACTCATACTTCAGCAAACCCTAGTTTTTCATACGCGCTTTCCTTTCACTGATGCCGTGTATACACGCGCTTCCGTTCACATAAACCAACGTATACATCTGTTTATACTTCAGGACAGATACGCGCTTTCGCTTTACCAAACCCGCGTATATACGCGCTTCCGCTGTTCCGAACTAGCGTATACATCTTCAGTCATTATAGAGCAGCAGACTCCTTCAGATCAGATATTCAGTTCAGATTTAACCCTTTTACTTCAGACAGATGTTCGCCTCATCTCAGATCTAAGCATTCCATAAACAGATCTAGCAGATACAAATACATTCCAGATCTAGATTCCCTTCTTCATCATTTCTTCATTGGTGCATCATGCATTCAGATCTATCATTCAGCTGTAACCCTTTCCATTCAGATATACTTCAGAGAGAAGTATTCATTCAAGCTCAGACATCTTGCACCCACACTCATGATTTGCACAATGAATTTCTTCTCCTTATATAGGTTTACCCTTTTCCAATACCATGAGCCAAAACCACATTACTTCCGATGGTATTCCTGGACGGGGTCATTTAGATGAATCATTACCCAATACAATGGGTCAATACCATGGTGGTTACCCCTGGTTTTGCACTTTATGAGCGCTTTTTCCCATACGCGACTTGGCACGTTATTTACCGCGTGCATACGCGACTTCTACTAGACAAATCCGCGTATGCCTTGAGACATACTCTTTTCATCATAGATCTAGCACATATTGAATTCCTTTCTTCATTACCTTCTGTACTCTCTGTAGATACATCAGATTTACATCTTTAAACAGGTTCATCAAGACATATTCTATCAAGCACAACTTCATCAAGTAGGCTGCCATCATCTTCATCAAGTGGGTTGCCATTCAAGGACAACACTCTATCAAGTGGGTTGTCATCAAGGACAACATTCAGCATCATATTGCCAACAAACATCATATCACATCAGAATTACATCATTTACCAAGTCCATCAAGTCAAGAATAACTTCATCAGGTGGATTTCCATCAGGGACAACACATTCCAACAATCTCATGTCTTCATCTTCATCAAGTGGGTTGCCATCAAGGACAACACTCTGCATCATATTGCCAACAATCTCCCCCTTTGGACTTGATGGCAACCACGATGGTGTTTGATCACCACAACAGATAGGTATATTAAGAATACAATGACACCATGTCACTCTCCCCATTCTTTGACACCATTCTTTCTCTTCACTCAAACACCATGTCACTCTCCCCCTTTGACATCAAGGGCAAAGGGCGGATCAAAACCAACACACTCTCCCCCTGTTCTCCTCATGTAGAAGAAGCGTTCTTCAGATCTGATGTATACTGAAGTGACCAAGCTCCCCCTGAGTTCATGCTGAATCTTCAAACATATTTTTCAATGAAGTACATGACTCTATGAACTTCCTATCACCAAAGACTCATACTTACATCAAATATCCAACCAAGTGGATTTACATATAAGACTCAAGTACCCAGCCAAGTGGGTTTACACATTTCAACTCAGCTACCCAACCAAGTGGGTTTACAAAATTTGACTCAGCTACCCAACCAAGTGGGTTTACAAATTTGACAAGTCCTTACATGACTGAATATTACAATTTTACATTATGGGTCTCAACAAGACCTTTTCATCAAATTACAAATATGACCATTTATGACCAACACCAGAAATTCCTCAAGAAAGAGAACATATTTCAGAACCATCATAATGCCAATAATGCATTATACTCAGCAAAGCTAATGCTCCCCCTGAATCTGTGCGTCCAAGCATCCTTTCCATATGACTAAGGCTCCCCCTTAGTTTGTGCATCCTGAACACTTTCACCAACAAATCATCAAGGCATCTTTATCAAAACATTAGAAATAGAATTATGAGAGCTGGAACACCACCAGAGATACCAAACAGTATCAGAGATACCAAACAGCACTGCAGCTGTGCTGAAGAAAGCTGACCCCAAACAGAAATTTGTCAGCAACCATACATACGCGGTTTTATGTGCATGAACTCGCGTATATACGCGACTGTGTTTCAGGAAACCCGCGTATCCAATACCATCTTCTATATTTTAACCAGATCTGATCCTCTGTGAGAAAAAGACAGTGTTCAGCTTCTTTCTGAGATATTTGAATGCTTTCCTGGAATACAGATAGATAGAACAATGTAGTTGTGTCTTCAAGCGTCATCCAATGGTTGTAGCATAAGCTCATTAGTAACCAAGCCTTCAGATTCTTTGCAGCATCAATACAATCTTTCCAAGAGAAATTATCATACCAGAACAACATCTTCAAATATGTGTCAATCATCCATGTGGTCCAATATCACCATGATCTTTAAGATTTAACATGAAGTAACATATGTAGGGAAAAGATCTCAACCATAGTAACAAACTTTGCATGATCTATTCTTATTTCTGAATCAAATGACTTCCAACTCATCCATGTGTGAGCACAAAAGATACTTTTCTGCAAACAGGGCTCAAAATCTCATCATAATAAACCATATACCAAGTCATCATCATTTGAGCATGAGTATCACAATAACCAAAGAATAAGCAGTCATAGTGCCAACAATGCAATCATTAGTATTCAACCTGCTGCTCCCCCTGAACCAGTGCTCCTCCTTAACTTGTGCAACCTGAATACGTTCATCAGCAAGTCATCAGCAACAATCTCTGCATGAACTGTCCTTATCTCCGAATTATAAGACTTTCATCTCAACAACGAATACTCTTCATCAAAAAGCAAACAGGACTCATCCATAATCTTCAACATAAGAAACCAAGTATCATATCATCATTATTTAGAACTGAGAAACTAAGCTGATACTGAGTCAATAATATAGTTATTAACAGTCAGACTGATGCTCCCCCTGAACCTCTGCTCCTGATCTTCAGCTGTCATCCCAATTCTCTTATCATAAATGCATACGCGACTGTGTCTGCTGGAACTCGCGTGTATACGCGACTTTTGTTCATCGAACCCGCGTATGGAAAGTGAAGCATAGAAATTTTTCACATTCCTTCATCTCCCCCTGAACTTGTACCTCCTGTACCTGTCTTTTCCACATCAGGCACTGTCAAAAATAAACATAACCAGAGTAATCAAATCAACCATGAGAGTCATCATACATTGCTCCCCCTGTGACGATGGATTACTAAATCTCATAATGTATCCCACATCATTCCTGTAGTCAACAAGAGAAGTAAGCTTCAGAAGCGGATGACTGCAGTAGGGTCAGAATTCCCTACGTTTCTGATTGGTCCTCCTTCTTTTTCCAAATTTGCTTGAACTTCCTAACTGTATGCTGAAAATTGTCCACTTTCTCAGATCTGTTCAACCTGCATTCCTTTTCTACATGTCCATACTTGTTACAAGAATAACATCTCATGTGTCCATAGAAATAAGCATAAGAATCATAATGAGTATTTCTAATCTTCCTCCTTTTACAATCAGTTGCTTTATGTCCATACTTGTTACATGAAAAACAATATCCCTTGAAGAAACCAGAGTACCTTTCTATGTAGGATCTGTTAGTTTGTGGCTGAAATATTACGCTTCTGCAATTTGCTGCAACATGCCCATAATTATGACATTTAAAAAATTCAACATTCTTGAATGATATCCTTTGAGAATTCATGATCGTTGGTTGACCTTTTGTTTCTTTCAACTCTTTAGGTTTTGCTTTGACATCCTTTGAATCTTTAGCACTTCCTTGCGAACTAGATTCTCCTTTGACCGTTTCATGAAAACCCAGACCAAGTTTAATAGAAGGAGACCTTTGACTACTAAGAATATTGTCCAAAATCTTAGTACTATCTTGAAACCTCAAAAGTTTAACCTTTTCTTCTAATTTACCTTTGAGAATGTTTACCTCAACCTCCAAGGCTTGACATTGCTTTTTCATGCTTTCTTCTTTCCTTCTTCCATCTTCTACTTGATCATTCAGATTTAGAATCTCTTCTTTCAACCCATTTCCTTGTTCTTCAAAAGTTTGTAAGAGTTCTTCATTCTTCTTCTTCGATGCTTCAAGATCTGCTTCAAGTCTTGCATTCTTCTTATTTGATTTATCCAGATCTGCATTTAGATCGTTGATTTCTGCTTCAAGTCTTGTCATTCGATTGGATGCATAAGCATGGTACCTTTGGTACTTGTCTATCTGTCCATTCAGTATTTCTATCTTTCCTTTCATTTGAGAGATCATTTCTTTGTAGATAGAGTCTTTCTCTTTAAGTGATCTTTGTTGATCTTCAACTTTGATCTTAATAGCTTCCTCTAGACCCAAAGCATTACTTTCACTATCTTCACTATTGCATACACCAGAAAGTGAATCACAAGAACAATTATCAATACCTGATTTATCTTCTTCATTTTCTGCTGCACATGTTTTCTGAGATATCTCCATTTCAGTAGCCTTCTTCTTTTGCTTCTTTCCCATTGCGACGGATCTCCTTCAAGCGATCAAGCTTCTGCAGAAGGACCCCCTCTGATACCAATTGTTGGGAAAAATACTGAGAGGGGGGTTGAATCAGTATTTAGGGCAAACTAAAATTTTTTACTTTTTCATGCTCTAAAACTCATACGCGACTTTGATGAAGCCAACTAACGTATACACGCGGATATCCTTCATAAAACTCACGTATACACAGAGATCTAATTATGCCATTAATTCTTCACTTATATCATTCCATCATTCATTCATTAGATGTTCTATAAACAGTAAACATGTGCAGTAAGAACAAAATAAACCATCACACATAAGCATCACACATGAACACCGAGGATTTTAGGTGGAAACCCAAGTCGGGGAGAAAACCACCAGCTGGGTTATAGGCCTTCAATATTTTATTATAGAGAAAACATCTTACAACATGTGTGCTGGTGCAAACTCCTACCAGCACGCAGGCACCCACCTGCGCTCGTTTACCAGTCTCTCCTGGAAGGGAGCTCCAACCCCCTGACTCGTTTACCAGCCTCTCCTGGAAGGGAGCTACGACCCCCTGATCTCGTTTACCAGCCTCACCTGGAAGGGAGCTACCACCCCCTGACTGAAGGCTACAACCCTCAGCACCTCTGTGGACCACGTTTCCTTATCTATCCAACACTGGATCCAAAGCTTCCTTTAGAACACAACTTGCAGGCCACGTTTCATCATATTTTCAGACTGGACCCACTCCATACTTTTAAGCTCAAACATACATCACCAACAGCTACTTGTCAATTTAGATAACCCAAACAGATATCAGTAACACAGCAGAATAGATCAGACATTTCATACTCATAATTCAACAAACCCTAGTTTTTCATACGCGCTTTCCTTTCACTGATGTCGCGTATACACGCGCTTCCATTCACATAAACCAGCGTATACATCTGTTTATACTTCAGGACAGATACGCGCTTTCGCTTTACCAAACCCGCGTATATACGCGCTTCCGCTGTTCAGAACTAGCGTATACATCTTCAGTCATTATAGAACAGTAGACTCCTTTAGATCAGATATTCAGTTCAGATTTAACCCTTTTACTTCAGACAGATGTTCGCCTCATCTCAGATCTAAGCATTCCATAAACAGATCTAGCAGATACAAATACATTCCAGATCTAGATTCCCTTCTTCATCATTTCTTCATTGGTGCATCATGCATTCAAATCTATCATTCAACTGTAACCCTTTCCATTTAGATATACTTCAGAGAGAAGTATTCATTCAAGCTCAGACATCTTGCTCCCACACTCATGATTTTCACAATGAATTTCTTCTCTTTATATAGGTTTACCCTTTTTCAATACCATGAGCCAAAACCACATTACTTCCGATGGTATTCCTGGACGGGGTCATTTAGACGAATCATTACCCAATACAATGGGTCAATACCATGGTGGTTGCCCCTGGTTTTGCACTTTATGAGCGCTTTTGCCCATACGCGACTTGGCACGTTATTACCCGCGTGCATACGCGACTTATCCTAGACAAAACCGCGTATTCCTTGAGACATACTCTTTTCATCATAGATCTAGCACATATTGAGTTCCTTTCTTCATTACCTTACCTTGCATTGCATCACATACGGATTTACATCATTCATTTAACGAGTTCATCAAGACATATTCTATCAAACGCTTCATCAAGTGGTGCCATCATCTTCATCGGTAGGTTGCCATTCAAGGACAACACTCTATCAAGTGGGTTGTCATCAAGGACAACACTCAGCATCATATTGCCAACAAACATCATATCACATCAGATTTACATCATTTACCAAGTCCATCAAGTCAAGAATAACTTCATCAGGTGGATTTCCATCAGGGACAACACATGCCAACAATCTCATGTCTTCATCTTCATCAAGTGGGTTTCCATCAAGGACAACACTCTACATCATATTGCCAACAAACATTTGGTATCAAAGTTTTCGATTCTAGGGTTTCGCTATTGCAAACAGGTAATATTAGAATTTTCGCTATAACGTATTTTCTACGAAGGTTCAAAAGCTGAAAAAAAATTTGAGTCGTGATCCTAAGGAACTTCGTGTAAAATTTTAAAATCTCATTTCTCTATATTTTTGGAGATATGTTCTGAGGAAGTTAGGGTTTTTACAAGCTCTAGAATTTCATATCAAACAGGTGGCCGAGGGAAAATCGTCATAACTTTCGTTTCATACATCGGATTGGAATTATGTAAAAAGTGGTCAAAAGTGCATAGAATATAGTTTCGTTTTTATAAATTTCATAGCCTAATGTCGAAACAGTGACATGTGTAACATCGTACAAGTTTTCTCTACTAAACTAGTCCATAATTATGTTCTGGGAGATCTGGCATAACTTTATCTTGAAGAATCCAAATTTGGTCTGATCTATGGAATTGAAAAGAAGATGTAGAGGGCTACTATATGATCGAATATCAAATCTTGGGGATCCTAAATTATAGAGATACATCAATTTCAATATTGATCTCCTAAAAATAAAGAAAAACGTGTGTTTTTTTTTTTAATTGCATAAGTCTTGTTTGAAAAATTAGTTTGAAGTAATTCCAAGGGGGTATTGAAGAATATATATCAGTATTGGGTTCTAAAATCCCCCCCAAAAATAATTCCACCCATTAATACCTCATAAGGCTACACTATTACTCATGAAGAGGAAGAAGTGCAACATGATATATCAAAATTACGAGACCAAGTGCAACAAATTTTGCTCTCGCAAAGAGTAACAAAAAATGAAATGGAAGCTAAGATCGATGGTTTGAAGAAATACATTGATGGATTGAAGGAAGGCGTGGAAGTTAAGGTGGATGTTTTGAAGAATGGTATGGAAGCTAAGATCGATGGTATAGAAGAAAAATTGAGAGGCAACATGGAAGACATGGAAAGTTTGAAGGAAGGTTTGACAAAGTTGCTACAAGAAATGATTCTTAATGGAGAAACAGTAGTAGATGAAACTCATGATGAGAAAAAAACAAATTTTAACCATGATTTCATAGACTCTAATGTTGGATTTAAGAAACACCATATTCCAAAGATCGATATGAGAAAGTTTGATGGCAAGGATCCAGTAACATGGGTACTACAAATGGAGAAATATTTTGATCTCCATAATGTGCAAAACACAGAAAATCTATGCATTGCAACTTTATATTTAGAACAAAATAAATTTATATGGTATCAATGGCTTTACTCTTGTAAAAAAATTTCACTTGGTTAGTTTTACGGAGGAAATGATAGCACATTATGAGGATACGAAGAGCAACACCTTCTTTAGCCAATTGAAAAATCTCAAGCAAAAGGTTTCAATGGTGAAGCACATTAAGGAATTCCAAAAATTGAATATAAGGGTAACTGATATTCCATAGGAATGCAGGATTGATGTCTTCATAGGTACTTTAAAGAATAACATCCAACATGAGGTTCACCTTTGGGAACCTAATTCATTGGAGAAGGCATTCAAGTTGGCAATAAAAAATGAAAGAAAAATTATGGAAACAAAGAATCCTACTTCTGAGAACTATAAATATGGAAGTGTTGCTACTCCTAGACTTCCAAAACCTACAAGGTTGACACCAAAAAAATAGGAATAAAAAATAGCAAAGGGGCTTTGCTACAGTTGTGATAGAAAATACACTAAAGGTCATAAGTGTGTTGAGAAGAAATTATTTTACATAGATTGTGAAGAGGAGGATGAAAAGGAACAAGAAACTTCAAAAGAAGAGGGTATACATAGGGAACTAGCCCTATAGGAAGAAGAAATGAATCTGACTATATCCTGTAATACATTGGTAGGAATTACCACTTGTCAAACTCTCAAGATAAAAGGACATATCAAGAAGAAAAATGTAATAGTGTTGATTGATTCAGGAAGTACCCATAATTTTATTCATTGTAAGGTAGCCAAGGAATTGAATTACTTCCTTTAACCAGTACCAGAGTGTCAAGTGATGGTGTCAAATGGAGGAACTATAAATTTGTCTGGAAATTCCCATAATATAAAACTAACCATGGGGTAATATGTATTGAATAGTCCAATGATCTCCATCACAATGGGTGGTTCTGATGTTGTACTAGGAGTACAATGGTTATAACATTTGGGGATGGTAGATTTTAATTTTCAAGAAATTTTCTTGGATTTTTTTCGAAAGGAAAGGAAGTTGAATTATGGGATATCACAGGTAAGCTAGGAAAGATAATCTTCTCTAATTTCAAGACAAAGCTTCTGAAGAAAGAAAAACGAGGCGTAATTGCATAATTATGCTCATTATAGGTTCAAACATAAAAATCATCTATTTCTCCAAATCTCCAGAATGTCTTGGACAATGATTCCAAGGTATTTAAGACTCCCAAAGGACTCCCACCTATTCATGATCATGATCATGTTATTAATTTGATTCCAGGAAGTGTTCCTCCAAGCATCAGGCCTTACAGATATCCTTATGCTCAAAAGAGTGAGATTGAATGTATGGTTGCAGAAATGCTAGAGGCTAGTATAATTCAACCTAATCAAATTTCTTTATTTGATCCATTATTATTGGTGCACAAGAAGGATTAATCATTGTGTATGTGTCCAGATTATAGGGATCTCAGAAAGCTTACTATTAAAGACAAATTTCCCATCCCCTCCATTGATGAATTATTGGATCAATTACATGGAGAAATTTACTTCAGCAAGCTGGGTCTTTTTTCGAGATATCATCACATTAGAATGAAGACTGAAGACATTCTGAAAACAACATTTAGAACTCATGATGGTCATTATGAATTTTTGTTCATGCCTTTTGGCCTTATTAATGCACCTTCCATATTTCAAGTTTTGATGAATTCCATTTTCAAACCATTCCTTATAAAATTTGTGTTAGTATTTTTTTGATGATATACTAATCTACGACAAGTCTTGGAAGGATCATGTTCAACTTGTTGACATGGTGGTCAAACTATTGGAGGACAAATAATTATATGAAAAAACCTCCAAATGTTTCTTTGGAGTATAGGAGGTGGAATATTTGGGTCATATTGTATCTCATGAGGGTTTTAAGGTAGACCCTAACAAAATTAAATCCATTAAGGAATGTAAAATCCCTACAACCATAAAGCATCTTCGAGGATATCTAGGGTTAATAGGGTATTATCCCAAGTTTTTTAAGAATTATGGGAGAATATAGGAAAATTTAACATCATTACTGAAGAAAGATGCATTTTCTTGGACTCAAGAAGTAACTAAGGCCTTTGAACATCTTAAAGTGGAAATATGCCAATCACCAGTATTAGCTATGCTAGACTTCACAAAAACCTTTATTGTCGAATGTGATGCCTCAGGAAATGGAATCGGTGTGGATGCAAGAGGGAAGACCCATCGCTTTTGAAAGTCGTCCAATCAAAGGAAAGTATTTACTGAAACCTATTTATGAGAAGGAAATGTTGGAAATAATACATTCACTAAAGAAATGGCGACCTTACTTAATGGGAAGACACTTCAAGCTGAAAACAAATCATGATAGTCTTAAATAATTTTTGGAGCAAATATTATCTTCACAAGAGCAGCAAAAATGGGTCACAAAGATGTTGGGTTATGACTTTGGAATCATCTACAAAAAAGGGAAGAAAAATGTTGTTGCAGATGCACTCTCAAGAAAGGATGATGATGTGGAAGCATTGCATTTTGTCATTTCTATTATCCGACCTGAGTTGATAACCGAAGCAAGGGATGAATGGAAGAATTATAAAGAGGTGTGGACACTCATTCAAATGTTGCAGAATATCCCAGTACATTTGAAACATTTTTCTAAAAAAAATGATTCATTATGGTACAAATATCACTTGTATATTTGTAAGAATTTCCAACTCAAAAAAAATATTCCTTTGGAATTGCACACCTGTCCTTTAGGAGGGTACTTAGGATTTTAAAAAACTTACCATAGGGTCAAGAAGGATTTTTTTTGGGATGACCTTAAATTTGATATTCAAAATTTTGTGGCAGAATGTTTGGTTTTGCAACATATTAAAGTTGATACAATTAAGACCCCAGGTCTGCTATAACCTTTATCCATTCCAAGTCAACGTTAGGAGGATGTTTCAATGGATTTTATTAAAATTTTACCCAAGTCCAAAGGAAATACTATCATCATGGTGGAAGTTGATAGACTTACCAATTATGCACACATTTGTGCATTATCTCATCGATTTAAAACAAGTACAATTTCTACTGTATTTATGGAAACAATTCAAAATATACATGGAAACCAAAAGATTATTGTAAGTGATAAAGACCCCATTTTTACAGGAAATTTTTGGACATAATTATTTTCTTTTTTGGGTACTCAATCAGCTCATAGATCATCATATCATCCTCAATCTGATGGGAAAACTGAGATAATGAGCACATGTTTGGAAGGATATCATCGTTGCTTTGTATATGATAAACAAACACAATGGGTCAAGTGGCTACCTCTGGCTAAATGGTGGTATAACACTTCCTTCCATACTGCAATAAAAATGACCCCATTTATGGAACTTTATGGGTATCATCCACCCTCCATCACATCACATTTAAAAGAAAATTCTAAGGTTCAAGCAGTGGAAGATCACATCGAGCATCAACAACAAGTTCTCCAACTCCTAAAGGATAGCCTCACCTTCATGCAAAATCGAATGAAAAAATAGGTAGATAAACATCGCAGTGAAATAATTTTTGATGTAGGTGACTCAATATTTTTACAGCTACAACCATACAAAAAAATTTCCCTCAAGCAAGCTAAGAAGGATAATAAATTATCACCAAAGTATTATGGTCCTTACAAAGTGTCGCAAAATATTGGTACTATAGCATACGAATTGGAGCTTCCTGCATCTTCCTGAGTGAACCCAGTTTTCCATGTTTCATGCTTAAATAAGGTTATAGGTGATAAGCTCCCAGTTTAAACAATATTTCCAAAACTTGAAAAATAAGGAAAAATAATATTGGAACTTGAAGCAGTCAGAGAAACAAGAACTTGACAACTACGAAATCGATCAATTTTAGAGTATCTCATTCAGTGGAAGAACTTACCCGCTGAATATTTGACATGGGAGGATGATAATTTTATATAGAAGCATCCAAAACTACTGAAGCATTAAGGACAACACTTTTTTGAAGGATAGGAGCATGCTAGGTCCCTATAATACTAGTGTATCCCCTTATTGTTATTGTTAGTGTATCGCCCTTATTATTATTGTTGTGCCCATTTACTTCCCTTATTATTATTAGCATGCCCCATAGAAGCCCGATATTGTTATTTTTATGCTCTTACATTGTTATTTCTATCTCAGCTAGGATTATATTGTGACCCCTTGGACTCCTATATATAGAAATGGGGTTTTTTCATTTGTAGCATCCAATAATTTTTCATTTATGTAATTTAAAGGAGGTTTCCTCCTTGAATAGGTTTTTTTTCACAAAGAAAAAGTTCGTAATTTTATTTATGAGAAAACAAAATTACATGTTGTATGAGCTGGTATATGTCCAAAGACATTCAATATGCCGCAAATAAAAAACAAAGGAGATACAATTATGATTTTCTCCCCTTCTTCTTTTCAACCTTACGCCAAGCACCAAGTGTTGGCTCGGTCTCAATAAGGACAAGCTGATTTCCTTCTGTTGGTGCTCCATTGTCCTTATCCGAGTCAGATGTGTCTGATGTATGTGTTCTTTTGTATCCCCCACTGTCAAGTGTGCCAGGTCCCATAGCCTGCTGAGTCTTTGCGGTGGCGTCGAGCTGCTCTTGCATTTCCTGTTCTTGTGTGCCCAAGGAAGTATCTGTTTGCTGATTCTCATGTGGTGTTGGTTCCACCTCTTCTTCCTGTAGTTCTGGTTCTTCAGATGGAAATTGCCACCCTTTTGCCGCTTTGCCTGTTTTCTTCTTTTTCCTGTTATCCCTTTTTGCTGCCGGACATGAGTTTTGTAGGTGGCCTGTGCACCTGCATATCCTGCATCTGAAAGTTGTATTCTCATAGTCTAAATGTTGTGTCCATCTCTGTTGTTTGTTGTTCAGCATAATGGACTCAGGGAGTCCCTTGCTCAAATCAACCTCCACACAGATTCGTGCGAAGGTGAATATGCACTCTTCCAGGCGTTGAGTGTCTGTTTTAATGTATCTGCCAAGGGTATTTCCAATACAGCCAAGAACATTTTCATTCCAAAAATGTAGCGGGAGGTTGTAGAGCCTAACCCAGACCGGCATATTGGTCACCTCCATGGTGTTGGCATCGAAATTTGGGAACCATGGTGTAATGAAGAGTCCCGTGGAGCCCCAGAACCATGGTCCCGCGCTGATAATGGCATCTCTGACCACAGTGGATGTAAATTTGACAATGAAATACCCCTTTGAGCAAAGGTGTATTTCACAGTCCATAGTCCAATTTGTAAAAATCCAATGGAACAGCTCCATTGGTTTGGGCTAGAAGCAGTTGAATCTACCAATGATTGCTTGGGATTCGTAGGCAGTTCTATGCATATCAATATCTAGACTGTCTATGTTTAGTTCAGGCACGCTGTCCTGCAGTTCTACAATATATGGCTTGGGGGAACTTTCAGCAGGGGCAGCAGGAGCTGTGGGAATGTTCTTCTCCCCCTGTAATACATTCCTATATGAACCTTTGGTGGGTACTGTTTTGGATGGACCTGCACCCATGGAGGGTCCATGTGCCCTGTTTTGGCCCATCATTCCACCCCTCATTCTGAGATTGAGGCAGATGGAAGACCCAAAGACAATGGAGTAGTCATTAACCGAGCAATGGTTAGCAAGTGCTTTCCCCCCAAAAATCAGAGACTGTAAATGAACAGGGTACCCTGCCTTTGACTGTATTGCTTCCTTTAGGTGTAGTATAGAGTCTACTGTTCTAATCCATATAATAAAATAGTTACCTACAGGAGGCTTAATGAACACTTGGAATGGAGTCGGGCCAACCTGAGAGTCAATGTAGGAGATATGCTGGCTGCGTTCTTTGTCTATTGGCATCTCATCGTGGGCCTGTGCCTGGCCCAGGAGTTCTGAATGCAGCCACAGAGACCGCTTGAGGTCGACATGTCTTGTAACAGCATCTTTGGAGTAGAAAGTAGGCCCAAGCAGCCTCTGATAAATATGCAGCTGTGGAAACCGCAAAACAGAGGATCCCCAAGAGCACAGGTCCGATGCCCAATAACCGCCCATCATCGAGGTCCAGGGTGTGGTTGTGTAGTCCGGAATGTAAGTGGAGAAGTCAAACAAGATCCTCTCCCAATAGACGAGAAAAACTGGAAGCCCAGCGTGGGTAATCGACAGAAAAAACAGAGTGTAGTGCTCACTGGCGCCATGTGAGGTGCAGCAGAGCACCAAGTCTGGCTCTGGTTCAACGCCAAAGCCATCCAGGAACCCACGGTACTCGCAGTGTTTTATATCATACTTTGCATTAGTATTTGATAGACCAGACAGGCACCATTGCCCCTTTCTGTTGGGTCTGCAGGTAGTCCATGAACCTGTCTCGGCCGATAAATAGAAACCCATAGGCGCAGATGGTTTTTCAGCCCAAATGAAGTCGTAAGGAACAGCATAGGAAATGCAAAGTCGCATGCCATGGAGGCACCGCTTGTGCAAAGATCTCCAGCCAGCGGCGGCGATGGGGGTCTGTAAACCTAGAACGAAAAGAAAATCTCCCGCGCGCGCCATTCTCCACTCCTCCGCGGGTCTGTTCACCAGGTCTATTATATTCCTTGAATAGGTTGATTTATAAGTCGGTGATATATATTTTCTTCTATTTTGTGAGTTGGGTTCATAGCACAAAGAAAATATCATAGTTGTAAAATGGTGTTGACGGACAAGTTTCATAACATTAGAATGTCCAACAGTGAAGGAATGGTCACCTACTTAAACAAGATCACATAGTTTAGGGATGAAATGGAAGCTATTAGGGGTACAATCCTTGAATACGAGATTTTGTGTATAACCTTAAATGGATTTATAAAGCAATGGGAGGTGCTCGTGAAGTGTGTTGGTGGTCGATTGAACCTACCCTCTTAGGAGAGAATGTGGGATAACTTCATTGAGGATGAAATTGTAGAAAGACGTCAGTGTGGAGACTAGAAGAAGAGGTTTGAGGAGGAGGATAATATTTCCCTCTCATGCAAAGAAAATTATAATGCGAAGAAGGGGCCAAGTGATGGGTCTACTTTAAAAAGGAGAGAGGAAGAAATACCTAAGAAAGATAAAGTGTTTTTCTTGCCATCATTCAAGAAACTTTTGTGGCTAGTGCCTTAAAAAGAAAAAGGGGAAAACAAAAGAAGTAGGCTGCTACCTAGGATGAAATGGATGAATTTGCAACAATTTTTGAAAATGAATTCTCACTCATTTCTTGTCTCTCGAGTTCAATAACCACTCGTGTGTGGTACATTGATAGTAGGGATTATTTCCACATGACGAGATTCAAGGAATAGTTCATTGATATTAAGGGGAAATACATGGAATTCCATATAGAGTCAGGGGACAATGCCAAGTACCAGGCAATGGGATTTGGTGTTGTCAAGTTTTAGAGGTAGTCTAGTAAACCCTTAATGGAATAGGAAGCATTGTACATTTCAGACATGACTAAGAATTTTATTTCAATGACTACCTTGGAGGAAAAGGGTGACATCATGTCCATTGAGGAGGGAAAAGTATAAATTAAGCCTACAAATTCTAGGGTGGCTAAAGTGATTAGGAATCAGAAATGGAAAGTTATTCATACTACATTTTGAGTTAGCACGGGCACTAGTAAGTTGAAGCTAAGGGTTGCAAGAGTTAAGGCACAAAGAGTATGGAACATATTCACTATGGAGCACTCAATGTTCTCAAGGATATTATGATAAGGATGCCATAGTTATCGGTTGAGAAACATGAATTGTGCAAGGGATTCCAAAGTTCAAGGTTGAGCAACATGAATTGTGCAAGGGTTTCCAAATTTCAAGGTCGAGAAACATGAAGTGTGCAAGCGTTGCACACTTTGTAAATATGTCAAGATCCACTTTTCAAGAAACGACACTAAGCCCAAATATATTTTAGACGTGATACAGCCATATCTATGTGGGCCCATGTCAATTATATCCTTAAGTGGGTACCATTACTATGTGAGATTCATAGAATACTTTTCCAAGAAGACTTGGATATACTTCATGAACAATAAAGGTGAGGTTTTCAATGGGTTCAAGGATATCAAAACTCTTATGGAGAACCAATCCTAGAGGAATATTAGGAGATGAGTACACCTCTAATGCCTTCAAGGAATCTTATGCATGTGAGGGCATCGGAAAGAAGAGTACGAGACGAGAGGCTTCAAAATGGGGACGAGTAAACCTCTAATGCCTTCAAGGAATATTATGCATGTGAGGGCACTGAAAAGGAGATAACATTTCCTTACAACCCTCAACAGAATAGGGTTGCATAGTGAAATAATAGATCAATTTTTCGAGCAGATAAGGGTATGCCTCATGACTAGGAGCTACCTATATTTCTATGGGAAGAGGCTTGTAATACTATTTCTTATTTACATAATAGAATCCCACACAAGGTTTTAGGAAGATTGACACCTAAGGAAGCATTTACAATAAATAAACTAGACCTAGAGAACATCTTCTTCTTTGGATTCTTTTTGTATTTCCATGTTCCTTTAGAGAAGAAAATGAAGCTGGAGTGTACTGCAACGAAGGGGGTTCTTATGGGGTATAGTGAGACTTCAAAGGCCTACAAAGTATACATTCATGCTCTTAGGAAGGCAATGATATGAAATAATGTAAAATTTGAATAGGAAAGGTCCCTTCATATGTCTTGTACCAAAGATTCATCTACATTGGAGGTTCAGGAGAAGCATGCATAAAATTTTGAGATAGCGCAGACCCCTTAGAGTATTATCACACAAAGTGCAAAGAAAAATGAGCAGGTCAATCCAAAAGAATATGAAGAGGGAAAAAGGGCTCCTCACACTGGGACCTAGACTCTTTTCATAGAGAGGAAGAGAACTGAGTGGGAAGAGTAGACATTGAGAGAGGCCCAAGAGTATGTGAGTACTCCTAGATATCTAGTCAGAGAAATAATACCACCTCAATTATATTCTAGTTATGTGGCATTGTTGAGTGAGCTAATTGAGGATGAACTAGTGGACTTTTAAGAAGTATCCAAGCATAAGGTGTGGATGGATGCCTTGATGGAAGATTATTTTTCCATCATGAATAAAAGCATATGGGAGGTAGTTCCACAACCATAACGAAAATTAGTGGTTGGCTCTAAATGGGTGTATAAGATTAAGCATACTACATATGGTAGTGTGGAGAAGTTCAAACCATATTTTTTGGCGAACGAGTTTTCTTAGAAGGAAGGGATTGACTACGATGAGACCTTTGTCCCTATAGCTAGGTACACATCCATTAGGGAAGTTATCTCTATTGAAATGAATATGGGTTGGAGGATTCTCCATATGGATGTGAATATGGACTTACTCAATGGTTTTGTTGAGTAAGAAATATATATATGAGAATGCAGAATGTTTTTAAGTACATGGAAGGGAATCTCATGTGTGAATATTGAAGAGAGTCATGTATGGGATCAACCTGGCTCCTAGGGCACTGTATGCTAGGATTAATAGTTACTTTCAGGGTGTTGGATTCACCAAGAGTGAGGAAGACCCCAACTTTATTGCATTCAGATAACAAGATAACCTCTCATTTTTGTGCTTTATTTTGATGACCTATTTATTATAGTTTTTAAGAGTCTCGTGATAGAATGCAAGAGGGATATAGTTTCATAGTTTGAGATGAAAGTCTTGGGGTTGATGCACTATGATTTTGGTTTTAAGGTGTGACAGAAAGAGGGAGATATCTTCCTCAGAAAAGGAAGTGTACAATTGAGATCTTGAAGAAATTTAGGATGGAGGATTGCAAACCCATGGCTATGCCTCTAATGACTACAAGGAATACAATTGAAACTTCCATATCGAAGGAAAAATAAATTACCTTATATATAGATTTGATTGGTCCTTTAATGTATCTATTCAACACTAGACCATATATCTTTTTTACAGTTAACACACTCAATTAGTTCATTGTAGATCCTAAGTGAGTTCACTAGGTGGATACAAAACATGTGCTGAAATATCTTCATTGAAAATTCCAGTATGTGATGAGTTATATTTAGTAGGTAGGAGTGAAGCTAGAGGGGTACATTGAATCATACATATTGGGCAGGAAAAACAACTGATATTATAATCACTTCCAGGTGTTATTCTAGTCTAGGATGAGGATTAGTTTATTGGTTTAGTGGGAAATACAGATGTTGGGAAAAATAATGAGAGGGGTGTGCATCAATATTTAAAAAAAACACTTAAACCTTTATTTTCTTATTCATATTTATGTATGCTACCATAATTAAGTAAACATGCGTATGTATGCAACTATGTCAAAGACAACAAGCTTATATCCAGTTAACTAACTTTCCATTTAATGCATCATCTATTTATCTTGAACTAGTGCATCAGTAATTCATTAGATATTGAGTAAATATGAACAGTAAGAACAGAATAAACAATCACACATAAGAATCATATCAACACACATGAACACCAATATTTTTTAGGTGGAAACCCAATGTCAGAGAAAACCACCATCATTTTCATCTCTATATTCATCTTTTATTATAAAGAAAAATTCTTACAATATTGTATTGGTACAAACTCATACCAGCACGTAGGCGCCCACCTATAGAATGCTACAACATTCTCTTATTCTCCAACATCCATTAGAAGGGATCTCCAACGCGGTGATCGCATTTATTGGAACCTAGCAGAAGGGAGCTTATACCCCCTGATCATATTTACCATCTAATACTAGAAGGAAGCTTGAACTTCCTCATTGAAGCCTCCAACCCTTAGCACCTCTATGGACCACGTTTCATAATATTTCATACTGGATCCACCTAACTCGAAACATAAAAAATGTAGGCCATTTTTCATCATATTTTCAATTTGAACCCACTACTATCATTAAGCACAATATCATATAACAATACTAAAACCAAACACTATATCAAATCACTTAATCACTAAACCAACTGAAACACCAAATCAATCACTAAATCTCAATATAAAAATTAAAATAGATCAATCATCCAAACCATCTCATATTGCTATATACCCAATCATAAAAATCCCAGTTCACATACTCAACATTACAAAAACAAAATTTTGTCACTCGAAACCCTGATCAATCATATGTTAGAATACATGCACTATTTCTCTGACTTAAATCCACATATGTACACGCTTATCCTTAAGAGGACTTGCATACATGTCCCAAAACACTGGACCATTAATCTGAATCAGTGTACTACTGAAACAATCACTGAAACACATACATTCCCCATCACAGATATTTGAACCACATACATACCATCACATAGTAGCATCATCTTTAGTCAACATATCATTCCATAAACAATTCAAACCAACCAAAATTGTTACACGCATATTATTATGAGAGAGACATCATTGATAGAAGGTAGAAAACATAACATAACCATTTAACCATTATCATCAACTCATACTAAAAAACCCAAGAAAATGTACACAATTATGACGAATAACTAAGGTGTCTGTGCATGAATTTCATCCTTGACACCCAAGTACATATATGTCCATAAGAAAATATATATATATATGACTTACCTGAAGGAGATTTGAATATGTACGTGATCTTTCTGAGGCAAACCTGTCTACATATCTGTAATTATTGAGTCATAAATTCGTTGCACAAAAGAACATTAGCCAAACCCAAATATTAGTATACATTATAATAGACACACATCAAAACTTCATCATCATAGAACTATCAACCCATAAATATATTATTCAATGTGTAGCCATTTATGATCATCATAATCCCCGTTGCACACTTATTTCAGACCAAACAATTCATCAATAACCCATTACATGCACACATAACACTTTGATTTCCATCTCGTTATATAGCTTAGGCCAATCCCTTAGTAATGTCAATAGTATTCTTTGACAAGATAAAATATCCATTGTCACACTCAACTATGGGCCAATACCATGGTAAATAGCCCTAGTATTTAGAATACCATGGTGAGGAAACTGTATGAAAATTTTCTTCAAAATACTCATGTATGTATGCGACTTTGCTTCATATAACCTGCATATACTTTCTCAAGTTTTACCTTCATCATTCCTCTGTCTCTCAACTGATATTCCCTTGTCCAATATTTTTTTCACATCTGAAATTGACTATATACTCATCCTACTGTCATCATGTTGACATCTTTATCAAATAGGTTTCCATAAAGGACAACACATTAGTCATAATTCCAACAATCTCCCCCTTTGGACTTGATGGAAACCACTTTGGTGTTTGGTTACCACCACCTGTAGATACTTGTAAATAGATATGTAGACATACCAAGCTTCTCTCCTAAGTCGCCAAGAATTCTCCAAACACCAATATTCTCTCCCCCTTTGACATCAAGGGAAAAGGAATAACCGATGTTGAATTAAGGCTTCTCTCCTCATTTGTCAAGATGAGCATTGTAGATATGATCCGTTGAATATGAACATTGTATACTGACCATGCTCCCCTTTTTCATATGTTGAATCTTCTAAAATATATCCAAAGAAGTATATGACTTTATGACTCAACCAGATATGACCTCACCTATCACTAATGACTTATGCTTACATAAATCACCCAACACAGTGGGGTTACATATTGTGACTCAACAATACATCAAATACCCAAAAATAATGGGATTACATGACTTGACCACAACAATCCATACATGAATAAATTTTACAATGATTACATTATGGGTCTTTACATGAGCTTTTCATCTAGAGACAAATATGAAATTTGTAACCAAATACCTCTATAGTAAGGTAGCAAGACCAAGATAGTCTTCAACAACCATCATATGCCACATAGGATCCGTACCATAAGATTCTAACAACATCACAATGAACATCATCAATAATATATGTAATATCATCAATTGGTGACCAAGTATGCAACATCAACAACATAATATTGTTCTATAGAGCTCATCCCTTTAACCTCATCAAGGTCAACTTACTATTTCCCTTAGTAGGAAGAGCATAAATTCATGTTCATCAAAGAGATATAGATCTTTTGTAGTATATCAACATAAATTTTCATGCAAAAATCAACATATGTGAGAACCAATAATATCATTATAAAGTAATATGGGGTAGTGTAGCATCATTTTTCAACATCATCAATATGTGACTAAATATGCCATGTCTCCAAGTATCATCCAACAAATATAGCAGTAGTACATCAATAACCATGTATCCATGAAACCAGTAGAAACATCATTCTCGTGGCCCATTATCTTCATACAAGAAGAATTATCATACCAAAAACCATTTCACCAATATGAAACTCAATTAGTCATCCATAAGATCCCTTTCTGCAATTTGTATGAATTGATCATCATCATCAAATCATAAGATCGTGGAATCAACCCATATCCTTGATCTCATATCAAAAATATCAACATTATTTTTCAATACATAAGAAGTGCAACATGTCATTCCTGCATCATCAAGAGAATATTCTATCATCATAAATCATAATAAATTTATGCAAAATGATATCATCATAGCATGATATAACTTCAACAACATCATCATTCAAAGCTTCAGAAACATGTGTGTCCTTAGTGACATCACCAATGAGATTTACTTATCATGAACATTATTATGCAACAAGGAATTTTCGAGAAATCATATTGCCAACAATGCACTAGTATATAAAATTCTACCCTTGAACTTGTGCCAATTTTTTATTGTTAGGTCTGATCACATCAATTCATCCATCAGTCAAGTCATAAAAGCAACTTTATTAATCAGTAAATCTATCAAAGAGGCAATGTCATATTGCAGCAACTCATAAACCAACATAAGAAAATACCACTTCTATGTAGCATTAAAAAACTATAACCAACCAACATCAGAACAAGAAGGCAAAATATTAATTGTTTGGATCATATCAGAACCTCTCCTTGAGTATTTCATATTGTTTTTTCATCATAATGAAACAAAAGTGTCTTTGGAGACAAAAAATTTCGTGTATACTTGACTATACTTCATAGTATCCATGTATAGAAAGTAAATTGTTGAATATTTCATAACTATAGCTCCCCCTCAACATGTATTGTATGTACCTATTCTCTGTTACTACATCAGATGAATTTTAATAATATGAGAAACATGAATATTAAAAAAACCATGTAAATTGTCATCAATATAACATATGTATTTCTCCCCCTGAGATTATACATCACTTATCCTGACGACCTAATAATTATCTTCAACCCTAATGAGATCATGTACCTCACATCACTTCTTTAGTCACTATGAGAAGTAAGCTTTAAAAAAAATGGACCGCAGTAGGGTTAATATTCCCTATGTTTATGACTAATGTTACTTCTTCCTCCAAATCTATTTGAACTTACTACCCATGTGTTGGAACTTATCACATCTCCTAGTTTTGTTATGCATACTAGACCTACAATTAGTGGCCTTATGCCCAAATGAGTTACAATAGAAGAAATATCCATAAAAACATCCCTTATGCCTAGGAGTTGATCTTCCCGTGAAGTGGCTATTCACTCGAGATTGAAACAATATGCTTCTGCAATTGACCGCAACATGTCCACAGTCATGAAAGATAAAACATTCAAAATTCTTATGTAGAGAAGAGAAATGATTGTTATGTCTATAGTTAGGAGCAAATGATCTCCTTTGAAGATTTTATTTCTTTTGTTGTTGGATTGGTTGAATTTTCACTTCTTTGTTTGTTTTTTCATAATTTTCTTTGATAGCCTTATGATTTCTTTCACAAGCTTGTGAGCTAGATTCTCCTTTTTCATTTTCAAGAAAGACAAGACTAGCTTTAATGGAGGGAGACCTTTGATTTCTATGGACATTTCCAAATATCTTTGAGCTATCTTGAAATCTCAATTTCTTATCCTTTTCCGTTAAATTACCTTCTAGAATACTTACCTCGGCCTATTTTTCACCTCCAGTCTTTTCCAGTTGAGTTCTTAACTCAATGATTTCCTTCTTAAACTCATTTTCTTGTTCTTGAAATAATTGAAGTGTCTCCTCATATCATTTGTTTGAACTTTCAAGATTGCATTTGAGAGAGATGATTTCTGCTTCAGGTCCTTCATGGGAATTGGTTCTTTCTTTAAGTTCCTTGGTTGTTGAATCCTTTTCATTCACTTTATTTCCTAATGATGTTAGTTCATCCTATAGCCTTTGACATTGATATTCCTTTTTATTGTACTTATTCCTTATTTTTTTTTCCCTCTTGCAACTGACTCTTTAACCAAGTAATCTCTTCTTTGTAGGCATAGTCCCTTTCATCAAATAGATTTTACGGATCTCTAATTTTATCGGAGAGCCTTTTAACCTCTACTTCTAGGAACTATTATCACTCAGGCCTTTTTTGAAGTTGTAAGAAAAGGAAAGAAACCCGAGGTAACCACTATCCAACCTTCAGATACAAAATCTAGCCAATCTGTATCCAGAGAGGGCTCTCTCTTTAAAATTTAGCTTTGTTCTTAGAAAATATTAGGCTAGTTATAAGTCCAAGAGTTTTGTTTGAATTTGAATGGTGGAATCTGCCAACTAAGGGCAATATTGAGTATATTTAGGCCATTGGGATATGGAGTCGAAAATATGCCTCTACTGGATTATGTTTCTACACAAAAGATGGCTTTGCAGGGCAAGATAGCCAAACAGAGAACAATTTTAGATTATAAAGTGAATGGAATGGATTTTGAAGGGATGAAAGGCAATTAAGAATCTTTCAACATGTTCAAAGAAAGAAAGTGAATGATTACAAATAAAGAGCAGTTAAGAATTCTTTACTATAGTAATCAAAATGTTTAAACTAGCGAAACAAGAGCAATTAAGAATTCGTTGTTTATAACCAGTTTAGAAGAAAACATTTAGAATAATTACAATTGAAATCAGAGTACACTTAAGCAATTTCTAATTTATTCTTTTTTGTCAATTATTCAGAAATGGAACACAGTGATATAGTAAACATATATAAACCTTAAAACACAGGATAGAAATTACTTATTGAACTATAGTCTAACACATGAATCCTGCAAAAAGTCTTGAGCTTCAATTCATCATCCAGCAAGCCACAAAGTAATTTCTCCAAAGCACTTTATTCCAAACGTCAATGTTACAACAAAGTAGAAGAATCCACCCTCAATAATCCATTTGAGGGCTTATTTGTACAAAAAATTATACAAAATATCTCTTAACAAAACGAGATATAATCTCAGATGACTCATAAATAAGTTACAATAAAAATAGAGACAAATGGTCTCATGGATAAGACAAGGAGTAACCGATGTTGTGTTGTTCCCTCTTTTTAAGAGCGTGCTGGAGGCAGGTGCTATATTTGTGGCTCATCGTTCTTTTCTTCATTAATTTTGTTCTAGCTTACTTGCTTCACTGATACTCTTTGTTTTTACTGATACGCTTTCAACTGGACTGATACACTTTGACCTTCATTTACCCCTTTATCCTTTATACTATGGTAAATAAGCAAAATTTCAAATAAGGATAAATTTTACAAAAGTTCCAACAAGTTTTCCCACCATTTATCTTCTGCTATTTTCGTCCTTTTAAGCTTTCTCAATGTTTCATCAGCCTCGGTATATCTGAAGAAATTAGGCTGGTTAGGAAACAAATGCCTTACCTCATTTTCTAGATAAAACAAATTCTCTAATCTGTCATGAAGATTTCCTCCTGTAGGCAATGTTGCTTGTGATGAACTGGCTGAAGAATTGGCTAAATTGTGAGCATGTATGTCCAATTTCTTAACATAAGTTTCCAGGTCCATTATTTTATCTCCTGACATCATAGGGCTAGGCAACCCTTTATTCAATAAAACATCAAACCTTTTTCTGAAATCAAGGATTTCAGTTTGCATGTCAAAGCATCTTCTTTCTAAATTCTGCATAAGAGTTCTCTTAGTAAAAACTCTTTTTATCTCCAAGATTGTGGCAGTTCTGTCCTGAATACCCAACTCTGCAAGTTGCTGTTTGGTTTGGGTGTTTAGAAACTGTATAAGCTGATTTGCTTCTTCAGGCCTATTCCCTAACTCTGCTCGTGTGTTTTCAACTTCATCCAGAGCTGCTCTAACCAAATCATTTTGCTCGTATATTATCTGAATGGAAGGCCAGATGTCTTTTATTGGTCGGATAATATTATCCCAAATAATTTCATTTATTTCTCTCAAAGGCTTCTCCAATGTGAGATCCATTTTCTAATGCTTTAACCAATTTTTCCAATCTCTTGATTTCTCTTGATTTGTCAGCAACACTCATTTTTGAAATATCATATCTCTGTTCCAAATTGACAAGTTGTAACTTTGTGTGCTGAAGTTCTGCTACTTGAAGTTTTAAATCATCCATTTGTTTTACTAATACTTCTGTGCTCAAATTTGAAATATCTAACTACGACGATTCTGCTGGCTGACCTGTTTGCTGTGTACCTGTACCTGTAATTGCCTTTGTTGCAGATGTTGGAAGAGCAGACTGTTTGTCTTTCAATGCTTGCTCCAGTTCTTTTTCTGTTTCAGTCAGTTGCTCATTCATTTTCAAGAGCAACTCCATCATTTCTTCTTCAGAACTCTGCTTTATTACTTCTTCGGTTTGAGGATGTCTAGAAGCTGGCAATTTCAACTGCTTTCTTAATGCTGTAATGTCATCATCCTTTTTCTTCATCAATGCTTCTATACCTTTGACATCCTTTGGATTGTGACCTAATCCAATTATTATTTCCTCCAATTTTTTTATTCTGTTATCTTTGGCTTGAGAAGAAGCTTTTTCAATCTGTAGTTGTGCATTTGTGTTCTCCAAAGAATCCTGTAACTTGTGAGCTGCCATGGCTTTATCAGTCAAAGTAGAATATATCATTTCCCCAGTATTCTTATGTAATTCAATCTGGTCTAAATGATGTATATCCTTTGCTAGGACTTCAAAGTTAGTTCTAATATAATTAGCAGCTGTTTGGGGTTGCTGCACCTTGGGTTTGAAATGGCTCATTAACATTTTTCCCTGTTGAATGTCAAAGGTTGACATCAATCTTTCTTGATTCTTTGGAGCCATTTTCAGATATTGATTATATACTTGCATTTTCAGTGGATCATTTCTTGCCTTGATATTGATAAATGTCTTTTTTATGTCCCCTGTATCCTTAACTGGTCTTTTGAAAGAAGATATTTCAATACTCTGGTGCCTTTGTAATTATTTCCCTTGTGAAATAATAGATGCTCCACTGACTGTTCCTGTTTGCTGACTGTCTTCTCTTTCTTGGTTATCAGATATTTCTTGAAATGATTCAACTTCTGGAAGAGGATTCAATCTCTTCCTTTTAGTATCATGATGCTCTGTAGGTCTATCACCAGGGGTAGATGTTTCAGCTTCTCTCTTTTTCCCTTTTTCCATATTAAGAGGAGTTTGAAGATTGGCAACTTCTGTCTCATTGATCTGAACTGGAGTGGTTTGTACCTGACCTTGTTCTTTGGATGTCTCTGGTTGCTCTGTCATTGTGAACTTTTCAATTATTTGTATGTCTATTTCTTTTTATTTTCCTTTTGATTCTACTGCAATGTTTTCTGGTAATTCCTGCTGAATATTCCCAACTTAGGAAGGGCCAACTTCTGATCTTGGTACCTATACAAAAGAGTCTAGGTCAAGCATCTTCTCAAGATCTTTCATAACATTTCTCATATTGACCTGCTCAATATCATGCTCTATTAATGTGCCTTCTATCCATTCATCTGTATTAGCATATTTTTCAATTTCTGGAATTCTCTGATGGATGTATGGTGCTGATTTATTTTTCATTATTTTATCACAAATGAAGTTGAATGGGTCATAAGGTGCCCAATAAAAACTCTTTTGTAATCTGAAACGGTCTTGTAGTATCCTTTCAGCTTCTTCCCCTCCATCCCTAGAGTTACAGATAAACGGACCTAATTGACTTTTGATCCGGAGTTGAGCCTTCTTCTTTGCATTACAAAAATGAATTATATCAGAGTTATTCATTTTCCTGAAGTACTCTAATGCAAAGAGTCTCATGGGGACATATTTTGGAAATTTAAATGGACATAATTCACATCCATATATCTTGACTTCTGTGTGATTTTGGTACAAGTACCAATCACCAATCTTGTATTGCTTTGATAGCTGTAGAGTTTTCTTGATTTCATTGCTGAGTCTTGGAGGAGAAATTCCTGTCAACAAGGTAGTTGCAGGGTGTATAAAAAGATCAATGAACTCATTATAGGAATAGGGAGAATCTGGAGAACTGTGGGTGATGGCTGACCAAAAAATAACAGACCTAGGATTCCCCTAGGCATCAAGATTTTTGGTATAGAAAGGGAAGTTTTCAGACTAGTAATATATCATGAGGTGATAGGTGACAGAGGAATACTTGAACACTTTCTCATTTTCCAATCTCATGAATTGATCATGGATTTTGTTGGCTATGTAAGATGCAAAATCATACCTGACAGCAGGAGGCTGTCCAGGGGTAAAAATAGACAATAATACTAGAACTAAATGGTCAACAAATTCACTGGTATTAAAGCCCATTATAAAAGATATCATATCCACAATAAGTCTACCCTCCTCAGTGAAAAAAACATTCCCATAAGGGGGAGGGCCTTTAGGTTGGTGATCAGGCAACATAAAGGTCTGACAGATGCAGCTTAATTCTTCATGGGACAGTTTTGTGGATTTCGCAAGAAGGTCTCCCATGGAAAGAGGAGTGAGGGCTTGATCAGGTTGAAAATGAAGCATCTCATTGATTGACTGAGCAGTAATTGGGAAAAGGATGTCTTGGTTTGGGGATAAGACTACTCTCTGGTTAGGATCATAATTGGCATGGAAAAAATGGATTATTTCAGGGAAAATATGAACAGAGGGAAAGAGGTATCGGGGAAGATTAGATTCCCATAACCCAATTGTATCCAAACCATTCAAATAATTGTCTCTGCAGTGACAAAAAATTCGAAGAGGGCTTTCACTAAAACTCAGGTCTTTGATTTGGAAATCCTGGTCAACTAATGATAAATAATCCAGGTCTCTGTGAGGGGCGTTCAATGGGGCGACGTTTAAAGCCACAGGAGCTTCCATTTTTGGTTCTTGTGGATTCAAAAATGGAAGTTCGACTTATGGTGAAAGATTGAGTAAATTAACGGGAGAAGCAGGAGAAACAGGTATAATTGCAGGTTTGGTGATTCAATTACAGTTCTCGAGGTCACGGAATGAACTAGTAATTAATTTTAATTCTGTTTTAGTGAAGGAAAAAGGAAAGCCGAGATTTCAACAGCGTTCAGTTCGAATTCAGGGCAAATACCTGTTTTTGGAGAAAACAGCGTTTGGATAGGTGCTGACTAGGGCTGATAATCTTCTGAGAGGCTTGTCTGCAAACTTCTTCGAAAGGATAAGGTTGGCGAACTTCACAAATTCGAAATTTGAATTTTTCTGCGCAGAAGGCGTATTCTTTCTTTGGTGTACAAAATGATGAAAAAGACGCGAATGTTTTGTTTTATTGGCAAAGTCAATGGGGGCGAATTTTTTATTAATTTTAATGAATGACGTCATCCTGTACGATGGATGAGTCACGGGGAACAGTGGAGGTGGTAAATGGTTTATTCCGCACCACTTATATGGAAACGCTGTTTTGGATGGGGAGGCAGCGAATCGATACAAAGTTTGACACGTAGCCACGACACTATTCACAAACCACTTTTATTTCGCGCGTTAACGCTCATACAGGGGATGGCTAGCGGAATAAATGGGAACCGTCGATCTTGGAGGGGGTGATCTGACGGTTGACAGGACATGGAGATGGCGGGGAGTTTAACGAGCGGGGCCGACGTGAATTAATGGTTAATTAATCATTTCGGGAGGTTTTTTATTGGCGGAGGTTGGTTATTAATTAATCTTAAGGATTAATTAATCCCATATGAAAAAATGATCGAGAAATGTTAAATGGCGCGGGGATGAATTATTTCAAAGTTTGATTTCAATTAAACTTTGGATTTATTTTTATTTCAAACATATATTAATATGTTTAAACCTTTTTCATATATTTTTTAATATATGGTAATTAAATCAATGTGACTTTCTTACCATAGGGGCGGGAATAGAATTAAGGTTATATTTTAGCCAAAAGGGAACATATTGTGGGTTTTTGACTTGAATAAGTGGGAATAAAATACTTTTGGCTAAAATAACTATAATACATGGGTTTTTTGGGAATATTATATGAAAAGGAATTATATACATAGGAAAAGGTGATTTTCATAGGGAGTTAATATATAAATTAGAATTAATATGACAAAGGGACAAGGTAAACTCAAAATACTTAAATATAACCAAGAAAGTGAGAATTCAAAAGTAAATATCATTATTATACTTTCATCACTTAGACTTAGAATAAAAAGTGATTTTGAGGGCTTTTCATGAAATATTGAAGGATTTTCCTAAGTAAAATAGGATTTTACTTAGGAAAAGATGAATGAATGTGATAATGGATGTTTTCAAGCACTGAGGTTTTTTCAATTATTGGGCCGAGGGTCCAGTCCCTCCAAAAGTCAAGGAAATGCCTTGAGCCCCTTTAATCTCCAAATACCTTAGTGTTTAGGGAAATTAGTGAAATATTTAGGGAAAATGAGAGGGGAAATTAATAATTTTGACTTTTCTTTGATGTGAAATTTTTCCAATGTTGTATTTTCCTTTTCACTTGTGATGAAAGTAAAATTGAACATATTTGGAATCATCATTCGTCACATGCAATTCTGCAACAACATCTACCTACCCTACTTACTTTACCCTACCATTTTCTCTTCTTTATTAGGGTGCACTTAGACTTGCAAACCCTTCTCAATCTTCTTTTTCTTTTACATGGCAAACCTATCTAATTCTAACCTTATTACATCCAAGGGCTCAGATTAAACTGTTGAGCACCTTTTATTAACTCTACCTATCTACTTATCTTCCAAGATTAAATTGTTTGGTCAGATATTTATTCTCTATTCTACAGCATGAAATTGAAAAATGAATGAGTCAAGTTTAAATAGTTTGACCCTTCATAAATTGTGGCAAAATTTTGACAAGCTGAACACAATTTTTATTACAGAAAATGATATAGTAGTGGCATTTAGACTTGCACACTTTCCTTGGCCCTTTTTGATTGGGGTTCATTTCTTTCACTTTTTTGGGCCATTTTTATTCTTTTTACCCTTTGATTTTTCTTTTAGGGTATACCCTCTTTACATTTTTAAAATTTTTTGATTTTTTGATTTTTTTTAAGAATATGGAACACCTTTGCATAAGAAAAAGGTTTGAACATATTGCATAGTTCAATAAGTCAATCATGAAAAATGACACCTATTGGTATAGGAGTCTAACAGGACCATTAGGCTACATTCACTTTTACCCATAAGAGAAAATTCAGTTGATGCACTGCCATATTCACTATATTCAATATTACATGAACATGAAAATGGATCACAAGTGGAACAAAAATCAGTACTTGATAATTCTTTCACTTTATCATCTTCATTCATGATCAATAGAAAGCGGGGTGCTTCTAAATCTTAATATTTGTTTTCATCTGTTAATACATATGATAGAAAATCTTAACTATCACAGTTTCTTTGAGTTGTCTTTTTCCTTTGAGTTTCTTTCTTCTTTTGCTTCTTTCCCATCCCTAATCCACTTTAAGCGATTAATATTCAACTAAAGTGACCAACTCTTATACCAATTGTTGGAAAAAATACTGGTAGTGTGGTTCTTTCTTTTCTTATTTATATTTTTGTACACTACTATGATTAAGTAAACCCGTGTATGTACGTAATTGTGCCAAAGATAACTAGCATATATATAGTTAACTAAATTTTCATTTAATTCATCATCTGTTTATCTTGAACCAATTCATCAATACTTCATTAGACATTAAGTAACTATAAGAACATAATAAGGAATCACATATAAGCATCACATAAACACATATGAACACCAATATTTTTTAGGTGGAAACACAATCTGGGAGAAAACCACCATTATTGTCATCTCTATCTTCATATTTTATTATAAAGAAAACTTCTTACAATCTTGTACTGGAACAGACTTATACTAGCACGTAGGCACCCACCCGTAGAAGGATACAACCTTCTCACATTCTCCAACACCCACTGGAAGGGAGATCCAACCACCTGATCTCGTTTACCAGCAGCCATAAGAAGGGATCTCTTACCCACTCATCATATTTACCAACTACTATTGGAAGGAAGCTTTGACTTCCTCACTGAAGGCTTCAACCCTCAACACCTTTGTGGACCACATTTCATAATATTTCATACTGGATCCACGTAACTCAAAACATCAAAACATTGGACCACTTTTCATCATATTTATATATTGGAACCACTACCATCGTTAAGCACAATATCAGATAACAATACTGAAACCAAACACTATATCAAATCACTTAGTCACTGAGCCAACTGAAACACCAAATATATTAGTGAATCTAAATATAGAAATGAAAATTGATCAATCAACCAAACAAATTCATATCATTGTATACCCATTCATCATAATCCCAATTCATATATTGTTCATTACAGTAACCAAAATTTTTCACTGCAAACCCTAATCAATCATATGTTAGAACACGTATGCTACTGCTCTGAGTTAAATCTGCGTTTGTATGTGATTATCCTTAAGAGGACCTGTGTACAGCTATCAAAACACTGAATTCTTAATATGAATCATTGTGCTACTAAAAAATCACTAAACCACATACAGATCATCACATAATAGCATCATATTTAGTCAAGATATTATTCCATAATTAATTCAACCTAACCAGAACTGTTAGAAACATATTATCATGAGATATACATCATTGAAAGATGAAAACAAACATAATATAATTAACTAACCATTATCATCACCTCATACTACAAAACCCTAGTAGATGTACGTGATTCTTCTGAATAATTTCTGCATATGTACGCGCCTTTCATGCTTGATACCTGCATACAAATCTGTCCATACTGCAAAATATATATGTAATTACCCACAAGTATATCCACGTATGTATGTGATCTTTATGAATAAAACTTGTGTACAGATCTGTAATTCATGATTCATACCTTCGCTACACAACAGAACATTAATCAAACCGAAATCTTGGCATACACTATAATAGACACACATAAAAACATCATCATCATAGATATATCAACCCATAAGTAGATTATTCAATGTTTAGTCATTTATGATCATCATACTCCACGGTGCACTCTTATTTCAGATCAAACAATTCATCAATAACCCATTACATGCACATATAACACTTTGATTGACATCTCCCTATATAGCTTTAGCCTTAGCCAATATCTTAGGTGAATCCATTAGTAATGATGATGGTATTATTTAACAAGATATAATATGTGTTTTCGTGCTCAATACCATGGGCCAATACCATGGTAAATACCCCTGGTATTTAGAATACCATGGTGTGGAAACTGTACGCGACTTTTCTTCAACATACTCGCATATGTATGCGAATTTCATTCATATAACTTGTGTATTCTTTCTCAAAATTTACCTTCACCATTCCTCTGGATTTGAACTAATATTCCTTTTTCCAATATTTTTGTCACATTTAAATGGCTTGTATACTCATCCCGCTATCATCATGTTGACATCTTTATCAAGTAGGTTTCCATCAAGGACAATACATTAGTCATAATGCCAACAACAGATCAGTTGTGTTGAGTTTTTTGAGGCTGAATACATGTCTGAAAACTTGGAAAATGTGAGGCCATTTGGCTTCGAAAGCTCCTCATGGGTTTTTTTTATCAGGAGTTGGAGTCGATTATCGTTTAAGTTGATAATCATAGTTGTATCAATATTTCTAAGAATCTGGTGTTTCATGACAAGTTGAAACACATTATGATCCAATACTACTTCATAAAATATTATGTGGATAAGGGGACTGTGAAGTTCTAGTACATACCTACAACTGAGTAGGTAGTAGACATCCTAACCAAGGACTAGATGAAGGGAAAGTTTGTATTATTCATAAATAAGTTGGGAATTGTGCAGAACGCCTTCCTCACTAATAAGAAGTGTTGAAACTATATATTGGAAGGTGAATATGCATTGGTCAAGTTCCATGTAATGTATTCAATCACCTAAATTCACTTCTACAACTAAATTTAAATATTTCTTAATTTTAAACCTTAGGCTAAAGTTGATAATTTAATTATTGACTTTATTGGAAAAATTTTGATAAATTTTAAAAAAAGGTCAATGAAAGATTATTTCATGACCATTGATCTTAGGAGTGGAGAATTAATCTTATCCTTCCATCTCTTTGGATATTAGTTCAGTTGATGTATGAAGAGGAAATCGACTTGTTGAGGGCATATTTTTTATTTAGCACAAGAGTGACTGGGCATTCAACTGAAAATCAGAGGGTTGAACTAACATTAAAATAGGAACAACACACATGTTGACTTTAGTAGCAACTAACAAGGAAAAAATATCAGGCCATACAACCACAAATTTATAGGGCTGAACATGCCAAATTTACTGGTTTGTACAATAGATTCTATAGGTCGCATGAGATGTTTTGGGTAGGGCAGTGTAGGTAAAACACTAATTTTTCTGCTACTGTAATTTTGTGGGAAAATTCCCTTGTAGTAATCATGATTTTTAGAAGTTGAACATAGCCCAAGTTTGTTGGTTTTCCCCATGTTGAGGTTTCAAGGGTAAAACTATGTCATAATAAATATGTGTTTGGTTTCATTGTTGTCTTTGCTTCGCTTGTTCATGTTAAGTTAGTAACCAAGTGTGTTCGGTGTATAAATAAAATCATATATGAACTTCATTTTAATTTTAAAGCATATTATTGGGCACTAAATATGAATTTGGGTTCAAAAGATACTAACAACTTTGAAACACAAGAAATCAAACATTTATTTTAATGTCAACAATTTTTAAATAATCCAACAATTCTAAGGTGAAATATTGAAAAAAAAAAAAAAAAAATAGTTCTAATATCAAAAATTTTCAAACATGCAAAGAATTGTAGTGTCAAACATTGAAAACTCAAAAACATGGAAAAAATTCTAATGTTATATTTTCACACAAGCAATCTATTTTAATGTTAAACATTGAGAACATAAACAAGATAAGATAAAATAAGTTTATTAATTTCCAACAAATGATTAAAAAGGTAGCTCAATTAGATTGAAGAATATAGCCAATAAGAATACAATGTGGGAGTGCAAGTACATCTTCTAATGCCAAACCTTTATAAACAAAAAACAATTCTAATGTCATGTAATATTAAATATATATACTATTTAAATTAAATAAATAAATAAAATACAAAAAAATAATTATAATTTCAAAAATTAAAGAAATAAGTGAATAATTCTATGTCAAGTATTTTATAACAAACAAACAATGTTAATATAAAAAAATTGAAAATACAAACAAAAAACAATTATAATATTAAACATTTTCAAATAGGAAAACATTTTTTATGTCAAACATTGTAAATGAAAACAAAAAATAATTCATTTAGTGTCAAATTTTTTTAAAGAACTAAACAATTTTAATTCCATATTGAAGAACAAAAATAATAAAAGAACTATAGTGTAACATTTCCAAACAAACAAACAATTCTAATGTTAAATATTTACAAACAAGAAAAAAGTATCATGTTAAGTAATCAATATATACATTGTTTGAGTTATGCAAACAAACAACCAATTCTAATATCAAACAAATTTTCAAAAAGTAAGAATCCTAATGAACAAACAATTTTAGTGTCTAAAATTGCAAGCATAAGCAACAAAATGACTCTAGAGTCACACATTTTCAAACTAGTAAGAAATCCTAATGTGAAATATTTTCTAACAAATAAACAAATTGTAATGTCACATAATGGGAAATGAAATATATTCTTAAAACATTTACATATCACTCTTCGTTGCCATCATCTTGGTTATATTCCTCACTTGGAATTATAAATTTGTTATTTTCAAAGTGATCTTTTGATATTGGATCATGTCTCAGTAAAAAAATCCAATCCCCATTGAAAACATATAGGTAAAATTACAATTGGTTGCAGTGTTTTAGGAAAACATAAGGCTCATTAGTTTCAATGCAAATTTGTTTAAAGTTAATACATATTAGTCAACTATCATTTTATTATTTTACATTTCTTCAGTTGAATGTATATTATCACTTGCCACTAAAAATAACATATTTAAAATATGAGAAGTTCACTTACATGACATCTAATATATTTCCAATATAACACAACTTCCCCCTCTATTAGGTTTTGATCACGGTGGCTAGCATGACTAGATAGGTAAAACTCAACCCCCATTCTATAATATTGTGTTTGGTTTCCATCATTTGATTTAGGGGTTAGTAGAGGGGGGAGACACATGGAGGTATGAGGTAGTCTACACCTACGTTTTCCTGCAACCCCAAAGACTCTTTAAATTTTATGTGGAAATTTTTCGGTGACATATTTGTGGGGGCAATTTTTATCGGGATTTTTTCATAAATTTTCTAGGTACATGTGTCACCTTTCCATTTCATTTTGATTTTTTGATAGGATAACATCATGGATTTGGATGTCATCAACTATGAACCAAATAGTCTGATCCTAGGTGGAATATTTACAAGTTGGGAGGAGTTACTACAGGATCATAGGAATTGCTTGGATGAGGATTCGGTGCCTACAATCAATTCATATATTTCAAATAAATTTAATCAAAAGGTTGGCACAATTAATAGGGATGAATTTATTCTTGAAGTGCCAAAACGTGACCAATATCTTGCTCGTTTTACCCCTAATGCGTCCAAGCTAATTCTGAGCTTCATCAGTGATGAAAGACACTGTTAGGTCCCTATATTACTAGTATAGTCCCTTATTGTTGTTATTTTAACACCCTTATTGTTATTATTTTACCCCTGTAACCCCCATATTATTATTATTGTGCCCTTACATTATTATTGTTAGGTCCGCTAGGATTACATTGTGTCCCCATGGACTCCTATATATAGAAATGAGGTTTTAGTCATTTGTATCATTCAAGAATTGTTCATTTATGTAATGTGTTGGAGGTTTCCCCCTAGAATTAGCTTATTTATAAGGTGTTGATATATCTTTTCTTCTATATTTGGAGCTAGTTTCATAACATTTGGTATCAAAGCTTTGGATTCTAGGGTTTCGCTACTCCAAAATAGTCATCGTGGCATTTTTTCTATAAAATTTTTTCTATGAAGGATCAAAAGTGGAAATTTTTAACGAGAGAATCAGAAATCCTGAGGAACGTTGTGTAGAAATTTCAGATCTTGGTTCACAATAGTTTCGTAGATATGATCTGTGGAAGTAGGATTTTTTTCAGGCTCCTAAATTTCACCTAAAAAGGTCATCGTGGAATTTTCACAATAACGTTTTGTCCACGAAGGCTCAGAATCTGAAATATTTACATAGTGAAGCTAAAATCCTCAAGACCTTCCTGTAAAATTTTTCGATCTTGGTTCGCAATATTTTTGGAGATATGATCTGTGGAAGTTAGGGTTTGTTCAGGCTCCTGAATTTCATATCAAAGAGGTGACCTTGGGAAAATCGTCATAACTCTCTCTCTGAGCATTGGGTTGGAATTCTATAAAAAACAGCTGCAAGTAAACAGACTGTAAGTTTCTTTCTATAAATTTCGGAGCCAATGGAGGAAACAGTGAGACGGGGCACACCGCACAAGTGTGCTCTACTGAACTAGTCCATAATTAGGTCATTGTAGGAGATTCGACATAACTTTGCCTTCAAGTATCCAAATAAGGTCAGGCTTGTGGCATTTGAAAGATGATTTAGAGGGCTACTACAAGACAAAATTTCAGATATTTAAGATCTTCAATTACATAGATAATTCATTTTCAATATTGATCTCCTCAAAAGAAAGAAAAAGGTTTTTATTTTTTTTTCAAATTTCATAAGTCTTGTTTGAAAAATCAGTTTTAAGTGATTCCAAGGGCATATTGAGCATAGTATTGGGTTCTAAAATTATCCCTAAAAATAATTCAACACCCATTAAGCCCTCGGAATACTCTACTATGACTCATGAAGTTGAAGAATTGCAACATGATCTGTCAAAATTACAAGAGAAAGTGCACCAAATTTTGTTCTCACACAGAGCAACAAAAAATGAAATGGAAGTTTTTAAGAAAGATGTGGAAATGAAGATGGATGTTTTGAAGAATACTATGGATGGTTTGAAGAAAGAAGTGGAAGCTAAGATGGATGGCATGGAAGTTGACATGGAAACTAAGATGTATGACATGGAAGAAAAAATGAAAGAAAACATGGAAGAATGGTCTAAAAGCATACATGGAAGGTTTGACAAAGTTGATACAAGAAATGTTTCCTAATGCCGAAAAGATAGTAGAGAAAACTCATGATGAGAACAAAATAAATTTTAATCGTGATTTCATCAACTCTAACGTTGGATTGAAGAACCACCATATTCCAAATATGGGTATGAGAAAGTTTGATGGCAAGGATCCCGTATCATGGATACTATATATGGAGCAATATTTTGATCTCAATAATGTGCAAAACACACAAAAGTTATGCATTTCAAATTTACATTTAGAACAAAGTACATTTGTATTGGGTTCTAAAATTCCCCCTAAAAATAATTCAACACCCATTAAGCCCTTGGAATACTCTACTATGACTCATGAAGATGAAGAATTGCAACATGATCTATCAAAATTACAAGAGCAAGTGCACCAAATTTCTCTCTCGCACGGAGAAACAAAAAATGAAATGGAAGTTTTGAAGAAAGGTGTGGAAGCGAAGATGGATGGTTTGAAGAAAGGCATGGAAGCTAAGATGGATGGCATGGAAGCTGGCATGGAAGATAATATGGATGACATGGAAGAAAAAATTAAAGACAACAAGGAAATCATGAAGAATGATCTAAAAGCAGACATGGAAGGTTTGAAAATTTTGATACAAGAAATGTTTCCTAATTGTTTCGGGGAAAAATCACCCTAGAGGTTTGTTGGGCCAAAACCTCCACAGATCAGGGCATGCTATTCAGAAGGACTCACACACAACCATACTTGAATGCAAAAAACTAGATAACAACGATAGTAGAACTCACCCGTAGTCCTACGTTCGATGTAGATCCCGCGGGGTCCAAACCCCCAGCAACCCTTCTTCCTCCTTAACCTGGAAAACAAGAAAGAACGTGCACGGAAACCTAGTTGTACAGCATATACTTCTCCTAAACGTTAGTGCAATCCATGTGAAACATTATATAAACCATAATAAATACTTAAATGATAATATTTTCAAACATATAAGTAAACATTAACACATAGGTTCAGGAACAAGATGGTTCTTCATTATTACGAACAGCATGTATAGATATAAAAAGTGGAGAGATCACCTGAATCCTTCCATGATCTTCGAACAGACCGTCGTCTGGATCCATCCCGCCCTTGCCTCGCTAAGATACTTTCAAGACTTGTGCACTCGAGATGGCATATAAATGGATGAACATCTCCAGGAAACAAGGGTTTCCTGTATAAATCTGGGAAAGTGCAGGAGGCACGGGAATTAAGACTTGAAATGGGATTCCAACAGAGTATAATATCTCTAAATTTCTCTCCCCCTTAGGCCATGCACATGAGGGGCTTTTATACTCCCTCAAAGTAGTTTCAGTCAGTTGGAAACAGTTGGCCACGTACTGGGGTGGTTGAACTACTGGAGTAACCATCAACCCAGCCCGAAAATAGGGAATTTTTATATATTTTTTAACGATTTTAATGGCATACGCGGAAAAGTACATGTGGACTCGCATATACACGCAGAAACTTCTGGGCATAACCGCGTATGGGGATTTTAACACTGTTTTTAGTGAATTTTGTTCAAGTCTGTGGGAATGGGTGCCCAAAGCCATAAAAGCAATCATGAATCATATGAAGGTGAAAAATGATGCTATAACAGATGCCCCCTAATATATGAGGTCAGAAGGGGTACATGATGGCCGAAATGTATTATGCACATAGAAAGAACTTCGCAAGGACAAGAGAAGACTTCACCAGATTTCAGCCTGCCAAAAACCAATGAAAGAAAACAGAGAGTCAACTCATGCTGAGGCGGGCATACCCATGCTCAGTCAAAAATACATCATATGGAAAGTACATAATAGATCCAAAATGTATATAAGTATAGCTGAACTGAAAGTACACAATGAATCATCTGAGCATGGCCCAGAAATATAAGTCTGAATCAATGTCCAAGTATCACATATAGAAAGCTGAGCAATGATGCTGAAACTGGATGTCTGATCATATAAGTAACTGAATCTCCATGTACCAAATCATAAGGGGTGGAATAAACGGTACAATCACGCAACTTGGGAGCCAACATATAGAATGCTTCTGTACTGAACTGCAACATATAAGGGTGAATGGCATCACTGGCAGAAACTGAATGGATTGTCAAAAGTGAACTGAGAAATGTTGATGCAACCCGAGGTCTTCACCGATCTCGACGGCACAATTCTACACAATGGGAATAAATGAGCTGAAGTCGACCATGTGAGAAATCGTTGGATTACTGGTCAATGATGTATACCGTTAACCAACGCGAGACAACCCACCAATAATGAAAATGAGTGTCAAGGTGCCCCAGTACAATCTAACAAGTGTGAATGAATGAGTTGAAGTCGAACACTTGAAAGAATCTACCAATCAGGAGGCAATGATGAATCCCCATTGTCGATAGCGAAGAGTCTGCCACTGATGACTGCAAACCCTAAGGTACTGACAAAAATACTCTAGACCTTATTCCCATAGCAATGAGTCGGAGTCGATGGGAAAAGATCTGCTGGAAGGAAGGCATTAAGGCATCCCACATCAGTCCAGCGCGAGTGTAACCCGCAGGCCAAGATTTGGAAGGAATCGAACGAAGTAGAGTGACGGAACCAAAACCGAAGTACGTTTCCGACATGCACAAGATGAAGCTAGCGCACGGAAGAAACCCTCTGAACCAACCAATAATGAAAGCTGACACAGAGGTGAGAAATCCACCAATAGGGTCAAATGGAAATCAAGGTACTGCACGAATCCCAAGTGTGATAATGTATGCTGACGTCGAACACAGGGGAAACCACTCAGTCAAACACCCATAATTATGATCAAATGCTGAGCACAAGGTCACCTATCAATGATGGAAATAGGGCCAGGGTGTGGCTCTAGGTTTGCTCTCAGAGCAATGTGTTGTAGTCGATAAGAGACAAACCCGCCAGCGAGAAGTCAATGGGGACCTTCTCAAACCAGCACGAGCAAAAGACCAAAACATCTGATGTGATAGAACAAGATACTGACAAGACCAGGGAGGCTGACTGAATAATGAGTCAAGAGACACCGCAGAATGGCCGACTCAGGTTAGACTTCCCTTGAACAAAAGCACGACTCATGATGACCATGGCAGTAAAAAGTGACACTGTATAAGTCTGTTATGCAGGAGGCAGAACAAACTCTCCATATGATTGGAAGAGATAACCAACCGGAGGAGGACTGACAAGTGAAACAAGGTAAAGGTTGAACCTAGGTCAAACTAAAAACCATCCCAAATGGAGGAAAGATATATAAGTGTATATGCTTTGTTCAAGGGAGACAAACTGACACTGTATTGCCATAAAAGTATGAAGTTACATTCCGTTCCCGCTCTTTTTGTTATATTTTATTTTTTTGTCTTTTTCATATAATAAGCCTGAAAAGGAATAAAAGAATGCTATAGTACAATGGATAGAATGAGTATCAAAGAACAGATGCACTAGTTCCTGGGATAGGAACAATCCTATCCTCAATGCAAGGTGGCGGAAACTGGTAAGCGATACTCAGAGGCATGTTCTATCCATGGGTAAAGGGTGTCAAGTCGCGATAGCTAAGTGCATGCAATGGTTTAACTTGTACAGACAGTCAAGGTCAAAAGTTGGCTTAAACATCGAGTCCAAATGAAGCTGGCTAAAGGCCAAGATAAACAAGTAGCCAATATGCAATGCAGTAGTACAACTCAACAACACCAGGGAGCCTCTAGGGTAATAGCCAGAAAAATGATAGTGAAGAAGAAGAAGAATGAAGCTTCAACACATAAGTCATGGTGGGACTAAAGAGGACTCCCGAGCCTACATAAAACACAGCATGGGCAACAAGTGATAGCGAGGAACTAACTAGGAAGCCCATGTAAAGGAAGGCTCTACCACCAAGTCATGATTAAATAATCGGCGAGTGAAATGGGTGTAATACTCATGACCTGATGGGATTGACCCTATGGCAAGTGATCAGAATGGAGGCTAGTATGAAAAATGCAACGGAAAGTGGATTCCCTAACCTATATTCCAGTAAAGATCATATACCTGCCATGACGGGTCAGCAGTCATGGATCAAAAACCGGGAAAAATCTCGAAATCGTCAAAATGTACCTGAAAATATACCAAACTAGGCACTTCCAAGCATCCGGGTTATGCAGCTTAAGATAGATCGAAAAAATAAGCATAACAAATTTTTGTGAAAATTTTCAACTTTTTGGGCATAAATAGACAAATTACCTCATATTTGGTTCATTGTTACATTGCTGATTTGGAAAAAAGTGCTCTGGAGAAAAAATCTTCTTTCGTCAAATCAGGAGCAACTGACCGTCGAATTCCACCGAATTTCTCAAGTAAGCTCATCAACCATCCTTGCTATTCATTTTGTCCATTCATAAGTTCAAATTTAGGAATTTTCACCGTAGAATCTCTTGCTAAAAATTACGGGTTTGCGCATACGCGGGTTTGTAATGACCAAGTCGCGTATACACGCAACTGTGCACAAAGAAAGTCGCGTATGCGCGAACCAAAATCAAAAATTGCGTGGCTAATGAACGAATTGTTGAAATTTTGCAGGATGACCATATCATGGAGAGAGCGTGAACACAGTGCAATAGACAATGAAGTCATGCAGGACCAAGTATCACTGAATATTCTTTGGAATTGTGGATTACTCAAGTTTTTCAAAATGCCAAATATGAAGAGCAAATTCCGGTTGCTCGAAATGCTTGTGAACTATTGGGAACTGGAAGAGGACTGCTTTATGATAGATCAGATGCCTATACGCATTGAAGTGGAAGACATATATTTTATCACTGGACTCTCCCGGAGAGGGGAGCCAGTAGACTTGCACGGTAAGCCTTTGGGAGGGCTCATCGTGGAAGATTACGTCCACATGTACTGCGTAGAGGGTTCCAAGAAAGTTGGAACTCAAATTGCAATCAAATATTTAAGGGACTTGCACATGAAAATCCTCCTTTTTAACATTGAGAGAGTAGCAGGATCAGCTTCTCTACACCAGGCATCCAGGACGCAAATGAGCATAGCAGTGGAATGCTTAACTCATATATATGATTGGTGCACAACCCTACTGATGAACATGAAGCAACAATTGACCTCTATCCGCCAAACAAAGACAAAACATTTTGGATATGGTACAATTTTGATGACATTCTTCATCGAGAAGATTCCAGTACTAAGACCCAGAGTGATCTCTACCATCAGCAGCCCGAGAGACCCAGGAATTGCCCACTGGGTTGACATGATGAAGAGATTGGGGGGAAGTGAAGTTCCCCGGACCACTTGGGATGATGAGTTCTTCCAATGGTGGAGAGAACAAATCATCGCGGTGGACAACTATCCCTATGACGGGATGGACTTTCGTGGCGATCCAGATCTTGTCCTTCCACCAGGCGCGGCATGGGGCACAGTCGGTAAGTTTGCAATTTTTTGACTTATATAATTTTTTTTGGATTTTTTCAATATGTATGAAAAAATGTGAAAAACAAACATGTTTTTTGATTGGATTCAAATGACTTACAATTTTAAAATGATCATGAAACAGATATTGGACCAGTTCGATCTGAGGGTTACCCGCGACATAAGCGTCGCAGGGGTGAGGCGGATACAGTAGATTCAAACAGGACCCTCCAGGTTGTACAAAGGAACTTGGAGGGGTTAACCCGCCAGGTACCTATGGTTGCAGTGGAAGATCTGCCTGAAGCCATCCAGAGACGGGTGGTAGGAGTACCCCGTGACTGGGTACGGTTATTCCGCCGAGTCGCCACTGCGATCGTGTTCTATAGGAACACAACTTCTGGGCAGGGACCTCAGGAGTAGATAGATATGATGTATCAGATGACTGTATATTTTTTGAGACTGAACATGATCAGGCATAAGCCCAAATTTTTGTATGACTTATGGATCCAAATTTTTGTATAGTTTTGAACACTCTGATGATATATATACAACGATGTTTGATGTGATGTAACAAATGTATGAAAATGTATGATGTTTTTGATGATTAAATTTTATTGTATGGAATGATTAATATGCCAATCAATTGCTTGATTAGCTAATGAGTCTGCCATCCAATTGTCAGCTTGAGGAATATGAATGAAAGTTAAAAATTGAAATGATCTTTGTAACAAACGTACCCTCAAGAACAACCGGAGTAAAAATGGATCTCGAACCCGATAAGTATTGTTCAACTGCGACACCACCAGCTGGGAGTCCAAGAAAACTACCAACAAATCAACACCCAAAGATATTGCCTCCGAGAGTAGATGTTCTGAATCGCGTTGTATTCATATTATTGGCAGAAGGACCAATGCAGTAATTCCTTTGATACTAGCAATGACTCCAAGTGATAATGAAGCACCAAGCCGCGGAAGCTGCTCCCGGTGTGTCTACTACACTACCACTGGCAGAAACCAAAATGGACTCATGACATCCAACACAACCTCACAAAGAAGATCAAAACATCACCATCCTATCAAAAATCGAAAAATTACAGTGTACAAAGAAAACTACTATATACAAAGGCACACTATTCAAGCTTCAGGCATAATACTTCTTCAAATAGAGCTCATTCTTTGCCCAACTCGCTCTCAAAGTCAACCATGTATATGCTCCTTTCTTAAGGACTTTTTAACGATATAGGGGCCATACCACATCGATTTGAACTTTCCTGCCCCCAAGGCATCCTTTTCTTTGGCATAGACCAAAACAAGGTCACCTTCCGAAAAAACCCTAGGCTTGACCGCCTTATCGTACTGAAATTTAACTCGGTTTTTATGCGCTTCATTCATCGTGGCGGCATCTCAACGCTGCTCATCGAGATGTTCCAGATGAAGGAGACGTTCTTCAAGACTAGAAGTGTCAGGAAGAAGTTCAACAGTTAATTTAAGAGAAGGAATCTCACATTCAATGGGAAATACGGATTCCATCCTGTGAACGAGCTGAAACAGAGTAAAGCCAGTTGCAGTTTTCACTGACGTCCTGTATGCCCAAATTGCAGGATATAGCATAATATGCCAGTTGGATCTAGCTTTATCAATTGTCCTTTAAAGAATTGTCTTCAAGGACTTATTCACGGCTTCCACTTGCCCATTGGCTTGAGGATAATACGGAGATGAATGCTCCTGCCGGAAACCTAATTTTAGAGCCAACTCAGCCATCATGCTATTCTGAAAATGACTGCCATGATCAGTGACAATCTCTTTAGGAATACCAAAACGAGCAATAACCTGGTTGAAAATAAAAAGAGTTGCAGTCTCACCATCATTCCCAAAAGTAGGCATAGCTTTGACCCACTTCGTAAAGTAGTCTACTGCTACAATAATGTACTTGTGACCTTTAGCCGAAGGCGGGTTACAAGTAGTATAATCAATACCCCACTTTGTAAAGGGACCGACAGTAATGACTGGAAAAAGCGGAGCTGGATGAGCGCGCATTTTTCGAGTATAAACTTGACACGGATGACACTTTTTGACCAACTCCATACAATCCTTGAAAATCAAAGGCCAAAAGTACCCAGCACGCAAGATCTTTTGGGCTGTAGCAAGCCCAGATAAATGACCACCACAAGCTCCACTGTGGCAATCATTCAGCACAACCTCAGCTTCTTCGAGAGTTAAGCAACGTCTCAGGATTGAATCAACCCCTCGAAGGTATAAAGCATCACCAATGATCAAGTAATTCTTAGCCAAGTGACGCAACTTACGACGCTGATCTTTCGAAAAAGCAGAGGGAAACTTCGCAGTTTCGAGATACACAATTATATCTCCATACCAAGGATCCTGTGGAGAGATAAGAAACAAATGCTCATCCGGAAAGGATTCATCATAGACTATCTCATCCCCACAGGGCAACTCGGAGATCAATTCCACGAAAACCAATGATTTCTTGGACTTAGCAGACATAAAATCAAGATCAAATTCCTGAAAAATCACAATCCATCTATTGTATTTTCCCCCAATCACTGGCCTACTGAGAAAAAACTGAAATGGATTGGCTGTTGCCAAAACATAAATTTTTCGTAGAAGAATGTAATTCCGGAGTCGCTGCACAGCATGAACAGCTGCTAAAGCTAATTTTTCTATCGGAGTATACCGGAGTTCAGGTCCTACCAAGCCTCGACTAAGATAGTATATAACATGCTCTGTAAGAGCATCATCCTCCTGAACCAGAACCATACCAATAGTAGATTCTGCTGCTGCTAGATACAAAAGGAAATCCCTGCTATAATCAGGTGGACTCAATAAAGGAGCAGAGGTCAATTCTCTTTTCAGAGCATCGAATGAGCATTGAGCAAAGTCATCCCAAAAAAATGGAACTCCCTTCTTCAAAAATCTCATAAATCCCTTGGTAACTTCAGCATAATTTACGATAAATCTCCGAAGAAAATTAGCCTTTCCTTGTAGACTTTGAAGTTGACGAATAGAGGACGGGGGAGGCAACCAAAGTATTGCCTCAACCTTGAAGGGATCTACCCTAATCCCTTCCCTAGACACAATGAATCCCAATAACCGACCGGATGTAATCGCGAAAATGCACTTGTTCGGATTCAACCTAATCTTATATAAACGACATCGTTCAAATATTTGACGGAGGTGAGCAGGATGATCCATCCTCTTTCGAGAATGAGCAGCTAAATCATCCAAATACGCCTCGATAATATTTTTGATGTCGTGGAAGGCATATGACATGGCCCGCTGAAACATAGCCCCAACATTTTTAAGACCAAAAGGCATCTTCTTGTATGCAAAAGTACCCCAGGGACAAATAAAGGCAGTCTTATGCTGATCTTCAGGATGGATAGTAATCTGATTATATCCGGAGAAACCGTCCATGAAGGAGAAAATCTCATTACCGGCACACTCGTCAATGATATGATCGATAAATGGTGTGGGGTAATTATCTTTAGGACATGCTTTATTTAGGTCTCTGAAATCGATGCAAACTCGAATCGTTCCTTGCTTTTTATCTACGGGAACGGGATTTGAAACCCATTCAGTCAAAGGAACAGGGAAAATGAATCTTGCCTTAAGCAGCTTCTCAACCTCAGCTTTGATAGCTGCTGCCTTCCTAGGATTGACCGGATGAAGTTTTTGCCTCACCGGCTTAGCGTTTTCATAAGTCTTGATCTCATGCTGGACAATAGATGGATCTATTCCAGGCATTTCCTCATAAGACCAAGCGAATACATCCCTATACTCTTTAAAGAGCTCGGTGTAAATTTGAATCTCTTCACGGGAACATTCAGCTCCGACGAAGAAATTCTCAATAATATTGGGATCCCTGGAAATGTTCACCGGGATAGTAGGAGAAATCACAGCCATGTTCCCTTCAGCATAAACCTGTGTTGGTGCTAAAGGGTTCAGGACTGGGTGAACAGGACCAGGAGACTGAGGACTTGGAAAACTTGTTTCAACTTCACTCAAATCAGGTAAAAAGTAAGACTGATGATGCAAGTCATCCCACGGTCTATCTATACCAGTCATAGCTTCTAGGACGGCCGCTTCAGATGGAAGAGTGGTATCAAGGCAATCCTGGGCAGAAGAAGAACTAAGTGTCCAAGCCGAAGCCACATCTCCATCTAACTCTTCCGGTGAAAGAGGAGCTGGACTGGATTCTGCAGAGTCAACAATAGACTGATAAGCAATCTCAGCTACAGATATCGGAAATTCCATTCCACCCACTTGACCTTCCGCTAATGTGGCGGTAGGGGAAGGCAAGGTCCAAGGGTCCGAAAAATAATGAGTTCTGAAGAACTCTCTTCGAAGAGGAGCCTTGGAGGATGAAATTGCATTTATATGCACCATAGGAGGAGGAATATCGAAAGTACCCATCAAGGAAGAATACATTCCAACTCCTAAATTCTCAACAGGCGCCTTAGTATTATCCAACTTTGGAACAGATGAGTCAGTAGACGCATTCAGGTCTACAGGAGGACAGTCCAGTTGGTCCACTGTAACAATCCTCCCTTCGTGAGGGAAACAAATAATCTGAAATAATGAGGATGCAATGGCATCCATCTCATAAATCCAGTTTCTCCCCAACAGAAGGTTGTAGTCCAAGCTTGCATCCACTACTTCAACCTCTATATTGACAGTTTTTCCCCCAACACAGATGGGCAAAGATGGGACAATACCATGCGGTCTGTGAGAATGACCATCAAACGCAGTCAGGAGAGTGGTAGATGGAACAGCTTTGGGAGATCCAATCGTCTTCCAACATGTGAGAGACATCACGCATGTGGAAGCACCCTCATCAACAGCCGTTCGAAAGATATTGCACTTCCGGTACAATGATTTAATATGAAAATCCATATGATGAGGGAGTCTCTTCTTAAAATTAGACATATCAAATGTAATCATAAGAGAATTTTTTGGATCAATAGCCCCAATGGCAGTGAGCAAAGCACTGCGCTGAGTCGAACAAGACTGGAGCACCTCTAAAGCCGACATGGCACAAGGACTCTGCGCCAGATCTTCCACAACAGAGTAGTTCTGGGCAGCCCTAGCGTTTGGATTAATCGTCGGGCGCTTGGTAGATGCTTTGGGCATCCGAGGTATAGGCTCAACAGTAGGCCTCATAATATGAAGCGGCTCAGTAGCATCAGGAGCATCCTAAGCTTTCGAAGACTCTTCTCCGCCATAATCACGGGATCTCGTAGCGACATCCACGTGAGCACTCATCATGAATATGTTCGATGGAATTTCCCCTTCCTGGGTGCCCCCAGAGGAAGCCCCAGGATTTTGATTCGCGCCAACAACTAATTGTTGCCCTTGGGGAAAAGGGTTTGTTAACACAGCCTGGGAACTAGAAGAACCCTGCTGGGCTAACAAGCACTGCGCATCCTGAATTTTAGGGCAAAGGTGTGTGAGATGGTCTCCAGTACACAACTTGCATGGAAACTTCACTTTATTTTTCTCCTTTGGACCCTCACCAACATGCTCGTTGGTTTTATTCGCATTACCCTTCCCGTTCTTGCCCTTCTTCTTGTTATTTCGTCCCTTCTTCTTCCCATCGGATTGTTGATTTCCTTTGGGATCGGAAGCTTGGACAACATTTATGGACAAAGACTGGGAAGGCGATGACTCAGCAGGCACAGCCTGACCAGAAGGAGCAGATTGTAAAGACAACTGCTGCAATTGAGTAAGCAGGCTGGCTGCACCACTATTGATCGATCCAATCAGTCCGTCACCATGAGGACCGGGCTTAGTTTTAGATAAATCTAATTTGGAGCGAGGAGCATTGGGCAGATACTTGTGAAGGACCCCAGACTGAGAATATATCAACTCTAGCTGCTGGGCCCTAAAAATGGCCTGCTCCTCAGAAAATACCCCAGAAAGGGATACATCTTTCGAAATATCTGACTGCAGGGATTTCAGAAACCATTCCAAAAGGAATTCACCTGGAATATGAGCTTTAATAAGCCTCTTCCTTCTCCTCCATTCCTGAATATGGTCAGAAATGTGGGTTGCGTCATCCTGTTTAAAATTGGCCAGGATTTCAGTCCCAGCGTCATAACGGACTGGAAATTGGAAATGGTTTAGAAATGTAACAGCTAGTTCACCAAATGTAGCAAAACTACCCCCAGTTAGCTCAATATACCATTTGGCAGCGTTTCCAGTTAGGGTGCGTTGAAATAATCTCAACCTAATCGAATCATCGATCAGGGAGTTCGAAGAACACCATAAATGGAAGGTGGTGATGTGGTCAGTCGGATCTTCTCCATTCTTACCTTCAAACTTTGGAATGTTTGAAGGAATTTTGGTGGGAACCGGAGGCCACCCCGGACTATAACGGATCGGATCATTAGTCAACTTTGACAAATCTGGCAAGTTTAACGTTGCCAGAAAAGGTAAGCGAGGCGGAGCCTGAGGATTCCATCCTTGATGGGATGGATTCCCAACATTCTGAAAAGAATACCCTGGATTTGATGAGGCACCAGGTTGCGAGAAAGAACTCGTAGAAAAAGGAGAAGAACCTCCTCCCCACACAGAGTTACCAAAGACCGGACCAGTTCCCCCCCCCGAAGTATTAAATGAAGAGGAAAGCCCCTAGTAGGGGTTCCAGGCACTAGAAAGAGGGTAAAAGGTCTGATAAGCACTCGATGAAGGGAAAGAAGCATTCCCTTGGTGACCAGCATAAAACTGATTCCCTACCCCCGCTGTAGTGAATACAGGGTTCCAACCTGTAAAAGTGGTTGAATTCTGACCTCCAGACCAAGGGTTGAAACTCTGGGTCTGAGAAGTAAACGGAAAGGACCCTAAAGAAGGATTAGAACTAGGAATGTGTCCATTTCCAAAGGGGAACCCCTGAAACGAAGCTGATCCACTAGCCATGGAAGACATGGGTGTAGATCCAGCTGCAGCAGCGGAAAAGGAAAAAGAAGGAATCCCACTAGTGGGCATTCCAAAACTGAAGGGACCAGATTGAGAAGCATGTGCTTGGGTGAAACCAGAGCCAAACACAGCAGTGCTAGAAGCAATCAAAGATATAGCAATAGTTCCCCCTCCTTCAACAGAAGCAGGAGTCTGAATGCCTGCAGCACTCACAACAGAAGTCGCGTTCCCAGTCGTGGCCATCGAAAGGTATGAATAATACGGAGGATCTTCCGGTCTCTCTGACTCAGGTCCGATGTATTCAACAATGAACGGATAATTAGGAGGAAGAGGAGATGGAAGTGACACTGAGGGTTCAGGTACTTCCTCTATTTTAACTTCTTCTTCCTGCGGAAATAATACTCGCGAGGTGAGCGGAGCGCTCCTCTCGGAACCAACACCAGAATCAGCTACGAAACCTTCAGACCCTTGTGGAGGATCTCTCTCCATTGTGTCAGATGCCACAGGGTGATACTCACCTGCTAAACTACTCCTACGCCTTCTTGCAGAAGGCTGTGAACTCTCGGGAGATAACCCCCGGATTCTCCTCGATCGACGAGGCGCTTGATCAGCCACTTTAACAAATTTTTAATTAGACTCAAAAAATATCAAGCTAGGCAAGCTAGGAGCAAAGAGCACTCACTATAAAAAGAAATCCCTGAGATACAATCAAGCAAACAACCTTCAAGTATTTTTGCTCCGGGTGATTAGGACCGGACACCAAAATACAGGAAAGCGAAGTATAGGACCTCCCAAAAGTAGTCTGGGATAATTACGGCCCAGGCCTACTAGCAAAGGTAACAGAAACAGTTACGTCGACCTCCTAACGACAGCCTTTGCCGGCACAAGTACCCAAGCTTCGCAAGGGCACCCCCCAGAAGTACTGCTGAAAGTGATACGACGTCTGCCTCAGGTACCACGGGTATTCCCCCCCGCAGTCACCTATGTGGAACCTATGAGTGGCAACTATGGGTACCAATCCGTGTCAGAAGCCGGGCGGAATGGTCTTGAGGTTAGATTCAGCAAATCAGAGAGGGGGTATCTCTCCTTTCAGCCTTCACTTCCCCTCGCGCTTGACTCTCTGGAGGAGAGCTTTCCCGGTCCACCTAACGGAGTTGGATTTCGCTCAATTAATCAACTTCTATGTTTTGTTTGAGCGGCCTTGGAGATTTAACTCTCCACTCACCTAATCCAAGGCCCTACAACCTAGCTAGTTGGTGTATGAAACTTAAAAAAAACTTGCTAGTTTCTTTTAAATTATAGCGCTTATTTTAATCGGCTGTTGTATTAAGTCAAAGGGATGCGTAAATGAAACTTGTGGTGTTTTGACGCAGAAAAGAAATTAATAAAAACCAAACTACATGCAAATGCAGTTATTGTCTTTCGATGAAAAGCAACTTCTACACAGGTTCTACGAGACTAAAAATTTTATTTTTCTTTTCAGATAACAAACTTCACACTCACAAAAACTATGAAAATGACTAAATGCTTAAGTGCACCTGATGCAAATCACTAAGAGCATGTAAATTCTAAGATGCAAAATCTACTAAAGCAGAGAGAAATTTCCCATAGATCCTTCAGTTTTATAATTTTTTGGTTGTCCAGAAAGCAAGTGACCAAAATTAGAAACTCTTAATATAAAGACACCAAAAAACGCTTGAAACAAGAGGAAGAAACTAATGACAATTCCTTTCCAAAATCAAGTCAAAAACCAAAGGCAAGAAACCTTAACAAAGCTTCACCAGATATAACAAAACGAAAACAAAAATGCAAAACAAAAGCAAATGCCAAAACAAAATGTTTTTTAAGCTTTTGAGTTTTATAAAAAGAAAGAGCTCGAAAAGACCAAGAAGACTATCAAATCCCAAGCCAAACAACTTTGAATTTCAAGCAAAAACTTCAAAAATGCTCCAAATCTTATAGGGCCAACTAGTAGCAAGATTTATATGAGCGAAAGAAGACAAGAAACTCAAACACTCAGCCTAGAAGAACAGTACAATCTTGCAGCAAACAAAAACTTCAAAGAACCTAAAAAAGACTCTTCAAAAATTGCAACAAGAGCTAGTCAACTGAACTCAAGAAAACCAACCAAACAATGGGTAAAAATCGAAATGCAAGGCAAGACACAAAGGTTGGAAAGAGTAAATGAGCAGAAGCTCTCTGTTCTGATGAAGCAGAACAGCCAAGAATCCCCAAGAAGAGATCTTGGTACTCAAACCAGGAATGCAAGCATACGAAACAAACTTTGCCAAATAAGCTAGTTTTCAACCAAAAAAACGAGAGAAAAAACAAAAGACCACTTTCTACACAATCTAGAGAATACAAAGACACTGCAGGAACAGGTCTCCACAGGCAGACAGGGCTAGAAAGCCTAAAAACTTAAAATTTCAAAATTTACCTAGGTATACGCGACTTGAAAGTTTAGTAACAAGCGTGCATACGCGACTGTGCTAAAGGAAACCCGCGTATACGCGACTACCTTTAACAAAAATTGCGTGTATACACGTCTGTGTACAGACAAACCTGCGTATGAAAAGGTAAATAATGAAAATAAAAAAAGATCAAGCCTGGATAAGAAACCAGGACTTCAGTCTGACTGAGGAAGAGTTAAATGGACTGGAAATAAAAGTTAAAACTGTTGGAAACCTATCAAACAGCTGAAACCACCCAATAGGGGAATCACAAGAATGTGTTCCCCAGCGGAGTCGCTAGTTCTGTTTTGGGGAAAAATCACCCTAGAGGTTTGTTGGGCCAAAACCTCCACAGATCAGGGCATGCTATTCAGAAGGAATCACACACAACCATACTTGAATGCAAAAAACTAGATAACAACGATAGTAGAACTCACCCGTAGTCCTACGTTTGATGTAGATCCCGCGGGGTCCAAACCCTCAGCAACCCTTCTTCCTCCTTAACCTGGAAAACAAGAAAGAACGTGCACGGAAACCTAGTTGTACAGCATATACTTCTCCTAAACGTTAGTGCAATCCATGTGAAACATTATATAAACCATAATAAATGCTTAAATGATAATCTTTTCACACATATAAGTAAACATTAACACATAAGTTCAGGAACAAGATGGTTCTTCATTATTACGAACATCATGTACAATAGTAAAAGTGGAGAGATCACCTGAATCCTTCCACGATCTTCGAACAGACTGTCGTCCGGATCCATCCCGCCCTTGCCTCACTAAGATACTTTCAAGACTTGTGCACTCGAGATGGCATATAAATGGATGAACATCTCCAGGAAACAAGGGTTTCCTGTATAAATCTGGGAAAGTGCAGGAGGCACGGGAATTCAGACTTGAAATGGGATTCCAACAGAGTATAATATCTCTAAATTTCTCTCCCCCTTAGGCCATGCACATGAGGGGCTTTTATACTCCCTCAAAGTAGTTTCAGTCAGTTGGAAACATTTGGCCACGTACTCAGGTGGTTGAACTACTGGAGTAACCATCAACCCAGCCCGAAAATAGGGAATTTTTATATATTTTTTAATGATTTTAATGGCATACGCGGAAAAGTACATGTGGACTCGCGTATACACGTGGAAAAGTCTGGGCATAACCGCGTATGGGAATTTTAACACTGTTTTTAGTGAATTTTGTTCAAGTCTGTGGGAATGGGTGCCCAAAGCCATAAAAGCAATCATGAATCATATGAAGGTGAAAAATGATGCTATAACACTAATCCCGAAAAGATAGTAGAGGAAACTCGTGATAAGAACAAAATAATGTTAATAGTGATTTCATAAACTATAATGTTGGATTGAAGAACCACCATATTCAAAATATGGATACGAGGAAGTTTGATGGCAAGGATCCTGTAACATGGATAGTACATATGGATCAATATTTTGATCTCAATAATGTGCAAAACACACAAAATGTATGCATTGCAACTTTACATTTAGAAAAAAATACATTTGTATGTATCTATGGTTTTGCTCTCGAAAATAAGAAGTTACAGCAGTCGATGTTTATGGAGGGAAATGATAGCACATTATGAGGATACAAAGAGAAATACCTTCTTTAGCCAATTTATAAATCTCAAACAAAAGGGTTGAGTGGTGGAGCACATTAGGTTTCAAAATTTAATATAAGGGTAGCGGTATTTTAGAGGAACACGGGATCGATGTCTTAATAGGGACTTTAAAGGATAACATCCAACATGAAGTTCGTGTTTGGGAACCGTATTCATTGAAGAAGGCATTCGGGTTGGCAAGAAAAATTGAATGTAAAATTATGGTGACAAGGAAGCATACCACTCACATCAATAAAGATGGAAGTGTTGCTACTCCTAGACTTCCACAACCTACAATGTTGACACCACAACAATTGGAAGAAAAAGAGCAAAAGGGATTTGCTACGGTTGTGATAGCAAATACACTAAAGGTCGAAGTGTCTTGAGAAGAATTATTTTACATAGATTGTGAAGAGGAGGAAGAAAATGAACATGAAACTTCAAAATAAGAGGATATACACCGGGAACCAAACCTAGAAGAAGAAGAAATGAGTCCAAACATATTGTGTAATGCATTGGCGGAATTACCACTCCTCAAACTCTCGAAGATATAAGGACATATCAAGAAGAAAAATGTCATAGTGTTGATTGATTCGGAGTAGTACCCATAATTTTATTCATTGTAAGGTAGCCAAGGAATTGAATTGTTTCCTATACCCGGCACCAAAATGTCAAGCGATGGTTGCAAATGGACGAACTATAAATTGCTTTTTGAAAATTCCATAATATCGAAGCTATCCATGGGGGAATATGTATTGGATATTCCAATGCTTTCCATTCCAAAGGAAGATGCGATCTTTGTCTTAGGAGTACAATGGTTAGAATCTTTGCGGACGATAACTTTTAATTTTCAAGAACTTTTCTTGAAATTTTTCGGAAGGAAAGGAATTTGAATTACGGGGTATTGTAGGGAAGCCGGGAAACATAATAAGCTCTAATTTCATGAAAAAGCTTCTGAATAAATAACAAAGAGCCATAATTGCACAATTATGCTTACTAAAAAGTTCCAACATCAAAATCATCTGTTTCTCTAGATCTCCGAAAAGTCTTGGATAGTCATTCCAAGGTGTTTGAAACTCCCAAAGGACTCCCACTTATTCGTGATCATGATCATGCTATTCATATGATTCTAGGAAGTGTTCCTCCAAACATCGAGGCCTTACGGATATCCTTATGTCGAAAAGAGTGAAATTGAACATATGATTGCAAAAATGTTAGAGGTTGGTATAATTAAACCTAGTCAAAGTTCTTTCTCTACTCCGGTAGTGTTGGTGCACAAGAAGGATGGATCATGGTGCATGCGCCTGGAATATAGGGAGCTCAATAAGCTCGGTATTAAAGATAAATTTCCCATTCTTGTGATTGATGAATTATTGGAAGAATTACATGGAAAATTTTATTTTACTAAGTTGGACCTTCGTTTAGAATATCATCGAATTAAGAATGAAGACTGAAGATATTAAGAAACATGTCGAACTCATGAGGGTCATTATGAATTTTTGGTCATTCCTTTTGGCCTTACTTGATAGCCCAAGCTAAATTTCAAGGGTTGATGAATTCCATTTTCCAAACCCTTCCTTAGAAAATTTGTGCTAGTACTTTTTGATGATATACTAATCTACAACAAGTCTTGGAAGGATCATGTTCAACATGTTGACGGGGTGCTCAAACTATTGGAGGAGAAACAATTATATGAAAAAATATCCAAATGTTTCTTTGGAGTACAAGAGGTGGAATATCTTGGTCATATTGTATCTCACGAGGTTGTTAAGGTAGACCTAACAAAAATAAAGCCATTAGAGAATGGAAAGTCCCCACTACCATAAATAATTTGCGGAATTTCTCGGGTTAACGGGGTATTATCGCAAGTTTGATAATAATTATGGGAGAATAGCAACACCTCTAACAACATTATTGAAGAAAGATGCATTTTTTCGTGGACTCTAAAGAAACTAAGGCCTTTGAACATCTTAAAGAGCGTGTGCCTAGCACCGGTCTTAAGTACCCGGACTTCAAAAACCTTTCTTGTGGAATGTGATGCCTCAAAAAATGGAATGGGCGTTGTTTTAATGCAAGAAGGAAGACCCATTGCTTTTGAAAGTGAAGTCAGTAAAAGGAAAGTATTTACAAAAGGCTATTTATAGAAGGAAATGTTAGCCATTACTACATGCACTAAGGAAATGGTGACCTTACTGTGGGAATACACTTCAAGGTAAGCGATCATGATAGTCTTAAACACTTTTGGAACAAAGAATATCTTCGGAAGAGTAGAAAAAATGGGTCACAAAGATGTTGGAGTTACGACTTTGAAATCATATACAAAAAAGGAAGCTAAATGTTGTTGCGGATGCACTCTAAAGAAAGGATGAAGAGGTGGAAGCATTTCTTTATGCCATTTTATTATCAACAGATTGGATAACCAAAGCAAGGGATGAATGGAAGAGAAGGAAGAAGAAGTGTGGATAGTCATTCAAAAGTTGCAACAAGATCCTAGTACATATTATACATTTATTTGGAAAAATGATTCCTTATGGTACAAAGATCGCTTCTATATTTGAAAGATTCCCAACTAAAACAAAATATTCTTTTGGAATTGCACACTTCTCGTTAAGGAGGACGATCGAGTTTTTAAAAACTTACCATAGGGTGAAGAAAAGAATTTTTTTGGGATGGCTAAATCTGATATTCAAAAGTTTGTGGCAAAATGTATGGGTTTCCGGCAATAAAGTTGGGATTAAGACCTAGGGTCTTCTAAAACCTTTATCCATTCCAAGTCAACGTTGGGAGGATATTTCAATGGATTTTATCATAGTTTTACCTAAGTACGAAGGAAAGAGTGTCATCATGGTGGTATTTGATAGACTTACCAAGTATGCACACTTTTGTGCGAATATCTCATCCATTTTAAAGAAAGTACGGTTATCTTTGCATTTATGGAAATAATTCAAAAGCTACATGGAAACTGAAGGTGTGTAAGTGATGGGAATCCCATTTTTACGGAAATTTTTGAACGGAATTATTTTCTTGTTTGGGTACTCAACTAGCTCCTTAACTCATCTTATCATCCTCAATCCGATGGTCAAGGCGAGATAGTGAATAAATGTTTAGAAGGATATCTCCATCGTTTTGTCTCTCATAAGCAAGCACGTGGGTCAGTGGTTACTTCTCCTTTGAATGGTGGTATAACACTTCCTTCCATGCGCAACAAAAATGACTCCGGTTATGGCACTTTATGGATATCATCTACATCATCGCATCTCCTTTAAGGGAAAATTCTAGAGTTCAAGCGGTGGTCATCACATCGAACGCTGAAAATAAAGTTCTTGACTCTTAAAGGATAACCTAAATTTGGCACAAAACGAATGAAACAACGGAAGATCAACATCGCGGCAAGATAATTTTTATGCGGGGCGGGTATTTTTACGACTACAACCATACAAATAAATGTCCCTCGAAGCAAGATAAGAAGGATAACAAATTATCGCCAAAGTACTATGGTCCTTACGAGGGCATTCTGCAAAATATTGATGTATGGCATACGAATTAGAGCTTCCCGCTTCTTCACACACGAGTGCATCCAGTTTTCCATGTTTCATGCTTAAAAGAGAAGGTTATAGGAAAAACTTCAGTTCAAACAATATTTCTAGAACTTGATGAGGAAGGAAAAACCATATTGGAACCTGAAGCAACCATGGAAACAAGAACTCGACGGTACGAAATCGATCGATTTGAGTATATATCGAATGGAAGAACTTACCCGACGAAGATTCTACATGGGAGGATGATAATTTTATATAGAAGCACCCGGAGCTACTCAGCATTGAGGAAAACACTTTTTTGAAGGAGAGGAGCATTTGGAGTCATTATATTAATAGTATAGTACCTTATTGTTGTTAGTGTAACCCCCTTCTTTATTATTGTTGTACCCATAGCAACCCCCACTTTTTTTATTATTGTGTCCTTACATTATTATTCTTAGGTCCGCTAGGATTACATTGTGGCCCCATGGACTCCTATCTATAGAAAGTAGGTTTTGGTAATTTGTATGTCAAAGAATTTTCATTTATGTAATGTATTGGAGGTTTCCCCCTAAAAGTGGGTTATTGCAAGGCGTTGATCTATCTTTTCTTATTTTGGGTGGTTTCTGGCTCATTGAAGTATTGTAAAACTCTAGTTATGGTGGTCGAGAAATATTTAGGGATCGATGTTGTTCCGAATATGATGGGTTATGCTCTAGTTAGAAAGGCTTGTCAAAATTTTGTTATCGATCTGTAGGTATTGGATAAATGGATTGATAATTTCTAGAAGATAGAGCTCAAGTATAGCTATATTTTTCATGTCTTCTCCGAAATTTGGTTTGTGGAATTATTCGGAAGATTAGAAGACCCAAATGTTATTATAGGAAAATAATGGATGTGGGGTAAATCGGGTTTATCTCTACGGTGTTGGAAACCCGGATTTTGACCCGAGAAAATGAACAATTCCAATCGAGAAGATATGTGTGTTTCTTGAGTTTACATCTACAATTTTGGACAAAATAAATTCTTGAGTCAATAGAAAATAGTACGGGGAGATCCGTGGCCCTAAAATGTAATTGTATCACCAAATGTGATCAAATATGTGCATGGGTGATGGTGGAATATTACTCAGGGAAGGACTAGTGGTGGAAATTGAGATAAAATATCATAACAATGTTTGGCTTAAAACATTAGATTACTTGAAGATACCATTTTGATGCCTTGTTTGTAGACATGTAGGTCATATTATGGAGAAATTCATGAAGAATGAGTGAGAATGGAAGGTTCATAAGAATATTTTGGTAAATAATACTAGAAAAAACTTTTAACAATTATCCATGAATAACTCTCCATCGAGTTTACGGGGGTATATGTAGTGACATAATGATGCAAAAATGAGTTTTGGGATGAATAGACATTGCTTGGTAAGCACAAAATCATGTTGATTGTCTATGAGACTCATGTTTCTAATATTAAGGAGCATTCTAGTGAAGAAACTTTAAAAGGAATCCCTCATGTCAGCCATCTCCTATCTCTTTCTAATCGTATTAAAGTGGCACGAAAGGATCTTGTTCCTTCTTGTAAACCAAGATCAAATATATATCCAAAAATTCAAAGGCCTTTGGTTTCATACTCGATTCACATGCAACGATTAGAGCTATTTCACTATCTTGAAGGCTTTATTCGAGTGATTAGTCAAAGTCCCCTCCATCCCCACGTTAGGAAGAAAACAATATGAAATGAGATCAACATCTCGACTTTCTACGAGATATCCTTCTAAGGGGTATTGGTGAAGACATTCTTATACCAATCATGCATGTTGTTGATCAAACTTTTCCATTGCATGATAAAAATCCGGGGAAGACATACATTTAGGGAAACAAAATCACATAATTAGAATTTTTAGAGCAAATAAATCCCCTCTTGGGGCTCCTCGATGAAGATAATATCCCTAAACATTCGAGTTTTTAGAGGCACCTAAAGAAAAATTCCCTCATGTGTGTCTTTTGCACACATTTTCCCAACATTATTATGTTACGAGGGATAATGTCCTCGGAGAGAAAGATTGATATATTTTGGGTTCATGTATGAAATACTAGGAATTTTGTGTCGGTGAGGGGCATCAATTCTCTCTAGAGAACTCATCATTGGGTGGAGTCCAAAGATGAAAACCATTTAATGTTTGATTTATCTAGGATCTGTTTCAATTTTAATTGAGGTCAAACCCTTGATTATGGCACGGAATTGTTTGAATATACCTGGTGCATATTCCAAAAGAAGACCCTTTTAGGATTCCTTTAGAGATTCAAGAATTCTATCATGACACCCTCTAGTTCCATGGAGCAACCTTAATCTCACTATTTTTTAATTACGTGAAGTATGGAGTTTTAATCCAAAATGGGATTCGTTAGAAGGGGTTTTCCCCCACCTTTTTGACAATTCCAACCTTGTGGACATAAGTACGCGATATATTATGCATGTGTTGAGAAATTTGAGATATGATGTTAATGGAGTTTCGAAATTGTTATATAGATTCAGATTTTTGAAATCCATTTGGTTAAATAATTTAATCATAAAAATATGGGTTGACATGAGTGGGATTTATAATCACTATCCAATATTACTAAGAATACAATCCTAGGATCCATGACCTACGGACCCTTTAGATTCAATGTGTCATGGAATGAAGGAGGAGGATTTCTCGAAATTGGTTGAAGACTTATGGATCCAAGTGAGAGAGGATGGATATTCTCCATGCATGATACAATTATCCAATAGCTTGAAACACCTAAAATAGAAAATTAATCCATGGTAGAAAAGTGTTGAAAGAGAAATAAGAATCATCCTTGAGAAATATTGAATCAAACAACGATTACTTATATTATTTATATGTTTGAGACATCTTCTTATAAGTAGAGCTCGAAGAACTGAAGTCATTGGAAAATTTAAAGAGAGAACTTATGGCCTAAGAGGAAGAGCTGCGGCAAAAGAAGAGAAAATAAATATGGATCCATGAGGCAACATGAATACCAAATTTATCCATCAATTTTCTAATATGTGAAATAACACAAACTCCATATGGGAAATAAAGGATGGCAATTGAAAGTTTGTTTAAAGACAAGGTCGAATCCATTGTCAACCATTTAAAAAAATTATAGAACCTAATGGTTATCCAATTTTTGAGACTTTGGACGTCTTGAGGATCTTCCCACAATCCATCACACAAGAAATGAATGAAACATTGGTGGAGGAGATATACGGGGAGAGGTCTTGGGTTATCTTACCCATATGCAAAAGAGCAAGATTCCATGCCCAAATGGTTTCACAGTCAAGTTTTATTTGGGATTTTATGAATTTTTGAAGTTTGAAATTATTAAGAAGGGGATCAAGGAAGGTTGTGTGTGATAGGGCTCTCAATTTTAATTTTATATTCCTAATTCCTAAAAAATAGGCGTGTCAATCCTTCATTTATTAAAAACCCATTTCCTACTATAATTTTATATACAAATCAATTATGAATATCATTTATTTAATAATTAAGCCAATACTAAGTGACATCATTTCAAAAGCATTAGTTTGTATTCCTCTAGAACCATCGGATTCATGACGTGGTAGTATAGCACAAGAGACCATGCCTTCCATCAAAATGAATAAGTTCCTTGTCATAGTTTTTCACGAGATAAAATCAAAAAATTTATTAGATACTAACAAAAAGTTACATCATATGTCTAGCATTCCATAGGATATTGACTCCTCGAAGCGAGAAAATCACCACCCAACATCGAAGTGTGGTCAAATGTGGCAAGCACACTGCGAGACCAAAAAAACGAGAGAACTCTTTGCTTTTGCAGTCAGAGCAAAAACATGATCTATAAACTTGACATAATAGACCTCCCAAATGGGGAAACACCCGACAATATAATGATGGTGGCACCATCTGTAAACACAGACATGAAAGACGGTATCGGTAAATTATATTTCAAATAAGTATAGACAAAAATAATAATAAAAACATTATATAAAGTGTCATCTCTAATAATGGAAAAAAACTTAGTATTTGAACCAAATATATCTGACCCTTCGAGAGGATATAACGATGTTGGATAAAATGAAACTACAAAAGCATATGTTGAAGGAAAAATCATAGAAAAATATGGGGATCCCCATCAATATGGCCTAGTGTCGACACACGGACCTCCGGAGCCATCCTTTTCTTCAATCGGCCACAAGTCTTGAACTTTTCCAAGACCGAGTTTTAGACGGAGTTGTCAGCCTGCTAGTTCTTCTCCTGTAAATATGGCAACCGGAGAAATGCATGTAAATCTAGTTTTTAGTGAAAGAATCTCATCAAGAATGGAAGCGAGAAAATAATTTTACATCGTTTAGAGTTGTTAAACCAATTAATGATATTCAAAGTATCCCCAAATATCTGAACCGTAGTGATGTATTTTTGTATAATCCGGCACAAAGGAACTTTTAGAGTTTGAAGCTCCCACTGAAATTGTTAGTTCCGGGCCAAGGCCCACGGAGGCCACAAAGGAGATTTGGAAACATATGGATGATCATGCTAGCCCCCCGCAAGCCCTAGTATTGCACCATCAAAATAGGCCCAAGGAACACCCGGAAGTAATGTTATCACACACCACACATGCGGAATGATTCCCCCTCAGAAGGAGAAGTGAAAAAATGGAAACACATTCACTAGCCACCATAGCGAGGGTGAAGAAGATTTATCGTCAAAAATAAATTTATTTCTAGATATCCATATACCCCGGGGGAGATAATTAGTGGGATACTTCTATGGTCGGGGTCTTTTCAATGTTCCCATGAGTTGTTCCATGCAATATTACACGAGAGCCCCATCCATACCAAAAAAACCTTGCATAGGGATAATGTGTAGAACCACACCTTTTTTTAGAAAGGACAAGTGGTAAACGAGGTGCTCAATTGATTCCTCCTCATTTTTACAAAGCATCCACGAGCCAATGATAAATCTTTTTTTTGGAGAGTGTCCTATATCGGCACTTTGCGATGAAGTATATTCCCGAATAAAAGTGTAGCCTTGGTAAGAATGATGATACCCAACAAGGTCTTCATTCCTTTTACCCCACCTCTATGGATGCCACAAGATAGGCATAACTTGACCTTGGGCGTGTATGAGCAGTTTCGGTGAATCTAGACCAACCTATAAGGAGGTTCTTTTAGCACACCCCGATATTTTCTAGCTCCTAGATGTTAGACTTCCATTCCCCTACCCAATCGAAGTCGAACCAATCTCCTTCGTAACGTTGGGTCCATAGGTTGGTTACTGCTGGGGAAAACAATCTAATCGAGGTGTAGAGTCCTTTTTTTGTGAGTATATCCTTAATACCATCAGATAAAGAAGTATTTCCGTTGCATCCCACCCATAGGTCCGGACCGATTCTACTGCTGCCTCCCATTTCCAATGGTACCAAGCCAATGCGTGACGATCGGAATTGAAGACCTTTATAGAGGCTTTCGGATGTTAGAGGCCCTCTTTGTATCTTTAACGAGAATCATTATCCAATCACATCCAAGGGACCGGATCAATGTATTTCCTTCGCAACCATGGTCCACAAGTTATGTTCTAAAATAATTCTCCATATAGACTTTAACGACGCGAGAAGAAAATTTATTTAGATGTTTGATGCACCACCCCCACTCCTTGGGTTTTGAAGTGAACTCCGGAGCCACCCATGGTAGGAATTTTTTGTCCTCTTCCCCAACAAAGGATATTGTTGCATATGCTTCTTTATTTTGTTGAGGATGTCGATGGGGACCCATGCGGGCGATCCAATACAACGGGATCGCAGTAAAGCTGATTTGATCAACAGTCTCACCGATCTAGAGAGCCACTTGTGACTCCGGGAATTTATTCTTCTCTCAATATTAGAAACAAGCCAAAACCGGTCATGTTTACGGTACCCATCGGGTTTCGGAGGAAACCCGGGTATTTGATGCTCGCTTCCAAAGGAGCTTGATGGAAAGGAGAAAATCAAGTACCCATACCAAATCAGCCTACGGAATACCTTCATATGAAATGGTTTATTTATGGGCACATTGATTGCAAAGTCCGAAATGGCCGTCATAAACGGGTCCGAATGGACTTTAGGATTACGATCTCCCCTTTATTTCCTCTACATTGAATAATAAAATATCGGCCACAAAAAGAAGGTGTGTAACTACAAAGGTTGAGCCATGATACTTTTTAAAAGTACCATCACGTACGTCGTGGTGGATAATTTTACTAAGACCTTATCTTTGGGGAAGAAGAAAGAAGGGGAGACGGAGAGGCGACCTATCTCAAGCCCCTTTGATTTGAAAATAATTGTGAGGATGCTCCATTAATAAGAACAACAAAAGAAATATTAGTGATACAACTCATTATCGATTAATAAAATCAATATGGAACCCCAAATGGGTTAATAGCATTCTCATATAGAGCCAATTAATCCTATCATATGCTTTGCGAGAGATCTATCACGATAACTAAACATTTCTTCCAGAGATAGTTTGATATCGTGAAGGGTCTCTTGAGCCACCCCAATGGCTTCATGAATTTGTCATACATGTAGAATCCAAATTGTTCCTAGAAATGGAGGATGAGAGAACGAACGGGGGAAGCTGGCAATGGTTTGGAAATAATTTTATAAATACAATTACAAAGGGAGAAAGGATGGAAATTGTCGGAAGAATATCTATAATCAAATTTAGGAATGAGAGCCAAAAAAGTGGATTTTATGGAATCATGGATGAATCCTTGCACTTTGGATTCACTCCACAACATTAGTGATGGTGAACCCCCCATAAGTTCAAAAAAAATGTTAGAATAATTCCACCGTCCAACCATCCGACCCCGGTGCTTTTATTATCTTGCATAGATTTAATAATGATTTGGTCTTGCTTCTTTTCCACGAGACCGAGAAGAAAGTTGTTACAGAATTTGCTCATATGCATAACGTTGAAAAAAGTTGAGCCACTGGATATTTCCCTTATATTAACCTCATTTGAAATTTGAGTAGATATTTTTGAAGTGATTTCTACCCAATGAGGAGATATCTTTGGTAAGGTTCAGCTTGATCCCCTTAGAGTTCTCCATCTCCTAGATAGTATTGGTATTTTTCTAAACTTTTGTATATTTATGAAAAAAAATTGTATTTTCATCCCCTACCTTGACGAATTGCATGACTCACGAAGTCGCCACGTTTCTTCTATATCCATGAGATGTTTCCTCTTGTTTTCTCCAACTCCTCGATCTGTTTTTAGGCCACCTCATCTATGAAACTTTGTTCCAGATTTATATCTGAACCCCAAATGTTTCATTTATGTGGTTAATAGATTCCACATATTTCGGGGCCTTTTGCTTGGCCCAATTTGTGGTGGAATTTTTTGATGATTTTCAATTTTTCCATGAGAGTTTGAGCATGTAAAATTATAACCTCATACGAGACAAGACTCCACATGTCGATTGTAAAAAGTTATAATCATCCTCCTTAATCTAGCTAGAGTTAAACTTGAAAGGGGGAGGAGGTTTTTACGAAAGGACCTTTGAGCTCTAAGAGAATAGGGGAATGATCCAAAACACCCCTATCTTTGACCACTAATGAAAACCCACTAATTTGCCAAAGTCATCACTTAGAAGAAAATGGTCCGATCTCTTAGAAATATGGGCCTCACCCACCCTATTGTTTCTCCGGTGAGTGTTATTTTAGTAAGTGAGGGATCAAAGAGACTCCCATCCCTCGGCCAATTTAGGGAGAAAAAATATGCTAGGGGGTCGGTACGCGCGACCAACCCCCATGCCTCCGCTCTTCCCACGAGAGAAATTTAAATCACCCCCACAATCAATTGAGGGACTTTTTATTAAAATATTTACATTTTAAGGAGTTCCCAGAAAGAGGGACCTCTCCACCTGAGGCCATAATGTTGATCACCGGGAAAGTAGATGCGAGTTCCATGAAGCCTCCCACCTAGTCATTAACTCCAAAGTCCAACGATTAACAAATTGATGGAGTTTTTGAGCTCCAGTCATCATCCCTCTGAGTGGCCCCTTACATCTGAGGACATGAAGTTCCAATGTGGGAGAAAAGAGGATAGAAAAAGTGATATATGTGCCCAGAACCTAAAGTCTCCTGGGCAGGATTATATCAAGATGGTGTAAATCTACGAGGCTTTTGAAGGCAAGTTTTTTGGGCTCACTTGCACAACCGAAACTTGATTGAAAAGAGAGAACGATCATTTAGAAACGTAATTAGGGTGATCGAGGCTCTAAGTGCCCATTTTAGGGATAATTATTTTCCATCCTACATGATGTCAATCATGGCTTTGAGTTGGCATTTGAATATATTTGTCTTCCTACCCTGATTTTGTTTTCCTTTCTCCACTAAGGTCTTTCCAAATCCCCCAAACAATTCTTTTTCTAACAACTTCTTCTCCTCAATCTCAGTTATGAGGAGCGTAATAATGGACGGATTAGGGATGGTGGTAATAATACCATCCATTTCCAAGACAAATTTCTAACTCTTATATATTGAGAGGAAGTGAGCCTGGAGGGACCGGAGCTTATCGGAACAATTGTACGATATATCAAAATAGTTTAAAATAGAGAGGAAGGAAAGGTGTGTACCCTCTAAATACGACACTAGATCGGTAGGGACGAGTGTGCGGTTCATACGCAACCACGACCACATCCGATTATATCTATGCCATAGTCTCCGAGCCTTTGTTATGTCCCACGATGTGATGTATGCCAACGGGACTGTCACACTTACCTATGCCCTTTGGTGTCGAAGACTCCCTTCAAATGTTTTCCCAACTAGGACTCGGTACCCCCATCCACCTCATTTACCTCCTCGGATGGACCAGCCCAACCCATAACCCCTGTCTAGCCACATCATGTTGTGGTGGCCCCCTTTTAAGTTTCGGTTTCTTCTTGAAACCCGGGGGAAGTCATGGGCCATGTGGCCCAAAGTGTGTAGTGAACGCGAAAAGAGTAGGTGTTCATAATAAATTGGCTGCTCAATTGCATGACCATCAACATTCATGTTATCATGTTAGACACAGCAAAAATAATATGACGAGGTCAATTGGATATACATGCATTTGTGTCTAAGTTAGTTAGAACTCAAACTAAACTTATTCAATCGGATGATGGCTTGCATCTCTACTTTCAATTTCACAATATTAATAAATGGTCGTTTCATTAACATTTTTTCAAGGATTCATGTGGTTTTTAAGGCAAGGTTTCCCACTATCTCCCCTCTTATTCTTATTGGTCGGGGAAAAGGGTGATAAGTTTGCTTCAACAAGACATAACTACTAGAGATGCGAGAGAGATGAAAAGTTATTAGCAAGTTCAAATATCTCAAATTATTTTGTTTATAACATTCTCCTTTTTTCATATGGCCTGGTTCCATATAATTTTTTCTAAACGTATTCTAGAAAAATGTGACATAATCACACAAATGAAAATAAATGTAAAGAATTAAATGATCCTCCATAATAATATCTCTCGTGTTGTCAAATAACATATGGTTGATTGTTTTTCTTTTTAGATATTAGAGCTGCAATATGGTTTCAAGTACTTAGGATTATATCTTAAGCCAAATGGTTATAAAACGAATATTGGTTATGGTTGTTTAAAAATTATTGAAGTTGGGATATCCATATGGGTGAATCAAATTATCTCCATGGGCGTATTTTTTTTTTCTAAGTAATATAATTCTATTATGTATACAAATTAACGGTACAAGCGCACGATTAATGTCATGAAAGCACGGGCTCTTGGGCTTGATAGTCATACTAAACAAAAAATCCTAAAGGACTGCCCTAGGAGGAAACTAGTCCTTTAAGAAATAGTTTGGCCGCCCTTGGAAGGGGAAAGCGAGCCTCACCGAGTTCATACAAAACAACTAGCAGAAATATATGCTAAAAATAACATTCGACACCTCGGTGAGCCTTGAGATAATTAAGTAAAAAATTCCAACAATGATTGAGCGAAGTACCAAAAGCTTGTAGGCCAAGATCAACGATCAGAGCGGGGACGGAGGTTCCTCCACAACTACGCACCAATATTCATCTCTTCTTTCATCCATATCTCCTTTGAGAACGCCTTCCTTGTCGACATCCACTTCCAACTTCGCTCCTTGTCTTTGGAAGGTGGAGCGATATCTGCGGGGAAAATGCGGGCTTTTGGAGATATTCTTGTGGAAGAGGGTAGGGAAAGGCGACGGGGGAGGGGTCGGGGTGGGGAGACTCTTCTCTAAGAGTCACGGTGACAAGGTCGTAACAATGGGTCTGTCAGGAACATTCGAAAGCGAAGTCGGCTCTGCGAGAGGTTTGATGCATGGGGAGGGCCCCCGCGGACCCACGGGAGACTAGAGGAATTGCTACTGCGGGAGGGTCAACGAGGAGGGAGGAGCGGGATGAGAAAAATGGAAATTTCAAAATGGCGAGGCACGACCTCGAAGTTGTGCGTCAACGGGATAGTTTCACGTCTCTTCACCTGTGGAAGTCTCCCCGTCGAGCTAGAGGGGCCGAATGGGAAGCACGGCCCCCTACGGTGCTGCAGCAGGCACACCTCATTTTTTGGCGAAGGCGCGACATAGTAGTAGGGTAGAGTGGTAATACTGGCGGTAATGGAGTAGGAAAGAAGCCCGGGAAACCCACGGTTATCCGCGGGGGCGAGCACGGTGAAGAGAATTGACACCATAGAAAAAAAATTTGAGAGAAATGATGCCCGGCAACATTTCTAAGCGACTAAGGAGAATGCATCGATGTCTGTTTGTGTGTGCGAGAAATCGGTTCGACGCACAACCCGGGAGGCGAGGGCACATCTCAAAGGAGGTGGGGAACGAAAACATTACCATAACAAGACGAACGATTGAGAACACACGCCATAGCCAAATGAACGCACATAACACATTGATGAAGCATACGGCGAGGGTGGAGTAATGGCTCCATGGTGGCGGATAATGAGCTCGTTAATTCATGTACGGAGGGCCATATGGCCACCCCACGCTGACTCATGCAGGTCGCGTAGGGGTTCGACGTCCATCACCCAGTGAGACATTTGCATCTAGGAAAGGCGGAGGCGATATTGATAAATTTTATAGTGGTGTTCTTGTATATTGGGCATCGATTACATCGATTCCAAAATGGATTATAAATATAATCGAAAATATGTCACAAAATTTTGTGGGCATGAAATAATCGATTCTCGCATTATCCCAATGATTAAATGGAGAATAATTGCCTGACAAAAAAATCATGGGGGTTGGGGATTAAAAGAGTTAAATATTTGTTTGCAAATCATTAGTAGCAAAGATCCTTTGGAGGCTTACGAACAATAGATCTCTATGGGTACAAACTATGAAGATGAATATTTTGAAGCGAAATTAGAGTTATAAAGAATTTGTTGCCTCGTAAATTTTCCTCCCTCTTCTTTTGTAAATTGGAAAGTCCTTTTTAATGTTTTCCCTATTATAGTAATTTGGGTTACATGGTCTTTGGGATATGGAAATAGAAATTGTATTGGGATATATGTAGGGATTAGCGCGGGGGACAATATACACTTTTAGAACATCTTATTGCTTCTTTTAAATTTAGTGGTTATTCTTTCACTAGTTGATGCTAGGAATAATGATGTTGACGTGAGCGATGAAGATTTGCGAGGGGGAAGAGGATTTGGATTTAAATAATATTGAAGTCCATGAGTGTAAAAATTATGTCAACTTACTTACCTTATGTATGATCATAATCGTGTACATAAAATGACTTTTTTTCATGGTGAAAGTACCCAACCTCGGGGGATATACGGCTAAAATAGGATATCGAAGCCTAGTTTGAAGAAAATGGTTTTGAGGAGAGGATTTTTGGTGGTGCGAATTATTGTGGAAGCAAAGCCTCATTGAATATTAAATTATCATTATAGTCTTTTTCATGTAAACTACTCATCGGATAACAAATTAAAGAGGGGAAGAGACGGAGTCCTAATAATTGTTCATTGTACATAAATTATGAAGAAACAAATTCATGCTTGTTAATTATTTATATATATGCTATTTTAAATTGGAGTATGATATTAACTAAGTAATAACCATGCACCACATCATGGGAAAAATCTTCCCTTGTTGACTATGTCAAGGAAGCTGTCTCGGAATGTGTCGGTCAGGAATTACCATTCCTTCTCGATGGCATGGTTTCAACGCATTGGTGGAAATGAGAATGAAAATGTTAGAAGACAAAAATATCCAAAATGAGGAGTGGTTATGCGTGTGATTGAGTCTTAGGTGAATGCACATAAAAGAGATTCCCAAAAAAAGGAAACCTAGAACTCCTTCCATGCCTCCCGAAAGAGATGTAGTGCAGGAATACTTGATGGAGCTAGCTAGGGTGATCCTCCATTATGTGGCACAAGTATTATTCTCTATATAAACATCCATATCATTAAACATATTTATTATTTCCTAGGAATGGGTTTGAATGCAAAGGTAGAGACCTTGCACTCTCGGCACTACTATATGTAGCTAATTATTTTGAGGTTCCCAAACTTCATATATTTGGTGATTCAAATATAGCCATAAACTAGATCAAAATCATTATTGTGATAGAGCTCCCCATCTATATCAAATCTTAAGAGAAATTGAAATTGAGGCTAAAAATTTGGAGTGTTTGAAGAAAAACACATTTTAAGGGAATTGAAAACTACTACAAATTTCCTATACAAAGAGACATTATATGTTTGATCGAGATCTATTTAGATCTTTGAATTTCTTGATAATAAAGAACTAGAAGGTGTAGTCATAGAGTGTCATGCGCCAAAAATTACAATTATCAAATGCATAGTTTAGATGATGAAAACATGTTACTTTTGACCAATAAAACTAGATAAATATAAATAGAACCTAAAGTGTTGTGGATATTGATTACATGGAACGTATGCATTAGAGGAAATTTCAGCCTAAAAGTGGAATCCTAAGGAAAAGTAATAAAATAATAGTTAAAATAATGAAATATGGTGGAACTCATGATTTTAGTTAGACCAAAACCCGCGAGGTGTTAGTCTCGCTAAAATCGCCGGAAGTTAGGATCCACAGTGGTTAGTCCATGTCATAAAAGACACGGGAGCGTTGAACACAATGTCGAACAATCTCCCCCTCAACGCGGCGGAAGTGAGTTTCAAACTCGAGACTTGTCACTGCGATACCACTTGTTGGAAATCATGATTTCTATTAGACAAAAACACGTAGGCGTTAGTCTTTGCTACAATTTCCCGGGGGTCGGATCCATGAGGCGGTTATTCCATGCCATGAAACACACGAGGAGCATTGAACACAATGTCCAACAAAATATGGGCTATGAGTTTTGGAGGGAAAAGAAGAAAACTTCCATTTTAGTTGTATTTTCAACTTATCTCCATATCATTTTACTCCAAATTTCAAAAATTAAAGGTTCATACTCACAAAGACATGTTCACACCATGGGATAGTGGCATTACATATAAAAACACTAAGCTAGTTTTATTTTTTATATAGGTGAAATAACGATGTTTGATTTGATTTTTAGAGTTCTATGTAGTTTTTTTAGTGTTGGCACACTAGTGATATGTAAATCTAAAATGTGTGGTTACCCCAACTATGATGTGTTTGACATATTCAAACTTGAAGTGAACAAAATTGTCTTTGGGCCATATTACATGTTGTGTGCACAATACAACTTTATTCTTCCTCTTTGTTACAAGATTATGAATCTTAATGTGCCCTCTGTGATATCCCACGATTAATATTTCTCTTATAAATAAAGTTTGTAACTATTTTAAAAGGCTAAGAGAGGTACATAGATTCCATTTCTTGAGGTAGGATATTGTTTGAAGATTATTGTTTCATCATGGTCCTTATTTGGTTGAGTGGGTTGGCTATGACATAAATTAAGCGGCATGAAAGGGATAAGGTGAGAAGGTGTCCTTTGACTCCCTTAGTGTGTAAGAACAAGAAAAAGCATTAAATAAACATGGGTTGCACTATCCATGAGGAGGTTTTGTTGTGATGTCATGGAAAACAAGGAATTTGGAGGGGTGGAGGAGAACACGCAAATGCAACATACGTAGAGGGAGCAAAACCTCCTAACAACGTAAAGTTGCGGACGAGGGTAAGAAAGTGGCATTTTTGTAACTAATGAAGAAGAAGCGAAGGGAGTAACTCAAACTATGTTTTTGGCCACTACGAGAGGGCATAAACGAGCTGAAGGACTTTATTGAAATGGCTAGGGCATAAGCATCACAAAATAGTAGTATCTTGTCTTGGGGATGAAGGTAGAATTGGCCTAATGGTGTTTTGGTTCGGTTGTGCATTTGTTGAAGGCTTACATTTAAAACACTCTACCTTAATCTTTGGAATTTGGATTGAGGTGACAACTACAAGTAATGGCAGCTTTAAGCTTATCTAGAGTTAGGTGGAGAGTTAGATTCCCACTCTTAGTTGGAACATTTCTACACTATTGAGAATAAGTGTTTTTTATGCTCTCGACTCACGGAGTAAAATATGTTGTTATCGGTTGAGATGGTGTATTAATGCATGACACATGTTTGTGTTATTATTATTAACAATATTGACTAATGTGTTTCGTTAATGTTTGAAGTCATTGGGAAAACATGTAAGAATTTTGGGTATGTCATAGTAATATTTAATATGGGAACTATTTGTATTGTAGTATGGAGATTAAATTGATTATAATTTCTCATTATGATTTCTTATGTTCCATGTGGTAATATAGAGGATTTCATCCTCTTATCCTTATTGGCTTTGTAACCTTATATGGTGGTCTCCTCTACGTCTTCGGTAATGCATTGGTTTATATTTCCATGATAGCTAGAGCTTAAGCGAGTGAACATTATGCTTCAATGATATGGATGTGCTTTGCTTCACAAAATTGAATAACTTGATTTTATATTCCTATACTTCATAAAATTCCACATCTTTTTCTCATGATGATGTTGAATTTCACAATGTTTTACCATATTATGTATGATGTCTCGATCTTTGGAATAATGTGACAAATCTGTTTGAATGACTATTTATAGTCATAGTGTTCAACTATATCCATGCTCTATTAGTGTGATTATATGGAAGCTCTGATAATAGAAGTTGTATGGAAGCTCATTCATATTCACAGTGGCATGAAATTGTTCCCACTACATGTTTTTCTGCTTACTTGTATATAGTCTTAAGGTGAACATTGGGGATTTCCTTTCTCCTCTTGTAGTTGGTGAGCCCATTTTGTATGAATGTTTCTTTAATATTTTCCATAATTCTAACCCAAGTTTTGGGTCTATATTTTTACTTTCTCCATGTTTAGGGTCGAGAAGACCTTGTTCTCCTTTTATTGTTGAAGGATTTCTTAAAAATAGATTTCATCACTTAGGTTTATGTTTCATGGTTTGGCATGGTTATTTCTCTAAGCCATGAGCATGATTGATATGTCTGTTCATTATGGATTTTTATCCTCTTGTGTGATTCTAGTTATGTGTATAGGTTTTGGTATGTTGAATTGATCATCGAAGAAACCATAGAGCTCTCTGACTCGAATGGACAAGTCCCTATTTTGGATGGATGAATTCTTGTTTTGTGTCTTGTATTTCATCCATCGAGAACTGAAGGAGGTAATATATTTGCAAATCGGGAGGGATATCACTAGTGTGTTCTTCACATAGCTTTAATAGTGATGTTTGAGTTATGTCGCGAGTCTAAATATTTGCAGAACCACTTTGTGGCGAGTAATGGTTGTAAACCTTCATAAATGGGAAATAGGAAATAAAAGCATTATCCTTAGCCACTTTAACGTGTTCATGATCATGACGATATTTATTGGGCTTCTTGAAGGATTGCTTGAAGGAAAATTCACTAGCACATGTATTTGCATCCCATAGCGAGGAATGTATCTTGTATAATATTTGGTTGATATTGAACATGAGATGATGCAACTCGCGAAGAAGATACGAAAAGTGAGGTAGCTTGGACAGGTGTATCCCGAGAAGAATCTGCAGGAGAGTCGCTTAAGAGAAACACACGGGTTGATGAGGAGCTAATGTAATAGCGGAGCCTACAACACAAAGTCGAGGATGATGTGGAGGAAGTACATTAGATGGTAGAGGGACCACTTCTCATGTTATTTGGCCTATCGTAAAGTTAGGAGGTTAATAATGGGCCTCTATGGATAGGAATTTCATCGAGAGTCGAAGGGAACTTTCATGTCCCAAGGAATTAGAGGAAATTTCAGCCTAAAATTTCCCATGAAATTTTCATATACATAATATGTAAACCAATCAAAATCCTTTAAATTTAAAAAAGAGGTACATGTATATATTTTGGAGGGAAAATAATAAAAAATTACCATTTTTAATTGAATTTTTGGTTTATATCCTTATAGGTTTACTAAAATTTCAAATGTAGACACTCATTTGATGTGTAATTAAATTTTTCCTCAACGAGTACCCATTATGCATACTTTTGAGAAGACCCACATTAATAGAAACTAGAAGATACATTAAAAAGTGTGTTCAACATGTTTCTTTAATGTATCTTAAATTTTTATTAATGTGCGTCTTCTCAAAAGTATGCATATGCGTATTACGTGAAAAGCTAATTCCACATCCAACGAGTGTCTTGTTAGGTCCCTATATTACTAGTCGAGTCCCCTTATTGTTATTAGTGTAGCACCCTTATTGTTATTGTTGTAACCACCTTAACCCCAATATTGTTATTATTGTGCCCTTACATTGTTATTGTTAGGTTGACTAGGATTATATTGTGGGCCCATGGACCTCTATATATAGAAGGAGGTTTTTCATTTGTATCACCCGAATTGTTCATTTGTAATGTATTTGAGGTTTCCCCCTCGAAGTGGCTGATTTATAAGGCGTTGATCTCTCTTTTATTATTTTGGAGCTAGTTTCAAAACATTTGGTATCGAGCTTAGATTCTAGAGGTTTCGTTGCTCCAAACAAGTCATCGTGGAATTTTCGCAATAGATTTTTTTTACGAAGGTTCGGAAAGTGAAATTTGTATAGAGTGAAGCGAAATCTGAGGAACCTCTTGTCAAAATTTTAGATCTTTTCGCAATATTTCGGAGATATGATGCGGGTAATCTAGGGTTTTGCGTCCCAAATTTCAAATAAAACGGTCATGTCGTGGAATTTTCGCTATAACATTTCGTATATGAAGTTTCGAGAAGATGAATTTTACGATCTCGAAGCTTAAATCTGAATAACCTCCTGTAAAAATTTTAATCTATTGAAGTTAGTGTTTCGGGCTACGGAATTTCATCTCAAAGAAATTGTGTTTGTGGGAAACACTTCATAACTCTCTCTCCAAGCTTCGGATCAAGATTTTGTAATAAGTGGTGATTACACGGATTGTAGTTTTCGGTATATCAATTTCGAGCCAAAGGAGGAAACGGTGGTAACCAAGTCATACAAGTTCTCCTCTTGAACTAGTCCATAATAAGGTCATCGTGGGAGATTGGGCATAACATTGTCTTGAAGAATCAAATCCACGTCGGACACATTGGCATTCGAAAGATGATTTAGAGGGCTAATTCGGGGCCAAATTTAAGATATTTAGATGACATCACGGAAGATAATTTAGTTTCAATATCTAGCTCCTCAAAAGAAAGAAAAAGGTGTGTATTTTTTGAATTACATAAGTCTTGTTTGAAAAAAAGTAGTTTGAATTTATTCCAAGGGCATATTGAAGAATAGATATCGATATTGGGTTCTAATATTCCCTAAAAATAATTCAACACCCATTAAGCCTTGAGAAGGCTCTACTATGACTCATGAAGACGAAGAAACACAACATGAGATATCAAAATTACGAGAGCAAGTGCACCAAATTTCGCTGCATAGCAAAGAGCAACAAAAATTGAAATGGAAGTTTCGAAAGTAGTGGAAACTAATATGGATGGTTTGAAGAAAGGCTTGGAAGCTAAGATGAATGGTTTGGAAGCTAAGATGGAAGGGCATGGTAGGCATTGAAGTTAAGATTAATGGCATGGAAGCTAGATGAATGACATGGGAGCTAAGATCGATGAAAAAAATGGAAAACATGAATAATGATATAAAAGTAGACATCGAAAGGTTTGGAAAATTTGACACAAGAAATGTTTCCTAATGGCGAAAATATAGTAGATGAAACTCATGATGAGAACATAATAAATGTTAATCATGGTTTCATAAACTCTAATGTTGGATGGAAGAACCACCATGTTAAAGATGGATATGAGGAAGTTTGATGGCAAGGATATTAACATGGATACTACAAATGGAGCAAATATTTTGATCTCAATAATGCTGCAAAACACATAAAGGGTATGCATTGCAACTTTACATTTAGAACAAAACCAACTTGTATAGTATCGATGGCATTTCTCCCAAGTAAAAAAATTGTCACTTGGTCAATTTTTACGGAGGGAAATGATAACGTATGAGGATACAAAAAGCAACACCTTCTTTAGCCAATTGATAAATCTCAAGCAAAAGGGTTTAGTGAGCGCGGGCACATTGAAGACTTCCAAATATTGAATATAAGGGTAAGCTGATATTCTAGAGGAACAGATTGATGTCTTCATAGGGACTTTAAAGGATCTTTATCCAACATGAAGTTCGTTTACGGGAACCTGATTCATTAGAAAAAGGCATTTAGGTTGTAAAGAAAAATTGAATGTAAAATTATAGCAACAAGGAAGCGTACCACTCACATATATAAAGATAGAAGTGTGCACTCCTATACTTTCACAGCCTACAAAGTTGACACCACAACAATTGGAATAAAAAATATCAAAAGGGCTTTGCTACGGTTGTGATAGCAAATACACTAAAGGTCATAAGGGTGTCTTTGAGAAGAAATTATATTACATATATTGTGAAGAGGAAGAAGAAAATGAACAAGAATCTTCAAAAGAAGAGGATATACACCAAGAACCAACCCTAGAATACAAAGAAATGAGTCTGACCATATCATGTATGCATTGGAAGGAATTACCCTCCTCGGAAACTCTCAAGATAGAAGGACATATCAAGAAGAAAAAGGTAATAGTGTTTATTGATTTGGGTAGTACCCGTAATTTTATTCATTGTAAGGTAGCCAAGGAATTGAATTGTTTCCTATACCCGGCACACGAGAATGTCAAGTGATGGTTGTAATTCGGTATAAATTTCTCTAGAAAATGCCATAATATCAAGCTAAACATGGGGGAATATGTATTGAATAGTCCAATGCTTTCCATTCCTATGGGAGGTGCTAATGTTGTACTAGGTACAATGGTGCAATCTTTGGGGATGGTAGCTTTTAATTTTCAATAAATTTTCTTGAAATTTACACCGGAAAAGGAAAGGAAGTTGAATTACGTGGTATCATAGGGAAGCGGGAAAGATAATAAGCTCTAATGTCATGTGAAAGCACGAGAAGAAATAACAATTACGCATAATTGCACGATTATGCTCAGCAGAAGTTCCAACATCAAAATCATCTATTTCTACAAATCTCCAAAAAGTCTTGGACAATCATTCCAAGGTGTTTGAAACCCCCAAAGGACTCCCACCTATTCGTGATCATGATCATGCTATTCATTTGATTCTAGGAAGTGTTCCTTCAAACATCGGGCCTTATAGATATCCTTATATCCAAAAGAGTGAAATTGAATGTGATTGCGGAAAAGTTGGTGGTATAATTCCAACCTAGTCAAGTTCTTTCTCTGCTCAGATATTGGTGCACGAAGGATGGATCATGGCGCATGTCTGGATTATAGGGAGCTAAATAAGCTCACCATTAAAGATAAATTTCCCATTCTGTGATTGATGAATTATTGGATGAATTACATGGAGAAATTTATTTTATCGGAAGTTGGATATTCATTAGGGATATCATCAAATTAGAATGAATTTTTGTCATTATGAATTTTTTGTTCATGCCTTTTGGCCTTACCACCACACCTACATTTCAAGGTTTGATGAATTCCATTTTCAAACCCTTCCTTAGAAAATTTGTGCTAGTATTTTTTGATGATATACTAATCTACGGCGAGTCTTGGAAGGATCATGTTCAACATGTTGACGGGAGTGCTCAAACTATTGTAGAAGAAACAATTATATACCAAAAAAATCCAAATGTTTCTTTGGATTACAAGAGGTGGAGTATTTGGGTCATATCGTATCTCACGAGGGTGTTAAGGTAGACCATAAAAAAATTAAATCCATTAAGGAATGGAAAGTCTAGCCTTAAAGTAGTTGCAAGGGATTTCTCGGGTTAACGAGGTATTATCGCAAGTTTGTTTTAAATTATGGGAGAATAACGACACCTCTAACAACATTATTGAAGAAAGATGCATTTTCATGGACTCCTAAAGCTTAGCTAGGGCCTTTGAACATCTTAAAGAGAAAATGTGCCTAGCACCGATCTTAGCTACGCCAAACTTCACAAAAACCTTTATTTTGAAATGTGATGCCTTAGGAAATGGAATTGGTGTTGTTTTAATGCAAGAAGGAAGACCTATTGCTTTTGAAATTCGTCAATCAAGGGAAAGTATTTATAAAAAGCTATTTATGGGAAGGAAATGTTAGAAATACTACATGCACTAAAGAAATGACGACCTTACCTAATGGGAAGACACTTCAAGGTAAGCGTCATGATAGTCTTAAACACTTTTTTGGAACAAAAACTATCTTCGAGAGAAGAGTAGCGAAAATGGATCACGAAGATGTTGGTTTATGAATTCGAAATAATCTACAAAAATGGGAAGCTAAATGTTTTTGCGGATGCACTCTCGAAAAGAATGAAGAGGTGGAAGCATTGCTTTGTTCCATTTTATTATCCAACGGATTGGATAACTGACGAGGATGAATGAAAGAGGGACGAAGAAGTGTGGACACTAATTCAAAATTTGCTTAGCAAGATCATAAAGTACATCTGATACATTTATTTAGAAAAATGATTCCTTATGGTACAAAAAATTGGCTTATATCTTTGTAAGAATTCCCAAATAAAACAAAATATTCTCTTGGAATTTAACGCTTCTCCTTTGGGAGGACACTCGGGGATTTTTTAAAAACTTACCACGGGGTGAAGAAAGATTTTTTTTGGGATGGCCTTAAATCGATATTCAAAAGTTTGTGGCGGAATGTTTGGTTTTTCCGGCAAAATAAAGTTGACACAATTAAGACCCGGGTCTTCTACGAAGCCTTTGTGATTTCAGAGTAAACGTTGGGAGATTTCAATGGATTTTATCACGGGTTTACCTAAGTCGAAGGAAAGAGTGTCATCATGGTGGTAGTTGATAGAATTACAGTATGCACACTTTGTTGCATTATCTCATCCATTTAAAAGCAAGTACGATTTGCTACTACATTTTATGGACACAATTCAAAAGCTACATGGAAACCTAAAGGTTATTGTGAGTGACGAAGATCCCATTTTTACTAGAATTTTTGGACGTAGTTATTTTCTTGTTTGGGTACTCAATTAGCTCATAGCTCATCTTATCATCGCAATGCGATGGTAAAACTAAGATAGTGATAAATGTTTGGAAGATTATCTTTTTTTGTTTTGTATACGATAAACAAACACAATGGGTGTTTACCTCTTCTTGAATGGTGGTATAACACTTCCTTCCATCTTGTAGCATAAATGACCCAATTTATGGCACTTTATGGATATCATCCACCATCCATCACATCATCTTTAAGAGAAAATTATAAGGTTCAAGAAGTGGAAGATCATATCGAGCATCAACGAAGTTCTCCAACTCTTAAAGGATAACCCCTAAATTTGGCACAAAATCGAATGAAACAAGAGAAGATCAACATCGCGGCGAGAGAATTTTTGATGTAGGAGGCGGGTATTTTTATGGCTACAACCATAAAAACAAATTTCCCCTCGAAAGGAAGCTAATAAGGATAATAAATTATTGGCAAAGTACCATGGTCATATAAGGTGTTGCAAAATATTGGTACTATGGAATACAAATTGGAGCTTGAAAAAAATCATATTGGAACTGAAGCGGTCACGGAAACAAGAATTGGACGGCTACGAAATCGATCAATTTCGAGTATCTCATCAAGTGGAATAACACCCCTTTGAAGATTCTATGTGGGAGGATGAGAATTTTATAGAGGCACCCTTGGCTACTCGAGCGTTGTGGACAACACGTTTTTGAAGGAGAGGGGCATGTTAGGTCCCGATATTACTGGTTAGTCCCTTATTGTTATTAGTGTATCCCCACTTATTCTTATTGTTACCCATGTAACCCAATATTGTTATTATTGTGCACACATTTGTTATTGTTAGGTCGGCTAAGGATTATATTGTGGGCCCATGGACTCCTATATATAGAAGGAGATTTTGGTCATTTGTATCATCCGAAAATTGTTCATTTATGTAATGTATTGGAGGTTGCCCCTCGAAGTGGATGATTTCTAAGGCATTGATCTCTCTTTTATTCTATTTTGGAGCCGGTTTCATAACATGTCTACATTTAAATTTGAGTAAACATATAAGAAAATTAGCCAAAAATACAATGACAAAAAATGGTTTCTTCTTTTCCCTCCAAAATGTATAACTCTTATTTTATTATTTTCCTATTATTTTATTATTTTTCCTTGGAGGTCACTTTTAGGCTGAAATTTTCTCTAATGTATGTTTTCGAAGGAGGCCTCACATAGTGTTGAAGGGAGGGCTGGATGATAAACTTAGGAGTGTTGCGCCGGGAACAAGGACGAATTAGGATAATTGTCATCAGCATGTGTGGACATGAGGAGCAAGTAAGCTCGATTATTATTCCCTAGGAATGCAAGCGAGATGCAATTTTAGGGGAGTGGGATGACACCGGCCTGGATTGCGGTGGCATGCATTGTAGGCATGAAAACCCATTCATTGGATCATGGAGTATGTGTAGACCCATAGATAGGTCAGCCCCAAGGCGCAATCCCGGGAAAATGTTAAGCATGAAATTGCAATAGTTTAGGTAACGAGGAGCCCGAGATATCGAAATTTTTTTCGATAACTAATAACTCGTCAAAGGTTTGTTTGTACACACACACACACACACATACATATAATTTTTTTGTTAAAGCATAGTGGAGGGTGTGGACCCAAAACCCATAAACGGGTTGGAAGCCCATAAAATTTCCCAATGATGTTGGGGGGTTGAAGACGGTGGGTATAGCCACATAGTTTCCACTTGGGCGAGTTGATGACATGGTATTTTCTAATGTGCCGAAGTTTCGCCAATGCATCTCCTTATTCGAGTTGGATTGAGGTAAATTTTTATATCACTCGAATCATCTCGACGAGATGAATACCATGGTGATTCCAAACTAAGGTTTTGAGTAAGTTGGTAATGCCAAATTTTTTTAGACCTTGTTTCCATAAAAACACCTTGTATCTTGGGTCAACATAGTAACTACCTCCTCTTAATCGGTGTTGTGATGAGTATTAGGATGGGGTATGTTAGAGAATGGTATCAGAGCATATAGGTAACTAAAAATTGATGCACTCTATCATGGGAAGGCAACGACAAGTTCCTGCCAAATGATCTCATAATGATTTTTGAAAGTTAACTAAATAAATTTTCAAGTGTTTAAAGTCGAGTCTATAATTGATGTGCTTCTTGCATAGTAAATATGCATGAATCCACGGATCCCTAGGGAGGAACCTAATTACCGGTGTAATAATTGAACGTGAGCATAATGGTGACTTATCTCATAGCGTTTTATTTGTGTTGCGGATCAACTACGATGATGTTCGAGTGTGTTATTGTAATAAGTTCCCTGCTTGATACATGCTTTTGCTATTGTGCATCTTGAAGGCTAGAAAACTAGTGGATGTGACCTTTGAGGTTGTCCTCTCTTTAATTTTTTTAAGAATTTCCTATAGGTCAAAGCATATCATCACCATTGGTTGGGTGATGTGATCTTGTACACATGGGAAAATTATTCCCATGAGTTTGAGTAACTTGGGTAGAATCTTTTGTGTGATCTGTATTTTGTAGAACATTACTTGGTTGAGTAAATGATAGAGATATGTATTATATGTTAGTTTTGATCTGGAAACCCCATGGTATGTATGTTGTGGGAGGACGAATCTCATTATAGGATGATTGTTTCCTATGTGTTGATGTTGTTGAAAAATATGGTAGCTATGGTTGGTATTTTCATTTTGGAAAAGAAATGGGAAATTTAAATTTTTAAATTTTCCTCTAGGGTATTTCAAGTCGGCCTCATGAATTTTTAAGTTTGGCTAGGCCCCTAAGAGGCACCCATGTAACAACCCTAGTTAAAAAATCCATGTAAAAATATATAATTCCATGATTGATGTGATTATTCAAGTTGAATGCGGGAAAAACATTCTTGTGAGGGTGTTAATTGGTTTATTATGGCTAAGGAAATTGGAAAAGGAAATGGAAAAGAATTTGGAAAGGAAAAAATGGAATTTTCGTCACATTTATTTATGAAGATAATAAAAATAGGAGAAAGGAAGGTGAAAGGTCACACGTTGCATGTGAGGAGAAAAATGAAGGAAAATAATTGAAAACGAAGAAAATAGAGGCTTAATTGGTAAAGGCTTCGAGGACGAGTGGGAAGATTTTGTTCCAAACCTTTTATTGGACATTTTGGAGCTCTCTTATTATTATCTCTCTCTCTCTCACTCTTAGACACACTTGGGAAGCGAGTTTGGTATTGGATCGAAAGTAAAATAAGGCGAGAGGAAGGAAGGAGAAAGCAAGGAAAGGATAAATCATGCGTTACAACAAGACTCTTTGCAAGTATCGAGATTTTCATGTGATTTCATTGCTATATTTGGCATTCATGGTATTGCACGTGGTTCTCTATTTTTTAATGGAACTAGTTTCCCGGAGTGTGACATTGTTTTCATCCTAGCCTTTCCATTTTATGGATAGCCATGGTGTGATGGGGTTCTCATGTTTTGGTTGGTACGGATTTTCGAATGGATTCGAAGGTTGAGTGAGTGGATCTCTCAATGAAATAAAACATGGCCTATTAACCGAACGTGAATGTGGGTTCTAGTAAATCTAGATAGTGTGTTTCCTCAATGGACCTAGGAATTCTTAAGCTGGTAAATGGCGGGATATATAGTAAATCATAGAGTAGGGTGCTCTGAATTAGGCCTAGGAATATTGGGATGGGATATATGGTAAATCTGGAAAGTGCAAGGTTTATGGCCTAGTGATCTAGTTTGGATTGTGGTAAATCTTGAGAGATTGGGAGACGGAAAATTCCTCACGGTGTAAGTGGAGAAATTTGGTGGCATTCATGCTTGTTTTGTCGCCTAGTGATCTGATGGATTGTGGTAAAGCATAATTTCTATTTATGAGGGTGAGGTGGTTTTGCCTTGGGAGCCTAGATGTGTCTTTTGGTTTAGTCCCACATTCATGCTTGGAATATGGCACGGGGGTGATTAGATGAAGAGATTTAAATCAACCAATCTATGGTCGAGTGCAACATGGTAGTCCCATCTTGGGTTGATTTTTGCATTCATTAATAAAGGGTTATTTCCTCGACATCTTATTTTTAAATTCTTGGTTTATATGTAGTTTTATGCATTTGATGTACCCTTGATATTTTCTCTTTTATTATGTTGGTTATAAGCATGTCTTATGACAATGATGATGTATGGCTCTCCTCATGTTTTGATTTGTAAATGAAAGAATAATGTATATATGACCTAATAGATGATAATGCGGGTAATGATATAAGGGAACAATGCTTCTTAGCGATTCTCGGATAAGTACGAGACCCCTATGCTCAAATATTTTGTAGTAGATTACATATGTGTGACATGTTTGACGAAATGCATGTCATGAATGCTAAGGTTCGATCGAGTCACTTATTCAGTGCTTTCTTTTGCATCATCATTTTGCTATTATATTTCATTTATGAAAGTGTCATGGTGTTTTAGCGGTGACACGGGCTCTAGGCACGAAAAAGTGGCTCAAATCCCGGGGACACTAGCACAAATCTAAAAGGAAAAAAGTCCCTAGATGCATGCATGCTCATGTTGTGGGAGCCTCTAGAGCCTACCCGGATACACCCTTTACCATATCATGCCTGGGAGCATCTAAGGGTTTAATGGTCTAAAATATGAGTGGGGCCAGGGGTTGGACACTTGAGTGGTTGGAATGGCTCTAGGGATTTTATTGTTAATGTGGAATGTATCTTTGATGTATTTTTATCAATTCCACTTCCTTAAGGTCACCTAGGAGGGTTGAATCACATTATAGTGGCCTCTCTTCACACATTTATAGATGGTATTAGAGAGAGGTTGCACTCTCTTTGGGTCATTTATGATACCACATAATGGTACCGGAGTGGTTCCTACTCTTTGGTCAGTGTGTCCGGTTGTTCTCTTTGTGTGATATGTTTGATAACACATAGTGGTATTGAGCATGTTTCACCCCTTGTGCGGATGTGCGGTGTGTGTTGGTCATGCATTCATGTCGATTTCATATGTGGTGCTTATTCTTGTGGACAATTTTCTTATTTTGTATGCATGATGGTGGTCATTGTTGCGGTTGTGTCCTCCATGGGGAAGTTGATGATGTTGTTGTTGGGATTTTTTTTATCAAGAATGTATGTCATTTGTATATGCATTTGTTATGCACGTCGGTGTCTATATGTTTTTGTGCATTCATTTTCATTGTTATATTTGTTGTCCATGAGGTCATTGTAGGAATTTTAGGTCATCATGATGTTGTCGAAATGTTATGATGTTGATGTGTCGGTTGAGATAGAGTAGGAGATGCAAATCGTAAAGGGTAAGTTGCATCACTATAATTTTACAGGTAAGAGCAAATCATCATACATGTATTGTATGTTTTGCATGCGAGGTATGTTAGTTAATCGATTGTTATATGCATGTTTTCCATTTTAGTTTTTGTGGTTACATGTGTGGTATATATTAATTAATTCATTGTGGTCATATGCATGTGTGTTGATAGTCATGAATGATAGTAGTGAATTGTTATATGCATTGTTGTTGTTGTTTTATGTTAGTTAAATTGATGATTATGTTATATTTTGTTGATTAGTATTAGTATATGTTAACTTGTTTTTGTTATATGTTAGTTCGTGATGATTAGGGTTATTGTATTAATATATTGATGTTATATGTATCGTGTATCGTTGATCTATGAAAATCGCTATGGTTACGATATTTAGGTATGAGCTGACATATTTGTGATATTTTGTTGCACTAATAATACGTTTGGATGTGTAGATATAATTGATATGAAGGAATGGAAATATTTTATGAACTTATGAGGTGAACATGTTAGCTAGTTAATGTTATGGATATCATGACCTTATTTATAATTGAGTTGATGTGTTGTGAAGTTATATCATGCTAATTATATTGATTATTATAATAAGATAGCCTCCCCTTTAATATACATTAAGGTATGAATTTTCTTATTTCATTTACTTGGTGTTTGAATGTTTGATTATGTTGTGTTTATTTGGCGTTTGAGTGTTTGGTGTCTATTATGTCATCTATTTTTTGTTTGAATGTTTGATTAATTACATGACATGAGAATGTGACTATAGGATTGCATGAAGTAATGATCTTGTTTTAAGTTGGTTGTACTAACACATAGGTGTTGACGTAGTTGATGTGTACTTGAGTATAATTAGGTGATAGTTGTAGTATTATGATTTTGACTATTAGTTGACTACGACATGGTTGTTAATTTGTGGTATAGGTTGATTTTAGTTAATAGATATGATGTATTGATATTTGGAACATGTAATTTACATGTGTGTGAATAGTTGCGAGGTAACATGCTTGGTATTAGCATGACAAGGTAATAGTTTATGTGTTTATAAAACTAATAGATGGGTGATGTGATAGTACATAGTAGGACTTGATTGCAAGAAGAGGAAAAAGGAATAGTGTAAGAATTCCATTGAAATGTTTGGGAGCGCAATTCCAAATGAATGAGCACTTTGCATGGAAATATGAAGTATTCTTAACCCTAATTTTAATAGGAATTATGTAGAAATGTCTTATATTTATGAACATGTATTTGACGAGGCATAATAATTGGTTTCTAGTTATGGTTGGATTCGTCGATGGATTGGAGTCCCTTGAGAGATGATATATGTGGCTTGAAAAATACACAATGCAATTATGCTAATATAACAAAGGTCAAGTAGCTTGGTATATTGTTTGTTTATATTATACATTGGCGATTATGTGCCTATGGCAGTATGATGCGGGGGATTGCATTGCAAAAGAGACTTCCATGAAATATTTTAAAAGGCTTAGGTTGAGATTTCCTTTGGAAGCTTTGGGAACCCATGGGGGATTGAGTCATGGTGTTTATTTTTATTCTTGTGCTTTCGATATTTTATGATTTGTTTGTGGTTGATTTGAACTTTTTTTTATGTTTGTTGCGAGGCCTTGCAACTTTGTTTCGAGTATCATATTTCTATTGGTTTTCCATGGTTTTCTTCTTTTGTTTCTTGTGCTTGCCTTTTATGTATCAAGAGCCTTGGGAATTGGTTTGGGAAGAGGAAAATTGTACGCAATGAATAAAATAATATAAATAATGATGGTGGTTAATTAGTAATTAGGTTGAAAGGGCATGTACGATGAGACATGACCTTTCGTGGCTACCCTGAGTATATATGGAGACATCATTTGTAACATTTATATCTAAGTTCATCATACATTTTATATAATAATATTTTGTATCCTCATGGATATTTTTATGTTCCAAGTCATGCAGGTATTCAACTTGAGAAGGAGCTTTGTTTTCTTCATTTGGTATCGGAGCAGTTTGAGCCTTCGGCCACTTAACCACGGCACGAGCCCGCTCCCGATCCATGTCTTTGACCATAAAAATTGTCAACCTTGTTGCCGTCATGACTAAAGCATTCACTACAAATTTTTGAGCTTCTCCATTGTTGAGTTCGTCAGAGGCCTTTGGCCATTAAAAGTAAAAAGAAAAGAAGAAGAAATAATTTAAAAAAAAAAGAATTTAGGAAAAAAGCGGCGAAGTATGAACTTTAAAAAAAAAATTGTTATAAAAGAAAAAAAAAATACAAAAAAGGAAAGAAAAGAAAATAAAAAAAATAAATAAAAAATAAAAAATAAAAAAAATTACAAATATAAACTACACAAAACTTACCTATTCCGGCGGCCCGATGCACGAAAAAAATGACCGGTGCCCCATTGTCGTCGGACACCACAAATCACTATTTTACCATATGCGACGGCGATCCCCCATCCCAAGTACCACGCGTCCCTACCACAACCCTTGCATTTATTCCTGTTGTCATCCCCATTGAAAACACTCTTATTTTATCCATACGCACCTTCCATCTTCGGCTACCATAGAAATGCATCCACTCTTGCTACCCATCTCTCCTCGCATTTCTAGACCCCACCACGCACATTTCGTTGCATTTAGCTCTATTTCTTAGGTTTTCACTTCCTTTCATGACCTTTTACCGACCACAACCAACACTTCATTGGGCCTTCCATAATGCACGCCACAAGCGCCTTCCTCTTCAAAATTTTAAATGCGCATTTTCCATCTTTTCTGTGCCTCAGCTGTATAGCCTCTACTTTGATAGCTATCCTTCACCAATTATTTACCCTAGAAAGTTTACATTACCTCACGCTAATGTGACATGCCTGATACGACTTGATCGTATTTGTCATCTTTGTCACTAAAAATCATGCACTTTAGTCACATGAGTCTCCCTATCATCGCAATTCTTCGACTCCCTTGTCTTTTTGCCATTGACCCTGTCATTCTTCACACAACCTATGCTTAAATCACCATTTTGCTCTGAGGGTCACACCCATATGTAACATTATGCCTCACCCAAATTTCATATAAAATTTGATATCTTGTTTTGATAAGGACGAGTAGAAATTAGAAAAAAAAAAATTAAAGTATTAACTAAAGAAAATTAATGCTTTTATGCTTCCAAAGTTCATATAAAAGGGATCCTTAAATATTTTTGAAATATATATTATATATAAAAATTGAAATAGAAGTGTTGAAGCCCTATTATAGTCATTCGAATAAAATAATATATATATAAGGTCATAAGGTGCGTTGAAATTCATAAAAAGGACTAAAAGGAAAAACGAAAGTATTATTAAAGTTATAAAAGGAAAAAATGGTATATGCAGAGACTTTCATATATATATATATATATATATATATATATATATATATATATATATATATAAGCAAAGGGAACCTTGAAAGAGTTTATAAAAAATAAAATAAAAAGAAAATATATTTTTATATTGGAGGTTCCTTATTATAAGGTATAATACAACGCATATTTAAAAGTGTGTTTTCACTTGTACAATCCATTCATTACAAAGAGATACATAAGTGTTATAGTTAAAGTATCATTTAACGAAATTATTAATGAATACAACATGGATTCCAAGACAAAAATGAAGGAAGGAAGATTTTTAGAAACCTTACCCACCAATGCTAAAATGATATTTAAATTTAAAGGAAATATCGGGAAAAGATGTTACTATTGCTATATCACCCGCGGAGTCTGAATTATATAAACCCTAAGATTTCCAAACCAATTAGTGATTCTGAGTTATGAAAATATAATGAAGATTTAATTTTTTGGCAAAAACCAATATGAAATCACTAATTTACATCTAAACATTAGAAATTGTACATTTATATCAAAATTCCTTGTTTAATCCTTACTTTTTAACGATAGTGACATTGTATTAGGTTCACCCTGGATGGAAACCCTAGGTTCTTTTATCCTAAATACGAAAAATAAGTTTTTGACGTATCCTACAAAAGAAGAAAATATGCTACAGGGCATTAACTTGAAGCCAAATTCGGTGATGCACAGAAGACATACAAAAATTTCAAAAATATTTTCAAGAAGGTAAAGGTGATAAAAATTATGCAAAAAAGAAATTGACAAAATCACCGGTAACAAGAACGAAGAAGTTTCTCGCCTCGAGGACCAAAATGAAAAATTGCTAACGCAAATTAAGAAGGGCGAAAAAGACACGAAGTCATTAGAAAACGAGGTGCAACAACTTGTTTAAAAGGAATCGTCGAAACCATCAAATGTATAATTCAAGTTGATGAAAAGGCATCAAATAATGATCCGAGTTAGTAGCAAAAATCTAGAAAACAACACAAACAAGATAAGGAAACTCAAATCACTAGAATTCCCTATCAACATGAATCAAGAAGATGAGTAACTCAATCAAACTACGTATTCGAGAATAGAATCAACAAGCTAATATTCGAAGAATACTAATGTCGTAAAATCCACTCATGTGATAACAAGTTTTCACAAGTTTCCGGTCATCACGCAATATTCTGAAGATTGATCTAGGATGATTTGATCCCTTCTCGGTGCAACAATTTTGTTTGTCACTTAGAGGATCTTATCAACTTATATCGACAAGGATGACTGCCCCTAGATGGGAAGACATGTTGGGAAAAGTACTGAGAGGGGGGGGGGTGAGTGAGTGTTAGGTATTTGAATACCCAGTTAATTTTTCTTTCTCTAAAACCCATACGCTACTTTATTGAATCCAACTCGCGTATACACGCGGATATCCTTAAGAAAACTTGCGTATTACCAGAGATCTTATTATGCATGTAATTAATTTTTTTTACTTCGATCATTGCATCATTCATTCATCAGATGTTTAGTAAGTAGTAATCATGTGTAGTAATAACAAAATAAACCATCACACATAAGCAACACACATGAACACCAGTATTTAAGGTGGAAACCCAATTCGGGAGAAAACCACTGTTGTTGTCATCTTTGTCTTCAATATTTATTATAAAGAAAACTTCTTACAATGTTGTACTAGCGCAGACTCATAATAGCACGCAGGCACCCACCTGTAGAAGGCTGCAACCTTCTCTCGTTCTCCAGCCACTAATGGAAGGGAGCTCCAACCCCCTGATCTCGTTTACCAGCCTCTCCTGGAAGGGAGCTACTACCCCCTGCTCTCGTTTACCAGCCTCTCCTGGAAGGGAGCTACTGCCCCCTGCTCTCATTTACCAGATACCACTGGAAGGGAGTTACAACCCCCTCAGTGAAGGCTTCGACCCTCAGCACCACTGCGGACCACGTTTCATCAATTTTCATACTGGATCCAACAGCTTCCACACAACACATCTTGTAGGCCACTGTTCATCAGATTTTCAGATTGGACCCACTCCACACATTTAAGCTCAACATACATCAAACTGAAACTTATAACCCCATAAATTCATTCATTGAATCATCAACCTATCAACCAACAACTTGATCTTTAATCAACATAATCAGCAGCATAATCAACATTCAAACAACTCATATCTGTATGAATACATCATTGACAGATAGCAGTAAAACAACAAAATAGATCAGAAATTTCATTCCTCATACTTCAACAAAACCCTAGATTCCATACGCTCTTTTACTTCACTGAACTTGCGTATATACACGCTTTCACAGAGACAAACCTGCATATATATCTGCACATACTTCAGGACTGACCTCATATTCCATACGCGCTTTTACTGAAACCAACCCGCGTATATACGCTCTTTCTCTGCCTCAAACCTACGTATAGATCTGAAAACATTGTAGGGTTGCACAACTCTTCAGAATAGATAAATAGCTCAGATCTTACCCTTCACTTCAACAAAGATTCGCCAGATCACAGATCTAAACATTCCATAAAAAGATCTAGAAAATACATAGCCATTTCAGATCTAGAGATCCCTCTTCATAATTTTCTTCATAGGTGCATTATTAATTCAGATCAATCAATAAAATGTTACCCATTCCATGCAGATATACTTCAGAGTGAAGTATTCATTAAAACCTAGACCTATACTCATCTTACACTATGATCTTCTTCTCCTTATATAGATTTAGCCTTTGTCAATAGCATGAGTCAAAACCACTCAACCACTGATGGTATTCCTAGACGGGACCAAATAGATAATCCAACGCTCAATACAGTGGGCCAATACCATGGTAATGCCCCTAGGTATCATAGATTTTAGAGCGCAAAAGGCATACGCGACTTGGAGCGTTCGTATCCGTGTGTATACGTGATTTCTCTTCAAAATAGCTTCGTATATACTAGTCCTGAATGTATACACGGGTTTCCTTCACAAAATTAGTGTATACATTGAATCCATACGCGAGTTGCCTTCATAAAAGTAGCGTATACATTATGACATATTATATTTATCATTTCTCTGGCACTTACTGAAATTCATTTTTCTGCTACTTCTGAACTGATCTGTAGATGCATCATTTTTACATCTTTAACAAATAGGTTGCTATCAAAACGCAACTCATCAAGTAGGTTTCCATCAAGGACAACTTCATCAAGTAGGTTTCCATCAAGGAAAACACATTGCATCATATTTCCAACAATATCCCCCTTTGGACTTGATGGCAACCATGATGGTGTTTGATCACCACAACAGATAGATACATTGATTATAACCATTATTCAAACACCCCGATACTCTCCCCCTTTGACATCAAGGGCAAAGGGCGGATCAAAACCAAAACAAGATTTTTCTTCTCTTGTAGAAAGAAGAGCTCTGTAGATCTGATGTGCACTGAAGCTACCATGCTCCCCCTGAGTTCACGCTGAATCTTCAAACATATTTTTTCAATGAAGTACATGACTCTATGACCTTTCCTATCACCAAGGACTTATACTTACATCAATGATCCAACCAAGTGGATTCACATATGTGACTCAAGTACCCAACCAAGTGGGTTTACACATTTTGACTCAACTACCCAACCAAGTGGGTTTACAAATTTGAAGAAGTCCTTACATGACTGAATATAACAATTTACATCATAGGTCTCAACATAACCTTTTCATCAAATTACAAATATGAATTTTTATAACCAATACCAAAAATACCTCAAGAGAGATATCATATTTCAGAACCATCATAATGCCAACAATGCATTACTCTCAGCAAGGCTAATGCTCCCCCTGAATCTGTGCTCCTGTCCTTGAGCTTGACTCACTGTTTTTCTTATCAGAAAAACATACGCTTCTGTCTCCAACGGAACTCGCGTGTATACACGGCTTTAGTTCACAAAATCCGCGTATGGAAAGTGAAATACAAAAAAATTTCACAATTCCATCCCCCCCTGAACTTATACCACTTGTACCTATCTTCTTCCCATCAAATGCACTGTTAGAAATAAACACAACCAGAATTACCAAACGAACCATGGGAATCACCATCTATTGCTCCCCCTGTGATGATACATTACTAATCCCTATAATGTATCTCACATCACTCCTACAGTCATTATGAGAAGTAAGCTTTAGAAGCGGAAGACTGCAGTAGGATTATTATCCCCTATGTTTTTGACCGGTCCTCCTTCTTTTTCCAGCTTTGCTTGAAATTTCTTATTGTGTGCTGGAAATTATCCAATTTCTCAGATCTATTCATCCTGCATTCTTTTTCTACATGTCCATACTTGTTACAAGCATAACATCTTGTGTGACCAAAAAAGTAAGCATATGGATCATAATGTTTTTTTCTATTCTTTCTTCTATTGCAATCAGCTGCTTTATGACCATACTTGCTGCATGAAAAACAATATCCCTTAAAGAAACCTGAGTACCTTTTTGTGTAGAATATGTTTGTTTGTGACTGAAACAATCTGCTTCTGCAATTGGCTACAACATGCCCATAATTATGACATTTAAAGCATTCCACATTATTGATCAAAGGAGGGAATGATTTCTTTTGAGAGTTCATGATTGTCGGTTGACCTTTTGTTTCTTTCAACACTTCAGGTTTTGCATTGATATATTTTGAATCTTTAGCACTTTCTTGTGAACTAGATTCTCCTTTGACAATTTCATGAAAACCAAGACCAAATTTAACAGAAGGAGACCTTTGACTGCTAAGAATATTGTCCAGAATCTTAGTACTATCTTGAAACCTCAAGAGTTTATCTTTTTCTTCTAATTTACCTTTTAAAATGTCTACCTGAACCTCCAATCTTTGGCATTTCTTCTTCATACTTTCTTCGACCCTTATTCCTTCTTCTACTTGATCATTCAATTTTAAAATCTCTTCTTTCAACCCATTTTCTTGTTCTTCAAATGTTTGTAGAAGTTCTTCATTCTTCTTATTTGATTTTTCCAGATCTTCTTTCAGAGAGATGATTTTTGCTTCAAGTCCTTCACTGTGATTGGTTACTTCATCATACAGCCTTTGATACTTGTTTATCTGTCCATTCATTCTAGAGATCATATCTTTGTAGATAGATTCTCTCTCATTAAATAATCTTTGTTGATTTTCAACTTTAATCTTGAGAACTTCTTCTAGATCCATAACATTACTTTCATTGCATGCACAAGAAAGTGAATCACAAGAACAACAATCAATACCTGTTTCATCTTCTTCATTTTCTGCTGTACATGTTTTCTGAGATATCTTCTTCCCTTGAGTAGCCCTCTTCTTTTGCTTCCTTGCCATGAGCACTTGCAGATCTTGGTCAGAATCTTCTTCATCCTCATTTGACACTTCATCATTATCTTCATTTGTATAATAACTCTTTCCCTTTTCAAATTGTTTCCCTTTATCATGATTTTCTTCATAAGGACATTTACCAGCATAATGACCAACTCTTCCACAAGCAAAACACTTGAAGGGAAGCTTACCTCTAAATCTTCCAGTACCTGGTTGGAGTCTTCTCACAAAATTTGCTTCTTCTTCTTCTGATATATAAATTGATTCCTTGACAACTTCCTTTTCTTTTCCTTTTGCACATGCCTTAAAGGTAACTTCTCTGATTTGAGAGGGACCTCCTTTTCTCATTTCAAAAGCAGTCAGGATACCATGTAGTTGAACAATAGTAAGAGTTTGCAGATCTTGCCTTTCTTCAATAGCTGATACTTTTGACTCAAATTTTGAAGTCAAAGATCTTAAGACTTTTTCCACTAGAGTAGTATCGGTTATGGTTTCACCCAAATTTCTCATACGATTTACAATATCATCTAGATGTAAAAAGAAACTGGCAATACTCTCATCACTATGCATCCTTAAATTTTCATATTCAATTCTGAGAGTTTGGAGTTTTGCACTTTTTACCTTTGTATCTCCTTCATAGCTTAGAATGATTTTGTCCCATATTTCTTTTGCAGTATTTAGCTGCATCACTTTAACAAATTTTGATTCAGACATGCTTCCTAATAAAACATTGACTGCTTTGGCATTGATTTCATATTTCTTCCTTTCTGCTGCATCAATAGGAATAATTGCCGGATACTGATAACCTTCTTCCACAATTGCCCATACTTCTGCACCAAGACTTTGCAAATATGTTTTCGTTCGTATCTTCCAGAATAACAGATTACTTCCATTGAATAAAGGTGGCCTTAGAGAAAATACTCCTTCATGACTTCCCATTGCGACGGATCTCCTTCAAGCGATCAAGCTTCTGCAGAAGGACCTGCTCTGATTCCAATTGTTGGGAAAAATACTGAGAGGGGGGGGGGGGTAGTGAGTATTTAGATCTGACTAAATACTTATTAATTTTTCTTTCTCTAAAATCCATACGCTACTTTATTGAATCCAACTCGCGTATACACGCGGATATCCTTAAGAAAAATTGTGTATTACCAGAGATCTTATTATGCATGTAATTATTTTTTTTTACTTAGATCATTGCATCATTCATTCATTAGATGTTTAGTAAGCATGTGCAATAATAACGGAATAAACCATCACACATAAGCAACACACATGAACACCAGTATTTAAGGTGGAAACCCAATTCGGGAGAAAACCACTGCTGTTGTCGTCTCTGTCTTCAATATTTTTTATAAAGAAAACTTCTTACAATGTTGTACTGGCACAGACTCATACCAGCATGCAGGCACCCACCTGCAGAAGGCTGCAACCTTCTCTCGTTCTCCAGCCACTACTGGAAGGGAGCTCCAACCCCCTGATCTCATTTACCAGCCTCTCCTAGAAGGGAGCTACTACCCCCTTTGCCTGCTCTAGTTTACCGGCCTCTCCTGAAGACTCCCTTTGCTCTCATTTACCAGCTACCACTGGAAGGGAGCTACAACCCCCTCACTGAAGGCTTCGACCCTCAGCACCACTGTGGACCACGTTTCATCAATTTTCATACTGGATCCAACAACTTCCACACAACACGTCTTGTAGGTCACTTTTCATCAGATTTTTAGACTAGACCCACTCCACACATTTAAGCTCAACATAAATCAAACTGAAACTTATAACCCCATAAATTCATTCATTGAATCATCAACCAATCAACCAACAACTTGATCTTTAATCAACATAATCAGCAGCATAATTAACATTCAAACAACTCAGATCTGTATGAATACATCATTGACAGATAGCAGTAAAACAACAAAACAGATCAGACATTTCATTCCTCATACTTCAGCAAAACCCTAGATTCCATACGTGCTTTTACTTCACTGAACCTGCGTATATGCGCGCTTTCACAAAGACAAACCTGCGTATATATATGCACATACTTCAGGACTGACCTCATATTCCATACGCGCTTTTGCTGAAACCAACCTGCGTATATACGCTCTTTCTCTGCCACGAACCTGCGTATAGATATGCAAGCATTGTAGGGCTGCACAACTCTTTAGAACAGATAAATAGCTCAGATCTTACCCTTCACTTCAGCAAAGATTCGCCAGATCACAGATCTAAACATTCCATAAACAAATCTAGAAAATACATAGTCATTTCAGATCTAGAGATCCCTCTTCATCATTTTCTTCATAGGCGCATTATTAATTCAGATCAATCAATAAAATGTTACCCATTCCATGTGGATATACTTCACAGTGAAGTATTCATTAAAACCCAGACCTATACTCATCTTGCACTATGATCTTCTTCTCCTTATATAGATTTAGCCTTTATCAATACCATGAGTCAAAACCACTCAACCGCTGATGGTATTCCTAGATGGGACCAAATAGATAATCCAACGCTCAATACAGTGGGTCAATACCATGTTAATGCCCCTAGGTATCATAGATTTTAGATCGCAAAAGGCATACACGACTTGGAGTGTTCATATCCACGTGTATACGCGATTTCTCTTCAAAATAGCTGCGTATATACTAGTCCTGAATGTATACGCGAGTTTCCTTCACAAAATTAGTGTATACATTGAATCCATACGTGGGTTTCCTTCATAAAAGTAGCGTATACATTGTGACATATTATATTTATCATTTCTCTGGCACTTACTGAAATTCCTTTTTCTGCTACTTCTGAACTGATCTGTAGATGCATCATTTTTACATCTTTAACAAATAGGTTGCTATCAAAACGCAACTCATCAAGTAGGTTTCCATCAAGGACAACTTCATAAAGTAGGTTGCCATCAAGGACAACACATTGCATCATATTGCCAACAAGACATTCGTAGCAGGAAAAGAAATCAAGGCCTTTTATCAACAAGCTTTGAGGTCAAAGCTTTTTGAGGAGGAAGGCAATGTAATGAATAAAATAATATAAATAATGATTAATTAGTTAATTAGGTTGAAAGGGCATGTACGATGGGACATGACCTTTTATGTTTTGCCTAGGTATATAAGTAGGCCTCATTTGTAACATTCATATCGATTAATCATACATTTTATATAATAATATTTGTATCCTAATGGATATTTATATATTCCAAGTCTTACGGAGTATATAACTTGAGGAGAAAGGAACTTTGTTATCTTCAAATTAATGGAGCTGGGGAGAGTTGTGCTATCCAATAGGTAATGTAAGACATTGATGAAGATTGGTGCATGAGTAAGGGAAATTTAAGACGAGTATGAAAAAATCGGTTGAAATGATGGGGTATTGGGTAAATGGATGGTGGAATTACGAACATGAAAAGGTAGCAGAAAAGTTAAAGTAAATGGATTGAGGCATCAAATGCCTTAGCTATTTAGGAACTATTGTTCTCATTGTTGTGCATATATGCAAGCACAAATAGGGTTCTCTTAACCTTGACCTTATGATATTTGGTAATTATGTTGTGATCATGATTACAATATTGAATATATATATGTATATATTCATGTATGTATAACTGTAATTGTATGACGATATCATGATTATTTTATCTTTCAGTGTTTATGTATGCATATGTGTATGTATGTATGTATGCATGTATGTCATTGATTGTGAGGGTTGTTAGGACTATTTTGAACTATTATTCACATGTAAATATGTATGCTTATGTATGTATTGTTGACATGCTCATCGGTGATCATTCTTATGGAGGAATGATAGCTTATGCGAGTGAATGAAGAGTTCTTGGCTTGTGAGGAATCGAAGTGGGAAGAATAACTTTGACAAATCTACAAGAGTGGTATCATGAGGGTATGAATTTTATATTATGTGATTATACCATGTATATTTCTATGTTATAGTAGGGAAATTTTGGGTACAACCATGAGATAAAGAAAAGAGAGTGCTCTATAGAATCCTAGGATAAGCATGGATAGTGGAAGAACACAAGTAAAGCCTTTATGAGTCGGTGTGTGGTCTGGATGTGTGGTACTCTTTTGTTGTATACATGTTGTACATATTACTGTGATGTTATGGGCTTATAGTGTTGTGTATATATATATTTTTTGTGTATATTTCATATTTAGTGATGGATATATATGGTGTTATACATGTTGGATATGCGGTGTTGTGTACATATTGTATTGTGCGCATGTTGGATATGGTGTTGTGTGCATATAGTGTTGTACACATGTTGGATATGCGATGTGGCACATATGGTGGTATGTACATGTGTATATGCGGTGATATGTGCATATGGTGTTTTGTGCTTTTTTTCACATATGGTTACATGTGCATATGGTGTTGTGTGCATGTGGTGTTGTACATGTTGTTCCTTGGTGTTGTGTGTAGGTGGTGTTGTGTACATGTCATGCATGTGGCATTGCGTACATGTGGTTCGTATACATTTCATGCATGCGGTGTTGTGTACATGTGGTATTACATACACATTGTATAGAGCGGTCCAGTGTACATGTGGCATTGTATACACGTTGTGAAGGTGGTGTCATGTACATGTGATGTTGTGCACACATTGTACGGGTGGTGCTATGTATAGGTGGTATTGTGTACATGTTGTACATATGGTATTGGTGTACATGTGGTATTGTGTATTCCATACATGTTGTGTTGTGTGCATGCACTACTATGTATATGTATTGTGTATTCACGGTATTGTGAAATGGGTATTTGTTGTGTTGTTTTCTGGTGTAGGTGTATGTATGTGTTTTGTTGTACCTTTGGTGTAGTTGTATGTGTTGTGTTGCATAGGCGGGTGTAGATGTATGCATTTTGGTGTTGTACACCTTGTGTGTATGTACATGTTGCACACTATGTATGTGTATGTGATTGAAGACGAGACACTAGGTGCTTAGAGTGTAACAAGCTGATACGAGTGTGTGTACAAAAGAGAAAAAAAGGAAATGAGGAAGTTGATGAAGGATAGTATTGGTATTTTATTTAAATTATTATTATGGATGTGATCTATGATTCTTACTTATGATGATTTTTATGTGATTGTGATTATGGTTATGGTGATTTCATGCACTTCATGTTTTTAAATTATGATGTTTGTGTTTTGAGCTAACGAGATATGATATGTTTATACATGATGATTTGATCAAACAACTCGTTTGACTTATTGTGACGGTAGAGTGAACGAAATTGCAGAAGTTTACCTTGGTAACGTCTGCAGTAATTATGATGTGAATTTATTTCAATTTATTTTGAATATAATGGAAGGTATGTGCTTTGGCATAGGAAGCACAAAAATGACTGGTTGGGTGGTTCTAACAAAATTGATTTGCAACGTGCATGAGAAACAACAAAAGGAATTGAAGCTTAGTAGTAGTATGTTGGTAAAGCACTTCAAGAGTAGGGCCATTGTGGGACATTTCTACCCAATAATGTCCAATGATTTCCTCTAAGCATGTTAAGACTAGTATGATGGTTTTGAGGTAGGTATGTGCCTTGGTTTGCTTGTCTTCCGATGCGAGGAAGCCTTTCCTTGGGATGGATTGTGCGGGATAGAGATGAAAAGGTAACTTGGAAGGTGAGTGAATGCATGGAAGGATGACCATATTTCCTTAGGGCTCTATATCGAGAAAAGGGAAGGTCGAGGATGAGTTTGTTTTGGTCATTATAATTTCCAAATGGAATCGGATGCACATTGGGAGTGTTCCCTGGAACGATGAGTTAGTGACTATTCAGGGTAAAGTGGTGCATGATTGTAGTGCTAGAAATTGGATACGGCTTTAAATTTGAGCGGGAGAATTTGTACTTCACAGGAAGGAGGTGAATGCAGTACTACTTCCCAATTAGGTGTTAGCCTCTAGATTCCTTGTTGTTGATATGGGCATCATATCCTTTTATTTGTTGTGCGAGAAAATGTGTATATGTGTATATTATTGTAAATATTGTAATGATTTGTTTTATAAATCTCCACTAAATGGTATTATTTTCATGTTTTCACCGAGGTGGTCATTATAAATACTAGAATGAGATATGTTATAAAGCTCCATAAGTATGTTATGATTTTAACGGTTGGTTTGGTTGTAGGTGCCATTGTTGTAAGGATGGTGTTTCCCCAAGGGGAGGGTTAATAGCGTCACACAGTTAAAAAATCCATGTAAAAATATATAAGACCATGGTTGATGGGACACTTATTCCAAGTTGAATGTTGGGAAAAACATCTAGTGAGGGAGTTCATTGTTATATTATTGCTAAGGAAATTGGAAAAAGGAAATGGAAAAGGCTTAGGAAAAGGTCCATTTTATTTATGGAAATAATGTAAAATAGGAGAAAAAGGAAGGTGAAGGTCTCGTTTCATGTGAGGAGGAAAATGAAGGAAAATAATGGAAATCAAGAAAATAGAGGCCTCATTTATAAACGGGGTTTGAGGATCAGTGGGAAAGATTTTTCACAAACCTTTTGTGGAGTTCATTTTTGGAGCTCTCTCATTATTCTCTCTCTCTCTCACTCTTTCACACTTCGAGTTTTCTTGGAGCACTTTCAAATTAGTCGAAAAGGAAAAAAGAAGGCGAAGAGGAAGGAAGGAGAAAGCAGGAAGAGAAAAGATCAAGCAACTACGGTAGGATTCTTTATGAGTATCGATTTGCATGTGTGATTTCCTTGCTTGTATTTGGCATGCGAGTGTATTTAATGTGGTTATTTTATTTCATGGCATGTGTTTTTCCGGAGTGTGACGGTGTTTTTAGGCTATCCTTTCCATTTCTAGAAAGGCATGGTGTGATGGGGTTCTCATGTTTTCGTTGAGATGGATTGTCGGTTGGTTAAGCTAGGTTATTTGGATGTCTTAATGTAAGAACACATGGCCTAGTATCTCAACTATATTGTGGGCACGTGAAACGTGAGATAGAATGTTGCCTCGGTGGGCCTATGAATCCTCGACGATAAGGCTGGAGGGATATGGTAAATCCTAGAAGGTGGGTGCTCTCCATGAGGCCTGAGAATCTAGGATGGGATATAAGAGCAAGTCACGGAAGGGAGTGGGAGTGAAGAGTTTAGGGCCTAGTGATCCGGTTTGGATTTACGATAATCACGAGAGACAAAGACACGAGAATATTCCTCACAATGTAGGTGGATAAATACGATGGCATTCATGCTTTTTCTATGGCTGAATTCTCGGGATGGATTATGGTAGAAACTGTTCTATTGATGAGGGTGAGGTAGTTTAGCCTCGGGGATGTACGGTTGGTTCTTTTGGTTTGAGTCCCACATTCATGCTTGGAATGTCAGACGAGCGTGATTAGTGAAGAAATTTGGCTCAACCAATCTATGGTTGGAGTGGAAAATTGTTAGTCCCATCACAGGTTGGTTTTTTCATTCATTAATAAGAGGTTATTTCCTTGAAATATTATGTGTAAATGTATTGGTTTATATGTGGATTGTATGGATTTGATGTATCCTTTATATTTTATTTTGTTGTTATTATGTTGGTTATAGCATGTATTATATTTGTAATCTTGTATCACTCTCCTCATGTTTTATTTGTAAATGAATTAACAACTAATATCTATGACCTAATATATAATAATGGAGCTAATGATATGAGGGAACAATGATTCTTAGTGATTCTCGAATAAGTACTTAAATGCCTTATGCCCAAATATAACTTGTATATTACATATTTGTGACTTTATTTTACGAAAATATTATCATGGCTAGTAGAGGTCCAATCAGTCCTTGTTCGAGTGTTTTCTTTTTCCATTGTTATTCATTTTTATATTTCATTTATGAAAGTGTCATGGTCCTCTAGGCAGGTGACACGGGATATTTGTGCTTGAAAAAAGTGGCTCAAATCCCAAGGACATTAGCACGATTCTAAGGAAAAAAATCATGACACATGCATTCCCGTGTTGTGGGAGCATGCAGAGCCTTCACAGAAGCACCCTTTCCCATAGAAGTGTTTGGGGGTTTAATGGTCTAAAAGCTCGGTGGGGCCAGGGGCTAGATACTGAGTTGTTGGAATGGATCTTGGGATTTTTGTTCTTTGATGTGGAAGGTTTGTTTATTTTTTCCTCATTGAGTTCCACTTCCTTAAGGTCACCTAGGAGGTTGAATTCCATTATAATAGCCTCTTGTCGCATGTTTACCCTAGTTGATGGAGTTACTTGGGTAGATGTGGGAGGAGGGTTTTAAAACCCATTAGGACCCCAACGAAGGTTATATGAGAATAATTTATCCTCATTTGGACACATCCATTTTGTCTCACATCTCCCATCCAACAAAATTAGAGGAGGGTCAAATTTCAGGAGGAAGTCGAAATTCTGAGTAGGAAAAAAATATTAGGTACTTAGTTTTTGACATGGAACTTGATCATGATCTTGGTTACTCATTTTTCTATTATTATTTTATGGTTATATCTGTTGTATTGATTAATACAGCAACTCTCTCTCTCTCATAAGGAAAGAATTTATGGGTTTTCCCTTTGTGGGTTTTCCTTGACACTAAGACCCTAATTTTATGTGTCTCTTGTCTCATTTGTTTTTTTTACGATTCTTTACTAATATTTCATGTTTATTAGTTGATGTTTTTATTTTTATAACTTCCTAAATGATGTTGAATTTAATACCATATGAATATAATGTTTAATTGACCATTGAAGTAGTTATTTGTTGTTGAATAAAAATATAATTTTATCAGTTCCCTATAAAATCAACATGGTATCGGTGGTTTGATTCCAAGAGTAGTCTAGGATTGGAAGGACAAGTTCAAGAAAATTGGGGTCGAGTTTGGAGGTCTAATGCAGGAAGATTATATGATTTTATCTCTTTGTGTTAAACTTGGAAGAATATTTTGTGATAAATTCTTGGGTGATGTAATAAGGTCGAGTTTCTTCTCACTCCCTAAAGCTGAGATCAAGGTATGTAAGTTTTTTTCTTAATCTCTCTATTCATATTTTGTGGCATCATTTATGCCCTCTCTTGTGATGGTCTCTAAGAAGGGTTTATTCTAGCTAGAAGAGGCTAGAAGTATGTATGAGTTTTATTATTTTCTTTATTATACTGCAGATAACCATATGCAATTTCTATGGAATTAATTATTCTCTGTGTGTTCCTTGTGATAATATCGAGTTGTGATAGGATTTAATGCCGAAATCAAAGTTAATCATCCTATTTCTTGAGTTGAATTATATGGCCTCTTTTGACATGAATCTTAATTTTGTGGTATATTGTGTGAAGTTCTACAATGTGGCATCATTTTACTTATCCTATGTGGTACTTATTGAAATTTTCCTATGTGGTAGTTTTTGATCTCTCTGTATAAAAAAAGCTATGTGCATTATTTATGTGGTATTCATTGAGCGTAATTAGGTAGGTATGGACTAAGGCCCTTTGTAAGATCTACGATTTTTTTGACGGTGTTGTTACCAACATTCATACGTATCTCACCGATATGAATTTCGATTAATTTATGGAGTTTAATTTAAGTATATGTTTTAATTATCAATCCGGGTTGGTAAACTTAGAAGCACACGAAGATATGTACGATCTTATATTAAGCTAGTATAGGAAGTAGTTGTTTAGATGAATATGATGGAAATACATATTACAAATATAAAAATGCGAAAATCATAGAAATTCTAATCTATAAGCATGAACAAGTCAATGATTGAAACATAGTCAACAAGGAAGAGGCTCTTAACTTAGAGATCTCGATTTTAATTCTATTGATTTCTTTTTAAATAAATCCAAGTTCACCATAAATAATAACACATGTTTTAAGAAAAATTTATTTAAAAATCCAAGAAAGGATGAATGGATATATAGAAAGACAGTTCAATGTTGTTGGTTCGCATGAAAGATGCTCCAACTTGGAGACCTAGATTGTCCTTCATTATCCAAACTAGTTAGTGAGAAGTCACTTAGAAAATGCGAATGGTCAACTGACATAATAACAAGTTTATATAGAAAATATTCACAAAAAATTATAATAGAAATATACAAAAAATTAAAATGCTACTTATGCACAATTATGCACATCGATGAATAAAAATATTAATAGCAAGAGAATGAGGAGCCTCCACATTTCTTGGTACACTATAAAATAATCGGCTACAAAAATTCATTCAAATCCCACAACAACGAATCATAAGAAATATATATCAAGTCTTCAAATTTATTCATAAGGAAGTAATTGCAATTATAATAATAATGCATTAATAACTATTGAATAGTTGTGCTTAAATAGGCTAAAAGTAACAACAAAATAAACTAAAATGGTTGTAACAACCGAAAAGAGTCCTATTTCACTTAGTAGGGTCGAAAATCATCCCTTTGTTACTTGCACAAAATTTGGAAAATTCACAATCCTGACGCCTAAATCGAGGTGATTTTGCGAGTGACTAGTCAAGTTTGACCAGCTTACAGTCGAGCCTATTCGACTCATTTTGGAGTGTTCCAATAGGTGTACATCATATTTTCTATACTTATCGAGTCTATCTTCAATTTTTGCCCAGGTGTCTTTATAGGATACGACTTCAATGGAGCTACTACGGGAAGTCTGTTTTTGCCAAAAATATTTTTTAATACCCAATTTTTACTAAAACTTCTAAAAATTGAGCATAATTATTTTACCTTAAAGTGAAAAAAGAGGAAAAAATATGACAAATATGATCATGATATGTTGGTAAGGGATGATATAAAGGTGGAATATGCATGGTGAAAAAAGGTTAAAATTGAGGGCCAAATCTCCCCCTTGTTGATCTCTGGCTTTTAATATCATGCTTTTCTTTATCTCTTGGATCTCACGAGTTTGCATGTTGATATCCCTGTTGCTCTTCTTTGTGGATATGCTAATGTAGAAGCTTCTAACTAAGCTTCTTGCAAGAGTACTCATCGATGCCTTCTTGGCCTTTTTTCTTCACCCTTGTATATATTTCACTTGTTTACCTTTTTTTTCTCATATTTGTCTTGTAATGCTTCTTCTCTTTTAACCCTTGCTTCATGCTTGTTTTGAAATGAGGATGTTATGTGTTTCTAGTTTCTTCATTTTCTTCTTGACCTCTTGTTTGTTTACAATCTTATTGTTTTTCTCCTTGTACATTTCATTTTTCCCTCTTTAAATGTATTTCCATGATTTCATTTACATAGACTTTATGTTTCATAATTTCATCTTCTTGGCATGTTCCTCATCATGAATCTCTTTGGAAACTCCTTTGATATTATTTTCATTTTATTCTTTGCAGTCTCTTTGATGGTTCACCATGAACCTCTTGAGAAACTCCTTTGATATTCATTTGCATATGAATAGGATGATGATCACTCAATCAAAAATCTTGAAAATAATCTAGCTCTTTAAGCTTTTTCCTGAGCTTCCATTTCTAGCTTTCAATGATCTCATGATGTGATTGTTGAGGTGTACTGAAGGTAATTCTTCTATGATTTCTACATCAATGTCTTTATATCCCTTAGACTACTCTTCTATCACCTTCTTCCTTGACTTCTTCCCTTTGAATGGTTATGCCCTCTTGCTTCTTCTTGGATACGGTTCTTGGATATAACGGTGATTGCATAACATCCTGGAAAGATTCAATTGTTCAAGTACTTCCTCATTTCCAACTAGTTCTTCCTCCTTTGAAATTATACAAAAATTATTCTTGTCCAATTTTTCCCATGTCTCTCCTCTTGTTTTGCAACTAATATTCAATCGAATCTTGATTAATCCTATTGATAGTAGGCGGCCTCTTTGTTTTTTGTTTTACTTCTCCTCTTGATTATTTTTACTAAACTTTTTGGAGAAGAAATAAGGGATATTTTAGTTTTAGCCTCACCTTTTATATATTGAAATTTTGACATGAGTACGGGTAGACCTATGTTATACCTCCCATCACGGGTAAAATATTCTGAATAATGAGAACAAACTCAACCCACTTGGATCTTTAAACCACTCTCTTGGAATCCCCTTAGATTTTCGAATGTAGCCTTCCTTGGCTTTTCTGAAAATAATTCCATCCCTTTCTTTGAAGTTCTGTCCCTTATGGTATTTTCACCCTGCTCAATGGCAAATTTGTAGCTTGAGAAAAATACTCCCATGTGATAAGGGATGATGGTAATATCTCCTATAATTGATTTTCATTATCAAAATTGATACAAACATTTATGACACTTTATCTTGTAACCATTAAATTGCATAAGAAACTCTAACAATCCTGCTTGATAAAGTTTCTCTATGGTTTCTCTATTCCATTTCTCAATTTTGGAATCCAGTAGGCTCTATTTTTCATTCCATTTGCAAGTTTGAAATTTGACCTACTTGTTTGTGTTCTTTTTTTATTCTGTGTATACATGCCAAATATCCTTCAACAATGAATGATCTCATAGAGAAAAAATAAGATACATTGCCAAGAAAATAATTACTTACGGACTATATCTATATAACAAAGAAATTATATTTTTTGTGTGAATATAAAGAGAAGAAAAATGTTTTATTTGTAGGCTGATAATTCAAAGAAAAAACATTTTTATAGCACGGGTGTCTTTCTTACTAGTGATATGATGTATACTCAAAAATTATGAATTAATTTGTTGATTTGAACTTTTGTGATACCCAAAAATTCTGAGAGGAAATTTCTGAATTGAAATGTCAAATTCTAAGGCGATATGCAATTTTGGTACGATGAAAATAAGTAGCAATTTCTAAGTTGTAATGTCAAATTTCTTGGCTCAAATATTCTTTGTTGAATATCCATGAGAATAAGAAGAAATATATGCTTTAACCTCAAACGTAATTTCTAGAAAAATAGGAAGCAATATTTTTGTTTTAATGCCCACAAAAAATTAAACACGGAAAACATTTATGTAATCTTCTGAGTTTTACGGCAACTTTTTCTTATCATATTTCTCTCTGGCTTTAACTACAACTCTATTTTTGAAATTCCATCTACAATTTTAACATTGTCATGCCTCACCAACACTTAAAGCTCTATTTTTTACATCACTTGACACCACTTCCCATGCTTAAAGCTCTTTTTTTGGAGGTTTATGTTGATAATAATGTAACTAGGGTCTTGGACTTGGGTTACGATGCCAACCATACATACGGAGCTCAGGGAATTGAGCTTATGTTTCCACCATACAATTGTTAACTCAGACTTGATCGTGCACTCACCAACACTTAAGCTCTATTTTTACACCACTTGATACCACCATGCACTTGAGCTATTTTTTGGGTTTATCTTTGGTAATAATGTAACTAGGGTCTTGGACTTGGAGTTCACAGTCCCAACCATACACACAAACTCAGACATGAACCTAAATTTCCACCATACAATTGTTAACTCAGACTTGAGCCTACACGCCTGTCAAAATTGGAACTCGGACTTAATCCTAAGTTGTTAATCATATTCTGAGTCTTTAGATTTAATCGAACACGCCATCATACAATTAGAGTCTTGATTTAAGCCTACGCTTCCACCATACAACTAGAACTCAAAGATTAGGATCTATCCAATTTAAAACAAATTGTACGACATGCTCCTAGATGAAATCAAACATTGTGAACTCCAAGATATTCATGGGATTTTTTTTAAAGGCTTCAACGTTCGGTTAAGGAGTTTTTTAATGAAAACTCAATGTTTTTCATGGATTTTGAGATCTCCTCAACAACTGAAATCCCACTACATACCCTATAATTTTAACAACTCATTTCCTTAATCATTTATCCCTAACTTCATTATAAAAATGATTCTAAATTTTGGGTTTCCATTTCCTACCTAGATTCTTGGTCTCGGTCCTAGCTTCATTTCTCCACTTCTAAGCCTCCATCCTATCCTTGATCTTGCATTGGGTCTTGTCTATTTTTGAACTAAGTTGTAAAACGTTTGTTTGAACTGATTTCTTTTTTCCTATAGTTGCACTTTCAGAATCTTCTTGCCAATAATTTTAAAAAATGTGACCTTACTTTCCTTATTTCCTCGATAGTTTTAGTGGAGGCCTTCTGGCTTGTTTTATGATAACTTTGTTTTGTATAGACATCATTATAATTTCATATGTGCCAAATGATTTTTGCATGCCATTTATTTAGATGAGCCTCTCATAGTGTATCATCAATACTTCATTCTTGTTGTCTTCTTGGTGATTATAGTGACCTTTTTCAAGGTCTTTTTTCAAATTATGTCTTATCTCCCGTCCTCTACTTCTTCATGATGCGTCTAATGATTATCTGTGCTCCTTTTAATGATTAATCATGAAATAACTTTGAAATGACCATTTGAGGATCATTTCAAGACCAAAAAGTGGGAAGTAATGTTTTACTTTTGATACATGTAAATGTGTGTAGTTCATAGTTATTCATGGGAGTATAACCCCTTATTTTAAACATATATTGTTTCCATTTTTTGTGACATAACCCATGCGGAAAGAATTTATGGTAGGCAAAGGATATGTGAGCTTTTGGAAAAAAATGACTTGTCTTATGGGCAAAAAATCTTTGATTGCAATTGATGGTAGAGTTAAGGTTTTATGAAAAGAGAAAGGTGTTAGATATGTGTGTATGGAATGAAGTTGACACTCTTACGCACCAAGGCTTAATTAGTCTCGTAATTCAAGAATTTCTTTCATACATTAAAAATAAATTTGTAACTTACAATATTTTCATCACTTTCCTTAGTTGATGCTTGAAAAGAAGTGTCTTTCCAATAAAATGATCTTTGAATATCTCTTCTAATTGGTTTCCCTTTGTATGCGAGGTCCATTGATCTTCAAATATCTCTTCTAATTGGCTTACCTTTATGTACGAGTTCCTTTTGATAGATTTTTAATGTTGATTTAAGGTCACTTTGTAGTGATTTTGATGTTTATTTTGGGTCCCTTTATGACATATTGTGATATTGATTTCGAGTCCCTTTGTGACATATTTTGATTTTGATTTCGAGGTCCCTTTGTGATAGATTTTGATGTTGAATTTTCAAGTCCTATTGAAGTAATATTTACTTATGTCCGGTCCCTTGTAAATTTGTTGATTAGTGAGAGTACCTTGTGATAGGGTCCTTCCATGTTGATTCAAACCGGTATGTTTAGTTGCTAAGTTTTTTTAACAAGGAAAAAACAAATTCACTTGTTTTTATTTTATGCACTTTATGATTATTTTGAGACTTGTCCTCAGAGTAAAATTGGAGAGAATAGGAATTTCTAGCTTAGTGCCAACTTTGAAGCATAATGATTTAAAAAAACACAAATTGTTTTAGAAGGAATTCATATTAGCCGAAAGGGTAAATTGGTTTTCTAATATGAATTCAAATTTGTACTATGCCATAAATATGGATTTTCACAACCAAATATCCTTGTTATTTTTTTATCTTTTTTTTCTATTTTTTTAATTTTTAATTTTTAATTTTTTTCATTTAATTTTTCATTTTTTTTCAGTGCAGAAAGTAAGGAAGGCACATGACTATGCTTTTCAAAACTTGCATGTCTTCTTCTATAGATATTTTTAAATGAAATATTCTTTATTCACGATCTTGTTGTATATATTCAATCTGTAACCCATTACATGAATACAAATGATGTCCCTTCCTCATCTATTATTTTCCATTTCATAAAGATCCATTGGCATAGACTTCTTCAACCTCATAAGGCCCTAAATAGTGAGTAGTAGAAATTTTCTTTGATGTCCTTGTACTTTGAATCAAATAGAATTTCCAAGTATCCTATATGAAATATTTTCTTTTTAATGAATTTTTCATGCCATTTTTCTTTGTTGTTGTACCAATGATGTATATTCTGCTTCTTTTATAATTTCATCCAATTAATTTAAGTGCATGATCCTTTGTTGTTGTGCCTCTGATGAGTCTAATCCAAAGTTTAGTTTCAAGTCTATATGTTTGGTTGAAATTATATTGGTAAAATTACTTATTTTCCATAGAGTAGTTGATAAGTGTTAGAACCCGGTAGTATTCTTCCATGTTGTTCTATATGCCCATAATGCTTCATTCAATTTTTTCTCAGACAGTCCTTCCTATGCATCTTTTCTTGTCTTTGTCATAATATTTTCAAGCACTTTGTTTGTTGATTCCACTTGTCCATTTCTTTCAAGTGATATGGATTTTGAATTTATGTACTTGATTTTATATTTTTTTACCTTAATATCTCTAACCATATTTGAAGTGGTGTGCTCCTTAGTTAGTGATGATATTTCTTGGTACTCTAAGTGGAAAATATATATCTGAAAAAAATAATACTTACTACATTTTCTGTTGCTTTTCCATTTCTTTTGCCTCCACCCATTTTGTCACATAATCAATATATACTAATATGTGCCTTTTTCCAATTGATAGTTAATTCATCTGACCAAAATTAAAGAAGAGCCAGTGTTCAAGTAGCTCTGATATGTGTATTCAAGAGCATTTCATTAGAATGTACAAATATCCCTATTCTTTGGTAGTTATAACATTTCTTTCAAAATATAAAAAATTTCATCTTCTCTTACACATTTTCTAATTAACGAGATCAAGTCCAATATAAAAAAATTCGTGCTTAACTATATCTAGCACTTAGAAAATGAAAATGGAGACCTTTTTTATATTGGAAGGGAAAACAGAAAATGATAAATAATTAGCTATTTCAGCAAACCATGGTTTAACTTCCATAGAAAATAAATGTTCATGCAGAGATTATCGAAGCTGGAAAAAATCTCACCATGAGGATAAAGCCTTGAAAATATACTTACTTGATTTTTTTCCCGGTCGGTTCAATACGATTAATGTTAAATTCATACATTAATAAAAACCATCTAGTAATCCTTCCATTATTAATGGTTTTATTCATTAAATACTTAATGGTTGAATGAACAATATGAATGAACACCTCATATCACAGTATGTAATGTCTAAATTTATTTAATGCATGTACTACAACAAGCATCTCTTTTTCAATATTTGTGTAATTCAAATCGGTTGGAGTTAAATTCTTGCTAATGGGAAATAGATAACATAGTTTAGTTTATTCTCTTTTTGGCCTAATGATGCCCTACTACATTATCTGATGCATCTTTGGATATGTGAAATGGAAATGACCAATTTGGTCTTCTAAAAATTGGTGTTGTGGACATTTTTTGTTTCGGTTCTCAAATGCATTTTGATAATCAATATTCCATTGAAACTCATGTCGTTTGTAAGTATTTTAAATAAGGCCAAGGCCATTTTCACTAAAGTTTTCAATAAACCTTGAGCAATATCCTACATACCCTAGAAAACTTCTTACCTCTTTTGATTCGTTGGTGATAACAAATTCACAATGATTGCTATCTACTTTTATTCTTTGATGAAAATATGGTGTCCCAAATATTGTCCCTTAGGTTAGTATCATAAAAAAAATTTCATTACTAAGAGATAAATTTGTTTCAATGCATCTCATATAGAACCTTTTTCCAAGTTTCTCAAACAATCATCAAAAGTATTCCCACTATCTGAGTCAAATAATTTATGTATACTTATACACACTCATATGAAATAAGCAAATATGGTCAAAAATGCTCTTTGAAAAGTAGGTGATTGCATCCACATAATCCAATTGGTAACACATTTTAAGAATATGCTCCCCGAGGACATGTAAAAAGTGGTTATTGTCACAGTCCTCGGAAATGTTATTTTAACTTGATTATAGCCACTAAATCCATCTAAAAAGGAGAAAAAAAATTCTTGGCTAGTGAATTGAGCAATGATGGTAGGGAAAGCTGATCTTAGAATTTTTTCGTTTAATTCCCTATAATATACATAAACTCTTCATTTACCATTTTTCCTTGGAACAACCACTAAAAGGGAAACCAATTGGATATATGAGATAGGGTAGATAAGTCCTACGTAGTAATTTTACGCATTCTTCATTGACTATCACCATGATTGGGTTCATTCTTAGTTTATCGGTGCCTTATAGGTTTAATGTTTGTCATCTGTGTAGATATGATGAATACATGTTTTAGGATGAATTCCCTGCATGTCATTGTAATTCGAAAATTATTTTGAATATTTCCTTAATAATTCAGCAGTTTCTTTTCTGTGTTGTTGAAAATTATTTCCGGTGTTAGATGTTTTTCAAGGATAAGTTCAATGGTTTTTTCTTTATGAATGTGTAATTTAGTGCTTGGTAAAAAAATAATCAAATTATGTTTGAAAATTTGTTGTGAAATTTTCTTGAAAGTGTTGTTCTAAGATTTGACTTGCAACATGATATTGCATAGTTATCAATTGTTACGAAAGTTAAGTTGCAAAATGAAGAAATCTATTAAATCACGGTTATCCTCTTCTCTAAAATAAAAATCTTGATTAATACTTAGAATAGATTGAATTTATTCATTTTCTTGTCCTATTTCATCAAGCCACATAATCACATCAAAGAAGGAGATTGAGCAAGAGGACGAGTGTTATGTGTTTTCTTCTTAATTCCCATGTGAGGTCAATCATACTTAAACGGTCCTGACCAATGAAGGCATTACTTGTGGCTAACCAAGGTCTTTAAATTAATGGATGCCCTCGAAGATTTGTCTTTGGTTTTAAGAACTAAAAAGTCAGCTGGATATTCCCAAGAAGTCAATCAAACTATGATATCTTCAAGTACACCTTAAGCACTACTTTAGATCTATCAACTAGTTCTAAAATTGTAGTGGTTGGTTGAATGTCTAGAAAAATTGAGGTATTTCATCATTTTTTTCATCATCACATTAATAGCAACCCCCGAGTCGTTTAAATTTTTAAGCCCCGAAAACTTGTTAATTGCAATTGTAACCATTGGAATTCCTAGATCAACATATTTTTCAATTACACTACTGTTGACATGAAGGTTAACTAATCTTCCAATCAAATGGATTGTTGGCGGTCGGCTTTCTTTATGCATAATTCCTTAATTTCCTTTGTATAGATTGGGATATATTTTATTGCTTACAATAAAGGTACATAAGCATTGTGTAATTCATCTAAGATATAAAATTCGGAAGAGTAATAAAAAGATTTTTGTTCAACAAATATTTCAAGAAAAGGAGGGTGTTTGAGCCATTATTGCCTTACCTTTTTTCAATTTGATTCTATCTGTATGCTTTCTTTTGGTTTTTTCAAGACTCCCTTTTTCTTCTATTTTTATTCTATAATCACGAGGAGTATTATTTTTGTGGTACTTTCCCAAACCTTAGATGAACATCTTGAACATGAATAATTGAGCATGTAGAAGCTAAGAAGTTCCCTCTTATGCATTATATATTGACTTATTAATTGACTTTTTTAGTGGTTGGAATCGTAATTGAGTTGGTATCGGTGGTGGTTGGTTAGTTTGCAATTGAATCTATTGTGGTTGGGTTAATTGTGGTGTAGGTGACGATGATGGATTTTGGTTGTTGAGGTTGTTGAAATTGTTGATATGGAAAGGATTCTTTGAGGAGATGATTGATGTGGCTATTAAGGATAGGATTGAAATCATTGGGGATAGTATTGTTGAGTAGGTTGGGATCGATAGGCATACCCTATCAACCTTGGTGATTTTGTTTTGATTTTTCTAGGGAGGCCAAGCCTACCGACATGAAACATTCCATGGGTTTTGAATCGGATAAACGATAACTTTGAGAAATTGTTGGTAAATTGTTGAAGAGGACTTTGAGACATACCTACAAATCGAGGCTGCCAAGGTCTTCTTGGTGCTAAAAATTAAAGAGATTCCATCCATTGGCTTTCCTCTATTTGATTTCTGCGTAATTCCTTTAGCCTTGAAATAATCGGTTGCATGATTTTCGGTGGAAATCCTAAAAATGAATATTGTAAAAAATTCTCTTAATGGATGCTTCTTCATACATTTGGGACAGAAATTGATGATACTTGATCTTTCTTCCTCTTATTTCTTTCGTGTTTTATGTACATCGACTTGTGTAATAAGAGCTTGTTTCCTTCAATAGCAAGTCTAAACCTAGAAGGAGATCATGGAGTATACTAAAAAACGAGTTCCTCTTGTTCAATGGAAATAAATACACACTTTGGAGTGGAAGAATGTAGGTTCATTTGATGGTGCAAGGATAAAGTATAGGAAATCGTTGAAAAAAGGCTTCCTGATGACCCGGGATGAACAAGGTAAAGAAAAATATGGTATATTATGCAAACACTAAGGATCTCATTATGTGGGCTTATCGAATTTGTCTATCTTAAGGCTCTGGTTGGAAAGCTGCTAAAGAAGTATGGGGCAAGCAAGAATATATGTAGATGAATCAAACGTGAAAGAAGCAAAATTCAAATTTACGGGGAAAAATTTTGAGCAACTCAAAAATGAAGGAAGATGAAAATATTGATGCATACTTACAATTTGTTGATTAAATACCAAATGCATTGGAAGGTTTGGGGAGAACACAATAGATATAATTATTCTGAAAGATCCTTAGAACCCTTCTTTGTGGGTCAACCCAAATGTATATGTCTTAGAATATAGTTTGAATCTGAAAAAATCACAACAAATATGAATTCATAGGTGCTTACGAAATATGAAATGAGGATTGAAAGAAAGAGGATGACACATCTCACACAGAAAAAACATTCACATCTAAGAAAACTAGTAAGGACAAGCATGCTACAAGAAAACTTGTAGTTGTGAAGACAAGAAGAAAAAGAATAATATGAAGAAGAATTTTCGGATAAATAATTTGCATACTTCACATGAAAAATAAGAACAAGTAAGGGGAAATTCAAGGTAAAATTCCATTGATATGTTTCGATTGTGGTGAGGTTGGACATTTTGCATTAGTGTCCTCACAAATAAGTTTATTACGAAAGGAAAGAAAGGTGCGAAGAGAGATTTCAAGAATAAGGGAAAAGAAGAAATGGTTTAAGAATATTTTCTTCTCCAAATAAGATAGTTGTTCATCGGTGAACAATTGATGAAAAATCAACGGAAGAGTATTGTTTACTGTGCAGCATAATAGCCAAGAAGAATCTCCACGAAGAAGAACATATGATTGAGGTGGAATATAAAAAATGAAGTGATCAAGGTTATCAAACAACTCAAGGTCGATAAGTAGCATGTCAATACGCTTGAAGACAAATTAAATATAGAAAGAAGCAAGGTCCTAAATCTTAAAATGCAAGGTTGATGAATAAAAATGAGTTGAAGAATCGCTCAAGGAAAGAATTAAAGGAAGACGAAGGAAAGAGAAAATTGGAAGCTGAAATAGACAACTGAAAGAAAGTAAAAAAATGGGGAAAAAATATTCAAAACTACACCAAGAGCTCGAGGCATTTGAATCAATCATCGACAATACGACAACTACTTCGGTAACAAGACTAGTGTTGGTTACAAAGAAAAATCTGAAAAAGGAGCCAAGTCCTTCTATGACAAAAAAAGAAGATGGATGTGTAAAATATAACAAGCAAGTAGACCTCTGACCAATTCGAGGAGATCGGGACTCGAAGGAAGAACCATGGAAGGCAATTCCCTCGAAGAATGACTGTACGAGGAATGTCGACATATGTACCTTGGTCATTTTATTCATGTGGAAGGTTTGGACATGAATATAGAAATGTCGCACATATGTTTGGAATAAATACGGTTTTGGGAGATCCTTCGGAAAGGAAATTCCCGAACTCATGAGAATATGATTTGATCATTTTTTATAGATGATGTCAAATGTTACAAATGTAACAATTTTGGAAACCTGCCTAAAGATTGCGGAACTTGGAAGTTCTTCAAAGGAATTATCGCAAAATCATAATGAACAAATATGGAAAAAGAAAATTTGAAAAAATGTGATATCACTCTCCGGGCTCAAGTAATAGAAACGTTTGGTATGTTGATCATGGTTCTCAACTCATATGACGAGGAGATAGGGAAGAATTTCCCATATCCTTGAAGGAAAGAAAGGATGCAACATTGTCTTTTGGAAATGACGGGTCTTCAAACATCATAGGAGTAGGTACAACCACACTCGGAAGAAAGAATGCATTAGTGAAATATGTGTTGTTGGGTGAAAAATATGAATCACAATATGCTCAGTGTTGTAAATGTGCGATCAAGGACACATGATTCTGTAACTCCTAAGAAATATGAAATCGGGGAAAGAAAGTTCGGTAAAATTGTGGCTATGAGTAGAGCTCAAATGACATATATATTTCAGATGAGAATCCTAAAGGGTGCTTTTTGGCGAAATAATACGAAAGTTATGGCACAAACGAATGAGACATATAAATTTCGAGAATTTGGTTGGATCATTAAGAAGAAGACGGTAAGAGAGAAATGCCTAAAATTTCAAAACCTACTAATCGATGTGAATCTTGACGACCACGGCAGAAGAAAAAAGTTAAGGTTCAAGACAAAAAGAACAATATGCATCATTTCCATTGGAATTAGTACACTCTTGATCTATGTGGTCCTATGAGAAAAAAAGGTTTATATGGATAATTATATTTTATGCTAATGATAGATGATTACACGAATGAAACCAGTATCTTCTTAAAGAAAAGGCTAAGGCATTCAAGTGTTTTTAAAATCTCACAGCGGGGAATTGATTTGAAAAATGGCCCGAGGATTTGAAGATAAAATTTACGATGTATCGGATAATGAGCGTGGGAATTCACTTACAAGGTATTTTTAGTAGTCTTGTGATGAAAATGGAATAAAAGGGAAATTCTCAACGAAATTTAAGAACACACATCAAAAATGGAGTTTCGAAAGAAAAAAGCAGAACCGTATAGTAAATAGCCAAAATAATGTTAAATGACTCAAAAATTAGATGATAAATTATGGGTTCAAGAAATCGATACGATTGTATTCATTATAAATAAGGGTTTTTAAGGAAAAATTGTAACATGACTCCATAAGAGGTATGGAAAGGAAGACCGACTAACATCAATACTTAAAAATATTTGGAAAAATGCTACATCAAAAGAAGATAAAAAATTAGGCGAGTTTGATTCCTAGTGTTGATCAAGAGTATTTTTGTTGGTTACTCACGCAAAAGGAATGCTTATAGATGCTACAATATGAGACAAAAACAAATATTGCAAAGGAAAGCATAAATGTTACTTTTGATGAAGATTGTGTGTTGAGATGACAATGAGATTGTCCCTTCAAGAAAATTTGAGGGATATGAGGGAGAATCTATGAAGGATGAGCTCTAGAACAAGGCCAATCAAATAAGGAAAGCGACGAGTCAACGAGAAGGGAAGATAAGAAATGATTAGCGGATGTAAAAGAAAATTCTCCAAAAGCTTTAAAATAATAGTGTCAAAATAATCATCCATCGAAATCAAATCATCGACAACATAAATGAAGGTGGAACTAGAAGAAATCGACAATTTAGATTTCATCACAACAATCCCACCTTGCTTTTAGCAACTTTTGAGCCTAGAAATTTTGACTGATGAGATGTTTAGGTCCCTATAATACTAATGCCATCACTTATTATTTGTTGTTGTGCCCACATGACCCCCATATTTTTATTATTGTTCCCATACATTGTTATTATTGTTAGGTTGGCTAGGATTATGTTAATTTATGGACTCCTATATAGAAAGGAGGTTTTTTTCATTTGAATCATCCAGAAATTGTTCATTTATGTAATGTAAAGGAGTTTCCCCATTGAAGTGGCTTATTCATAAGGTGTTGATCTATGTTTTTCTATTTTTGGAGCTAGTTTCATAACATTTCGTATCATAGCTTTGGATTATAGGGGTTTCAGCACTCCCAAACGAGTCATCATGGAATTTTTTCTATAACGTTTTTTCTACAAGGTTCGAAGCTGAAATTTACCACGATAATGCGAAGTCACCGAGGAACGTCGTGTAAAAATTTTAGATCTTGGTTCAAAATATTTGAAGACATATGATCTGTGGAATTTAGAGGTGTTCTGACCTCACGAATTTCATCTAAAAATAGGATACCTTGGGAAAAATTGTCATATCTCTCTCTCAAAATTAGATTGGAATTACGTAAAAAGTAGCCAAAATTGATAGACGCTTAGTTTGATGTGTATCAATTTTAAGACGAAAGGAAGAAAACGGTGACACGTGGCATGTCGTACAAGTTGCGCTCTCTTAAATAGTCCCATAATTAGATCATTGTGGGAGATTCCACATAACTTTGCCTTAGGCTTATCCAAATTAGAGTCGAGATCCACTTGGCATTCAAAAAGAAGATTCATGGGGCTACTACGAGTTGAGAATTTTAGATATTAAATATCCAAATTCACAAAGATAATTCGGTTTCAATATCGAGCTCCTTAAAAAGAAAAGAAAAGTGTGTGTATTTTGTTTTTAATTGCATAACATTTGTTTGAAAAAAGTAGTTTGAAGTGATTCAAGAGCATATTGAAGAAAATTTTTATCGATTACTAGGTTCTATAATACCTCCCAAAAAATAATTCCATGCCCATTAATCCCTCATAGAGCTCTACTATGAGACATGAAGAGAAGAATTGCGGTATGAGATATCAAAAGTGCAATACCAAGTGCGACGATTTGATCTTACAAAGGGAAATAAAAGATGACATAGATGTTGTAAAAAGAAAAAAATGAGCTAATTTGGATGGTTTTAAGGATCAAATGAAAATCTAATTTGGATGATAAGTAGTGGAATATCCGTCGAGCATCGATTCTCCGAAGCTCTCAAGGAGATAACCTAACTTTGAGTGCGGAATCAAATGAAACAACGAGGAAGATCGCTTGTGTGACCCAGGAAGTTTTGAAGTAGTCACAGCAACATGATCTCGAAAAACTACCAAATTGATAAGTCCAAGAGTATCTCTGACAGAGTGGAAGAACTTACCCATTGAAAATTACATGAGAGGATGAGAATTTTGTACGGAAAGCATCAGGAAATAATCAAAAGCATTGAGGGCAACACTTGTTTGAAGGAGAGGGCATGTTAGGTCCCCATAATACTAGTGTATACCCTTATTTTTTGTTAGTGCTTCCCCTTATTGTTATTTTTGTGCCCTAATAACCCCATATTGTTATTATTGTTCCCTTACATTACTATTGTTAGTTAATTTAGGATTATGTTGTGACCTGGGCTCTATATATAGAAACTAGGTTTTTGTCATTTTTAATCATCCAATAATTGTTCATTTATAATGTAAGGGAGGTTTTCCCCTTTGACGTGGCTTATTTATAAGGTGTTGATCTCTCTTTTTCTTCTATTTTTGGAGAGTACATTTCTTAACAAGATGAACACTTGGTAGTAGTTATGAATGAAGAAGCTTGGATCAAATTGAAAAAAGCAATGCTTGAGGTGGTTCCATGACGAGAGGATAAATGTTGTGGAACTAAGTGGTCATCATAAACAAATTGAATGAGGATGGACGAGTTACTAGGAATGAAGCAAGATTGATACACAATGGATATGCCTGAAGTTGAAAATTGATTTTGAAGAAACATTTGTTCTCGTTGTCAAAATGGAGAAAGCTGTAATTTTTCTCGCTTGTCATGCTAGAAAAAATCAAGGTCTACAAATGGATGCTAAGTCGACCTTTCTAAATGGTGAATTAGAAGAAAAGTTTACATTGAACAACCGAAGGTTTTAAAAGCGAAAGGAAGACTAAGTTGCGGATTAAATAAGGCACTATATGGTATCAAGCAAGTTCTAAAAGTTGGTAGGCTCATCTTGATGGATATCTATGTCGACGAGGATTCAAGAAAGGAAAGCGCTAGCAACAATATCTATGTGAAAGTGGATCAAAGGTAACCTAACAGTGTCGAGGTATGTAAGCGATATAATTTTTGGAATCAATATTCAACATATTAAGTAAAAATTTCCCCAAAAGATCGAAAGTGAGTTTTAAATGTCTCTGCTTGGAGAGCTAACATACTTTTAGCGCTTCGGATATATCAACATGATAAAGGAATATTTATATATCAAACCAAGTACATCAAGGAAATGCTCGAGAAATTCAAGATGCGAATTGCAAAACTGTCCTTACCTAATGGTAACGGGTTGCAAGTGGAACCTATGATTCGTTAAGGATGTGGACGGGAGGTTTATATATACATGATTGAGTCTTCTATATGTGATAGCTTCTCGGCCGGACGTAATGCGAGAGGCTAGGTTGGACAAGTAGAAGTATTCCAACGGCACAAAATAATCTCATATTATTTCCATCAAAATAATTCCTTCAATATCTTAAAGACTGTACAAATTGGTTTATGGTATCCCAAAGGAAATAATCTAGTTATCCAAGCTTATACGGATGCAGTTGGGTAGGAAGTGTTGATGATTGAAAGAGTACCGGTGGAGAAACATTCTATCTAGGTGGTTTCCTTGTTTCATGGTTATGTAAAGAGTATTCGATCCCATTATCCACAACGGAGAGAGAGGAATATATCATAGCAACAACTTGTTGTACTCAAGATCTCTAGATGAAGAAAAATTTTCAGATCTTCAAAGTCAAGTTTGATGACCCTATTGCCATCTTTGCGATAACACTAGTGCCATCGATATCTTCAATAATCTGTGATGCATTCCAAAACAAATCACATTCCGATCAAATATCATTTTGTTAGAGAACGGTCAAGAAAAGAATTTCAAGCACGATGGGGTTGGCACAAAGGAACAAAATAATGACATATTTACCAAACCATTACCTCGTGAAGCATTTGAGTATGTTTTCCTAAAGCTTGGGTTTCTCCAAAGTTCTCATTAGACTCCTTCTCTTATCTAACTAAGTAAAAAAAGCGGGAGTTGAGGTGTGTATAGGTCTGCGGGATGAAATTTTCGAGGTAAGTTACCCTTTTCCATTGATAACAAAGGAAGATAATGTTGTAGGAAGAGGTTTCATGATCGCGGGGGAGTCTTTGTGTTTCCATCGATGCCAAAGGGAGATTGTTGATTAGTGGTTGTCATGATGTCGGCCAAGTAGCACCGAGGATACCACAGGTCTTGTAGGAATTTTACTTTACAACTTACTCTATTCGAAGTAGATATTTTGGATGGTTTCTACTTGTCGATAAGTTTTTGGTGATATGGCACGCTACGTAATTCTTCACGTTTTGAGAGATATTTTTGTTTGAAGTTATGACTGATTAGTGGGCTAAAACCCCATGGGTTTGTAGCATGACACTAATCATTGGTTTCGTCATTGAATATTCAATAATTAATACTTTTTTAAACTCCTTAAATCCCTCCAACGTTCACTTGTTGGTCTCTCAACCTAAATTTATATAAATTGTGACCTCATGGAGCTATGTGAATTTATGGAGCTTATGTGTTTCATCGGTATACCAATAGGTTTGACATAAAACATCAAATTAAAATAAGAATGAGTCCCGATCCTCGGAAGACATACCATAAAATTTTGGCAAAATTGAAGGTGAATTTTCATTTTTACCTCTTCTCCCAAAATATCTCTGGTATCTAAGATTAGAATCGAAAAAGTATTTTCTTGGTCGTTTTCTCCTCTTTCATCTTCCCTCCTTTTGTTTTAATTTTTCCATTTTAGTGGCCTCTTTTTGTTTTTCCTATCCTTCCCTATCTCTTTCTTTCCAATTCTTTTTTATTTATCTCTCATATTGTATTCTTTGTTCTGGAGTTAATCCTAGAATAGTGGATCCTTGTCCTTCTTTCGTCATCACTTCCTCGAGTTTTTCAAATGTTTAAGTTGAAATTTGATCTTATATATCCCAACATTTTCAAGTTTTTCAAGAATTGTTTGATCAATTGGTTTCCTTGTATGTTTCCCTCTGAAGGTGGTTCCTCTTGTGTTTTGTTTTCTACTCCCTACCTCATAAGCTAATAAGTTTGTCTTTCGACCAAAGTTAACCTTTCTCCTAAACATTGTTTTTCCTCTAGATACTCTAAATTTGGTTTCCTAGAAATTGGTTTTAGTTCAAATGTGGATGGTCTGCTCACCAATGGTTTAGTGGTTGGGGGTTTTGTTTCTTATATCTACCCTTATTGTCTCTTTGACTAGGCATAAATAACCATAATGAAAAGAAATGCTACAATATATATATATATATTATGTTTTTCTAAACAAAACTTCCTAATTAGCTATATCTAAGCATGATTACTCGGCAACGATACCAAAAATTTCGATCTAATTTATGGAGTTGAATTAGAGCATATGTTTTAATTATCAATTTGAGTTGGTAAACTTTGAAGCAAACCAAGGTATATGGATCTTAGATTAAGCTGGTGTAGGAAGTAGTTGTTTAAATGAAGATAATGGAAATGCATATTACAAATACAAAAATACCGAAAATGTTAGAGAAATTCTAATCTATAAGCATGAACGAGTGAATGATTGAAAATAGTCAAGAAGGAACATGCTCCTTATTTAAGTCGATTGTCCTTCCTATTGATTGATTTTTCCAACAAAACCAATTTCTCCATAAAGCATAACACATGTTTTAAGAAATCAATTTATTTAAGAAAGAAAAAGAAAAGGATGAATGCATAGATAGAAATTCCAATTCAATTCATAGTTCAAAAATGGCTCCAACTTGGAGACCTACATTGTCATTCCGTATCCAAACTAGTCAAGAAAGGAGATCACTTCCAAAAATCTGAATGGTCATGGCATAATAACAAGTTCTGAGAAAGAAATATTCACAAAGAAATTATAATATAAATATTCGGAAAACTAAAATGCTACTTATTCACAATTATGCACATCAATGAGAAAAATAATACACTTATCTAGAATGGGGTCCTCCACCTTTGCCTAATACACCTATAAAAAAATCAGCTACAACAATTCACCATTCAAATCCCACATCAATGAATCATAATAAATATAGAGAAAGTCTTCAAATTCATTCATAAAGATAGTAATCCTGATGAAATTAATAATGTATTCATAGTTGTTGAATATAGTTGAGCTTAAATAGGACATAAAGTATAACAAAATCAACTATAATGGTTGTATTTTCCTTCATAGGAATTCCTATTCCACTTACTAGGGTCAGACTCATCCCTTTGTTGCACAAAATTTGGGAAGATTGCACAAAAATTACAAAGGCGGCCCCTAAATCGGGGGATTTCTTTGGTATTTGGTCAATTTTGACCTTTATTAGGAAACTTGTTATTACTCATTTGGAGTGTTACAATAGGGGCTTTGTCCATCCTTGGTTCCTATACTTCTCAAATCTATCTTTATTTTGTGCCCAAGTATATCCCACATACGACTTCAATGGAGCCATTATGGGAAATTATGTTTTTAAAGCGAAATAATTTTTAATACCCGATTTTTACTAAAAATTATAAAAATTAAAAAGACATAATTATTTTACCTTAAAGAGAGAAAAAAGGAAAAAAATATGACAAATATGATCATGATATGGTGGTAGGGGATGATAGAAAGGTGGAATATGCATGAGAGTGAAAAAGGAGTCAATTGAGGGCTAAGAATGAAGTCTAATTATGCCTCAAACCATTTTGATGTAGGAGTCCCTGCGGGAATATGGTTTGATTGCCGAATTCTTAAATATTTTTCCTTGGCTCTATCTATCGGCAAGAGATATGGATGCAATGGTGCCTTAGAAAGCAAGAAGGTATGCTTGGTGATTGTTCTATTGTAGATGTGTCAAATTTCTTCTACTACGGAGGGAGTGAGAAAGTGGGCTTTGGAAGAGAGAGGTAATAGTATCACCCAAGAAGATATACACACGAAAATAAAGATCCGCCAACATCTAGTGGAATAGTCCACAAGATATGTGGCGGTCATTACAACCAATGGATGAGAAATATTTTCTAGCATCCTATTAAGTATTCCCACAAGGTTGGGACAACAATAACGAAGCATTATGTCACATTCTCAACGATATAAGTACTAAAATAAGCTAAAGAATAGTTAAAGCTACTTTAGCACATGTGAAAAAGAAAACATTAAGTACAAACGTCCACAGAATAGTCTTACAAACATTCAAAATACATAGACGAATAATGTATTTGGCCTTGAAGGCTTTTCTATTAAGTAAAATTTCCAAGACACATGTATACAATGAACATACTCGCTCCAATGATGGAGGCATTTGAGCCACTCCTTACTCCCTACAAGAACTATCTTATCTCTCTAATGTTTTGCGGGAGGAGGCAAGGTGAAAAGAACCCGGCTCTTATAATGAGGGTGTATATATAACAATTAGGAAGTGATGCTTCACCTTCGTTGTAAGCTCTTTATATACCCTCATGACTATTTTATTTTTATGAATTTTCAAATTTACATGAATATTCATATTCCATGTCCTTTGGACTTCCACTTTACAATACATTTTCAAACATAATTTACATCATTAACCACGATGGTGTGATATGTGACAACTAATGATATGACATGACATGAAACTTTTTGCATGTGGGTTGCTTGACAATGTGGCAATGTAAAGCCACTGTTGTTGTGTGTAGAGTGTCTTCTTGAAATGATTTTCTTTTCACCTCTTCATGGCTTGGTGATAATAAATCTTCAATGATCTCAAGTTTTTAATGGTGATGTAAAACTACATTATGCAGTTTTTATTAATTGATCAACTTGTATATTTAGCTAAGAATCTCTTCCCGTATGTTTCCCTCCTCCATATCCTTCTTAATCATCTCCACTTCCATGATAGTATATGTTTATGAAATTCACTCATGATGACACGACATTATTCTGAAAATTCCTAGTCCTAATATTATGCATATTGATTCCTTGATTGAATGGGGACCGAGATGGAAATACGGAAAGGCTTAGTGACTACTTAGTTCAAGCGGTAAAAGGGGATCCTTGAGCCTTGAGAAAGTGTCACCGTGAAAATTTTAGGCTGGGTTGAGGGAGAAAGATGCATAGTTAGGAGGTTGAGATGAGGTGAGGGGATTAGGCTGAATGAACACATTCTACAATTCGGGAGACGAGGAAGGTTGGACTATTATGAAATTATGCGACTCGGAATGTCAAGGATGACCACGAGGCTATATACTATGCAATTCATAGTTAATTCTGAGCTCGAAAGGAGAATTACGCAATTCTAGGAGCCAAGATCGGGCTTGAGCACTAAAAATGCGCAATGCAACGGTCTGGTACATGAGAACTATGCATTCTATGGCGCGAATAAAATTTCATATCTAGAGGACTAATATTGCACAATGCGTGGTTTAAGTGTCGCATGAATTTAGGTTGCTTCGTCGAAAACTTGCTATAAATGGCTAAGTGTGGAATGCGTGAGGCCCAGTGAGAACGGTGATGAGACTTCAACCATGATCACACACTTAGAATACTTGAAGACACTACAACATAGAGCATCCTTGAGGAAATGATAATTAATTTCCCTCGGTACGATAGCTTTATGAAAACTTACGGCAAGTGTCACACTTAATATACACTTTATGATGACCGTGACAACACTTGTGTGACAATGCATAAAACTTTGGAAATTATTCGACGGATATTTACATGGTTAGAATAACTCATTTACACATAGATGACCTCTTGAAACCACGAGAAAAATATTATATACATGATGCGACAACTAACATTGGAAGATGAAATTTTTCCTAACTTGAAAAAAGGGACAAAAAACTTCAAGAAAACACATGAAATGAGTATCAAAGTTTCGATGACAATGTACAAGACGAAGGAAGGCTCCAAAATTAAGTGCATGCAAATTTTGGAGGGTGTTGTAGCAATGACAACACTTGGCAACACCATATTTGGTAGAATTCTAGCTTCTATTCCTTGGTTAACTCTTCCTTACCTAGTCTTGGTTCTTTGGGTAATATTGATTCATTGTGTGTATATTAATTCCCAGGTCTCCCCCTTGCCTCACAAATATACATGAGTCCCCTTTATACCTTATCGATTTGAAAACAACATAAAAATTAAAATATTACAATGTTTTAGGGATTAGGAAGGATAATGAAGTTCACGAGATTAATTGTTTCGAGTGTAATTTTTCATCATGGTATTGATCTACTACCATCGGGCTTGGATAGTACCCCGGCTGATCACTACGAAGACACAAACATTTCTCTACTTCCATCAAAGCTAGTCACTACCCCGACAAAATTTCTTTCTTCACACATACTGTTGAGGCTTGTTTCTCTTCTTTCTCCTTTTTTTATATAGGATATGCATTGGCACTTATTAATTTTGGAGGAAGAGTGATCCTGAATTATAAGAAGTGGGAGGGTTACTCCTTCATGGAAGCACATATAGACCTCTTATTTAGGTTTGATCGTTTATTTTTTCCCCTTCTCCTCTTCTACTAATTGGATAAGTGTGAAAAATACCAAAACATAAAGAACCAAATGTGGGCTGAGTTTCTGAATAGACACGATTTCATGTTTTAACCAAAACTCTCCTCATGGATGGATAATATTTTCCATCGAACTCCATTGTCCAAAGATATAACCAACACAAAGAACAAGGACCGAAGGTTAGCCAAATGTTGAAGTGTCACGAAAATTTTTATATTTCGGCCACACACATACTAAGAGAAGTCGAAACATTTTCCCGTGAAATACTTGTTACGATAGAAATCAAAATAAACAAGAAAATACGATTTACATATCAGAAGGCATAGCCCCATATCATCATTGAAATTAGTGTTTTAATTATTTTCCATTGATAGGGGAGAGATCCAATATTACTATCAAGTGATTGAGAACGATAAGTATGTTGGCCAATATTTTTCATGAGCGCGAATGGTCCAATCCACAAGGATTTAAACTTGGCGTGTTTCCTTTTCCTCTGTGGGCTTTGTCCCACTTCAAGACTATAATAGAGCCCTGCTGAATTTATTCTTCCTGGATACTTATTCTCTAACCACATCTTGGTTTGACTTTCATGAAGTGAAATTTTTATTTCCTTTCAAAATTTCTTCACCAGCAACTTTTTTTGAAAGGTATCCATCCTACGATCTTTTACATTAATAAGCATGGCTTACCTTGGTATTCACTGAAATTTTGAGAGTAGGAAAGTATATTTTTTGGAGGGAGGACTTGTCTTATTTTCCATACACTAAGAAGTAAGAGGAGGTGTTTAGAGAGGACTTGGTGTGAATTGGTCAACCCATAGCTTGTTGCAAAGTAGAGTTCAGTTCCTTTGTTTATAGAATATGGTATTTTTGATGATACATATGAGGTTGTTATTGGTAGAATCGTAAGGCCATTCACACAGCGGAATTGTAATTAGTTAAATGTTTCAATACAATTCCATTTTTCCAATGAAAATTTATAGAGTTTTAGTGATCAAAAGTATGTTTCATTATCGAAATAAGTGAAGTAGAAATTTCGAACTTGGAAATGATACTTTGTTGAAGAAGTTAATGACACAATCATTCACCTATTTAAGAAGAATTGATTTTTGTCCACCGTGTAAAGTAGTATGTAGTAGAAAGAATATGAGAAGTGTTTCTTTGATGAATGCGGAAATATTTCTCTGATAACATCCAAGCCTTTGTTAGAAATGGTTCTTCCTATAATAGCGCAATGGGGTGGATGGCTTCTTGCACCTTTGCCGGATCGGACACTTGCTACCATAGGCATGAGCATATTTTAATAGTGTAGGCCAATAGGCGGGCCCAGCATAACTTTGGCCATAAGTAGTGTTATGGTAAAGAAATGTCCCCATCTTGGTCTGTCGTGGATATCACACAATACTTTCTGCGAATCATGCACTTACAAACACCTTAGCAATACTCCATTATGTTGTTTTACGAAAGCACCCCATGCACTAGCTCATAAGATAATGCTTTGATTCTAAGTACCCTCTTACGTCGTACAAATAAATGGGAGGGAACGATTTCATGATCAAGGTATTGGTGCACATATTTATGCCAAGATTCCATGATAATAGTGGGGGAGTTCCTCTACATTATAAATTTTCATCTCCTACTCCCATCAATAGGGATCTTCTTCTTCTTTTTGCATCCATTAGCCACGATGCTAGTCGACATAGACCATGGCCCTTGATTGTGTGAACTGGTTTTAACTCTAAATCGTACTCTTGTAAACATGTCATCCAATTCTTTCTTCTCTCACCCGAGCATTGTTAGACAAAAATTGATTTGTTGTTGGGTAGGGAACAAAGATAAAACAATGATTTTTCAAGAGATAGGGTCGGAAGTGCTTCAACGCCTTATCTTTGCGCATGCTTGTTTATCAATGGAGGTATAATTGAGTTTATATACTTGAATATTAGCAATTATATAAGAAATATATTGGTTGCTCGTTGTTATGACAATCCTTTTGCATAAGCATGGCGATGAGAGAAGTATCAAAAAGAAAAAGTGTAGAGTAAAAATATTTGTTGAAATGCGAGTTGTATTAGTGGGTCCTTCTACGATAGATTTATTGATACATGAAAATGTATCATTTTAAACTATCCCATATGTATATTGCACCCTTATTCCACGATCTCTTATATTGGGTTGTGATACGGGTGTAATCGGAGATGAACTTGCGGAAGAAGATGATTTTCCCTAAGATGGGTAACAGCTTTCTTGTTCATTGGGAAAGGTCTGTGTAATTTCTATGGTTATCTAGGTCTTGCAATCACATTTGGAAATCATGTGACCCAAGAGTTACCCTCAAACACTTTGAAAATACTCTTTTAGATTAAAGGGATATCCGTACTTACAACATCGTTCAAACATTTTTCCTCGAATGGCATATGTGGTTGGATCTCTTCTTAGAGAACAGTAGCATCATCAAGGTAGACCACCACGCTATGTCCAATAATCCACAAAATTTGATCTCCATTCGCCGTGTTGAAATGTCACACTAAAATTGATCGACCCAAATGGAATTCTCTTGAATGGAGACGTCCCCACTTTGTGCATAATGTTGATTTCATTTGTGAACTACCCAGTTAGAACTTGGTTATATCCCAAATACCCATCTTATAAATAAAAAATATATGAACCTAATACCTACGTGTAGTATATGCCATAGATGGCATGGGGTAATTATGTTGTTTGGGGAATGATTCAAGTTGTGAAATCAATACATAAGTGGATTTCTCTGGACTTCTTTCCTATTGGACCCTGATTCCCGATACCCAAGTATAATGTTACTTTATGTGATCCAAGCATCCAACAACTTCCTTATCCTATTGAATGATGGGCTTAAGTGTTGGATGTACTACTCAATTTTGATGGAAATGACTTAGCCCCTTCTTTCATTGGGATCATGTTGGGTAATTCGAGTGTTATAAGTTTTAGACTGTGCATACGTCCACGTGAATACATGTGGTACTACTTGAATAAGTGAATAAAATATTCTCACTCCTGTGGTGTTAAAAAACACCAATAATACAATGACTTCACATATTTTTTCCCCAAATTCGATTTTTACTCATACCCACCAGCAACATTGACTTATGGGTCTTTCCATTTAGTGACCCCTCTAAATTCGGTCTACTTAGTCATACATTTTTTCCAATTATACACAACGCCTTTTGGCATACAATTCTCTTTGCTTGCTCTGTGCATCTTTTATGAGCTTTCTAGTTCTTGTCATTGCATTCGTGTCTACATATTTACTGAATACAACAACATTTTCCATAAGTGCGTTATCTATTGTTGATTGTCATTGAAAATGTGTAAATTAGTAATATTATCGGGGGATGGATGGCTTATAAATGTTTCTAGAAGAATTGTCCCTAGCGGTGACAACCTAGTAGCAAATTTTCCAATGCATCTCTGACTCGTTGTGTATTCAAGGAACATAAATAATGTTAAAATCTTGGAAATGTCCAAATCAAATGCCATACCTCTTATGGTAACTTTTGAGATGAGGTGAAAAATAGTATATGGTATCCACACTTTTTCATTAAAAATTTAACAGAATGTGAATTTACCCGAGAACTATAATGTTTGGAGTCGATGGTGCTTTGCAAACCCAAGATGAGTGCTTCATAATATGCAATGTTGTTTACTTGCCTCCAAATTCAAGCCATTAGAAGACTAATATATTTCTTTTTAGCAAGTATATTAAAACACAACTTAACCTCTTGAGCCCTCACAGGTTTTTGCAACCATCAAAATACAATGTCACATATCATATTATTTTAAGGACTATGTGCTACACTAGTACTATTCTTATTACTACTATGCTTGTACAAATGTGTTCCACTTGAACTGGAAGGAGCTCCAAATATGTGTCTGGTGGGACTGGGGATGGTTCGACAGATACCCACTTGATTCAGTTTCCAAAAATAAATTTCCAAAGATAATATCTACAAAATTTAGTGCCTTGTTCTTTCCATCCAGGGAGTAACAATATGTTTCATGCTTGGCTCAGTTTAGTCGAACGGATTGTTTCTGCCCTTATGGGGAAGCCATAAATGTGACCACTCCATAGAAAAATACCCTTTCCTCTTAATGGAATAATGTGTACCTAAAATTACCTCATATGCTTAAGGAATATATGTGATTACTATGTTTGCCCATTTGGTGTTCATTCATGAGATGATAAATGGATGAGTGTTGGTCACCCACTGATTGTTTTTAACAATTAAGCACCTAAAATTATAATTTAGGAAGGTGTGTTTTATTTAATCCTGTATACTTGGATATGCTCAATTCCAAAAACAGAAATGTTGTAGTAGAAGTCACACAAATTAAAAATCATACAAATCCAACTATTCCACAGCAACAAGATGAATCCTACTTGTGTTACGGCGAAACAACTCCTCTATTACGATCTTTCATTAAAAGAATTCTAGGAAAGATAATGAAAGGAAATCACCACTGGCAGGAGGCCTTGAAAATCAATCAACCATAACGAGAGCAGGACCCTATTCCTCCAAACAGGAATCTTGACACACCATTGCACAGGCACTAATCTGCTTGTGGAAAAAGATTAATCCAAAGAAACAGAGATATTATTCCCATGGTGAGAATCTTGGCTTTGTTTCCACGATATCAATCTGCTTTGAGAAAAAAGAGAAGCCTAAGGAGAACACATTATGTCCTTAGCGGAATCTTGACACCTGTCTCCCAATGCTCGATCACACATTCGGACAAATAACGAGAGAGATATCTCTTGGCTTCTTAAGAATGAATGGTATGCTTCATGCATTGTTAAAGAAAACGAGTGCTTGATAAGAAATACGAGTGTATAAATGATTCTTTAGCGAACGAAGATTAAATTAAGGTGCGAATAACATAAAAGAAGTTAACAAACTATAGGGAGAATGGTAGAATCTTGTGATGAAAGGCGAATTTTCCTTCTCTGGATTCCCCGGAAGAAAGAAGTTTAAAATTGAAGTGCTCAAAAAGAAACCTTTATTCATCTATCAAAAAAAGATGATACATTCTGATAGACCTTATCTCCTTTCCGCTCAAAAGAATATTCATCGTCTCTCCTGCCCAGGTCTCTAACTCCTTAATAGTGATGTCTCCTTGTTTTTTAAGAGAGACATATATTACGATTACATCAGAGAAATCCTATTTTTATCCAAATACGTTCTTCTATCTTAAAACGGGGTGTTTCTATTCTTCCATAGCGAATATTGTTACAACGAGATACAAAAATACGCTTGAACAATCGTGTAACTTTCCTTGCTTGTCTTCGTCTAGTTGCCATCATTCACGAAATACTCTTTGAAGTTGCAAATCATGAGTAGTGACGAAATTTACGTGCAGTGGGCCCCATTTCGGTATGATTTGACTGTTTTAGCAACGGGCCATTTATTTTTCGACGTAACCGTTCCTTATCTTAAATTATGCGATCTTATCGCATGTTACTTGACTATCTACCTTCGGTGTAGTGAAATATATGAGTAATGTGGAATTATATGTAAAACAAATTAAATATATAGTAAGAGAAGGATTTCATATACATTTGGATAAAATGAATAGGAAATGATAATGTAACCTTTTTAAATATAGCTATAAAATAAAGATGGTGTCAAAATGTATGGTAAAAATGGTACATTGTGAGGTCCTAACATCCCCATTAAAGGTTGCATGTCCTCGAGGCAACAAATCCAGTCGAGTACGATCTTTTGAATCTTTGCATACAGGTACTCAGCAAATGTGGAAGGTAGCTTCTTTCAAAGATGCGGAATCCTGGTTATTTTGCAATTTTACCTTACATCTCTTGCCTGCGTCCACATTAGCCAATTTTTAGTGAAATTTGATAATAATTCTGTAGGCATCCATATTAAGGCAGAAGTGAAAATGATAACCAATCAATTTTGACACATTTCTGAATGCATACGATATAGTTTGGTACCCTGGATAGTGCGGTTTGAAGATTATCGGGGCTAAAACGATTATACTCTTGTCTTTCCTGCAATTGTTCAGAACATGGTGTTGGCCTTCAAGGCGGCGGTCTCTTTGACTGCGATTAGCGATGACTACTTTAGGGTATTTGACTTGCAATTCTTTGTAATAATACTGCGCATTCACATCCTGCAAAAATCAATGATATTTTGCTACAAAAATGGCGGATTTGAAGGTTCCGGTCTTATCCAAAGGAGGCGATTATCCTCATTATGCCTACTTGCGATAAAGCGATTTGCCATGTGATTTGATTGGCAAGAAATGAAACAAATGCCTAATTTGTATATCACCAACAATTCCGTTCGGTTTGACCTCTCTATTGTCGGGCATAGCCTCTCATTATGAAGATAAAGTTCACATAACAAATGTTGATCCTTTGACGGGGGCCTCAAAAATTTTTTTGACAAATTACTTCATTGTGAGCAGCTCATAGAATCCCATCCTTAATTGCTTTCAATTTAAAATAAGCAAGGCGTTCGAGAAAAGAAACAAGAATAATTCAAAGAAGGTTTCTGGTGGCTAACAATTTTGTACTAATGAAAACATCGGGAGACCCGGTTTGTCTTTTAACTCCTTGATTTCTTTCTTGGAATCAGCAAGTTCTTGAAGTGTGCAACTCCCCGTTTATCCCAGTTGGCATACATACGGTTACGCCGGGCCAACCTTGATGTTGTAACATTTTATCTTGATGTGCTTGTCTGGCTTCTTCCACTTATTTATTATTTCCAATTCTTTCCATGGTGGAGGTTGTGTCACGGCATTATAAATGCAGGTTGGGGCATAGTCGAGTAGTGAGTTAACTAACACGGGGAAGGATATCCCTGGCTTGGTTTTTTGCTAGGACTTTTAAAGGGAGCTCTACTAGTTCTTGTATGGCAGACAGGCGTTCTTCTTTGCTTTACCCAGGCGAGTGTGGATGCCTCGGGCAGGACTTTAACTATTTTGTGTATCCCATTTTTGTTGGTAAATGTTTCCACATTCATGGCACATGTATTCTTTACATGGGTCATTATTTTTATGCGATGTTGTATGTGCCAACATGTGGAGATTTAATTCTTTATCAAAGGCTTCCTTGCCATTACCAACTCTTTTGTAGGCCTCTAATTCTAACTTTAAGTGTTTCCTCAATAAAGATGCCATGGTCGGTAGACCTGTGTGTTGGTTGCTTTTCTTTGAGTTGATTGTTGATCCGCAGTGCTTAGGCGGATTTCTTTTTGTTTCAGCTACCAATTTTGGTTTCCTTATATTATCATGCTTGGTGTTTTTGATTTTTGCACTTGATGTTTGGTTCTTGTGTTTAGTTGCGAGTGCATAACCCCAATTCTTATTAGGCTTGAGTTACTATTTGAGTAAGCGATGTCATATTACCCTGGGCATACGGTTCTTGTGGAGCGATGCGCGGGACGATACGGGTAATGATTCGAGAATTTTGAATGGTGATGAGGATTGAAGTTTTAACAGAGATAGGCGGGGTCGAAATGAGGTGACTTCAGATCCAACGATCGTTTTCATTTTTTCTCTAGGTAGGAAGCGAAAAAAATCGGTGACTTTCCTTTTTCTTTTTTTATGAGAAGATTCTTTTCTAGGGGAAGGGCTATTGGAAGAGGTGACGGCTTGGGATGTGGCCTTGTTTTCCTTTTTGAGGCAGAGACTATTCCAATTCGTCTCTTTCTTTTATGGTAGGGGGTGATGGGGGTGTTTCGGCTTGAGAGTCATCGCTAGAGATGTGGACGGTGGGATGGGATGACTGCCTTTAAATAGGATGAACTTGGGGATGGATCAGGCGAGTTGAAGATGGAATCGATGGAGGATGGGGAATATCTTCCGGTTGCCATTCATAAGAGCTTTAAAAGGTTTCTTGGGGAATTTCGGCTTCTTGGGGAATTTAGGGAGCTTGTTGGAGAAGTACGGGTGGGTTATTTAGAGGGTTTCTTTGGGCAAAAACCCCTGCAAAATCAATAATTGACATAGCGATGATGGGTGAGGGACGATGATGGGAATCTTACCCGTCTACGATAATATGACATATTTTTAATACATCCTAGCAAATAATAAGGAATGTTGACCAATAAATAAATACGCAAATGACTCATTAAACAATCGTGTTGATAAACTACACAGTAACGCCCCTCGCAAGTCAAGTAGTGCTTGAAAAAATTCGACAATGTTGGCCATGGGCGAGGTAATGAATGCAGACTTATGTAGCGCACAATCTCCTTTGTTCCTGCGGAAGAAGGAAGTCCCCTGGTAATAACGTTTAAAGTAATTTTTCTGCTAAACCGGCGAGCACGTGTGTGGGAAATCACAAAACTTGTGCTATATCTTCCTCTATGACGGAAATTAGGACCCCTTGGACTATGGAGTGATGTACGAAAATTTTGTGCAAAACTCTGAGCACTAGCGGGGATCAAATTCTCTAGCCTTCAAAATAGCCAATCGACACCTTTCTTGAAAAAAAGGCTGACAGCCTCTAGAAAATAATTAGGAAAGGATTGTCGAGCTGAGCTCATGTCCCGATAACCCGAGCCTCCCACATAGCTACTAACTTGAGGTCAAATGCGAGGCGCGGAGAACGAAGCACGAGGCTTGATCGACTAATCGTTGCGGCGAGGATATGGAGTATCGATGACGGGCGGAAATAATGGATATGAAGAGTAGTGGATTGGATTAATTGTTACAGAGCGATGATTTTAATTTTCAAAATTCCCCCTTACGTGTGATGAAATGATGTTTAAGTGTAAAGTTATAATCATAATGAAATATCCTCTCTTTAAACTATTATTTAAGCTGTATTATAAAAAATCCACATACCTTATATATTTTTACCTTTGTTTTTATAATTGAAGTATAGAGTGCTTCATAATATTAGCAATCATCTTGTTGGAAATCTTTAATTTCTCTAAATGTAATAGAAACGTATAGGATCTTTATCAATACCAGATCATCGGCCACCAAAGGATCAAAATAGTGAAGTTTTAAGAAAACATGTGAAAAGAATGGTGGTTTAATAATAGAAAGTCAAATGGCAGGTGCAAAATTGGTACTCAATGATAAATAAATGACATGTGCTGAAAAGTGAGTTTCGTAAACTAAAAAAATAGAAAAATAAAATCGCAGTAATGATCTGGAATTAGAAAATTGGAAGGTACTTGCCGAGGAATAAATTTTAGCGGTAAGAGGCATGGAAATGCTGGGCCCGAAGAATAGTGTTGCCAGGAAGTCTTTGGGATGGAAACGAGAAAAAATGAGAAAGAAAAAGGTGAGAAAAGGAACATTGCTGAGAAGTGGGACAAAATGAAGAAATAAAGCACCACGGTTACAAGAAACTGAGTCTTTAATGCATTGCCCATATTGTGTTTCACTATGTCTAAATACAATTATATGCCAATATAACAACAGGGATTATGGTACTTTTAAATCTAATCTAATGATAGAAATATGGTGAGAAAATTAAATGCGACGAGCGAGAGGAGACTCCCACTGAAAAAGATAATGTGTATCGAGTCATGCGAGCGGCCTTGAAATCTTCTTTTAAACGGTGCCGGTACAAATGAAGCCTATGACCGATTACTAGTAGAGTCTTTAGAATCATCAATTGTTAAAAGTCTTACTATTCCATTAGGAAAAACAACATCTACTTCGCCAAGGTCCACGACCATCGTGTCACGTAGCTTACCCGAAAAGGATTTTCAAACCGAGAATCGTACAATGAGCCCAATTACCTTTTTGGGTACTTGTGTTTGATGATTTTATCTATACTTCATTCTTTGTTGTTGAATCATGGTTGTTTGGTGAATGGAATCTAATATCTTTTCATCCAATTCAAGAAGAGCTGCTATGACCTAAGTATGCTGCACATCGGTCAAATCCAGGTTAACGGCTAAGCGAGTTCTTAAAGTTTTAATTTCAAATTCCACACGAAAAACAACATTTTTACCATAAACCAATTCATAGGGAGAAAAGTGCTGTGGTATTTCTCCGGTGGTTCTATAAGCCCATAGTGCTTGGGGGAGCCTTTGAGACCAGTCCTTTCGGTTATCCTTCAACATTTTAGTTAGAATGGCTTCTATTACTTTATTTGTGCTTTCCACCTTCCCATTGGCACGGGATGGTATGGTGTAGTCATTATATGATGAATATGATATTTAGAAGGATAGATTTAAAACCATGAAAATTGAATGGAGGTCCTCCCATACGTAACTAGCTCTCTAGGAATTCCAAATCTAGTAAATATCTCTTCAAATAGCTTCAAGACGACTTCTTCATTGGCTCTAATAAGTGCTTTGGCCTCCACCCATTTAGTCATATGATACATAGAGACTAATATATAAGTTCTTTGATTGTATGCGGGATTAATGGGTCTTATAAAAATCTAAGGCCCATATTTCAAATGAGTTCGAACACTACCCAGGGGTTTAATGGCATTTGATCTCATGATTAGGTTGACCATTCGTGAAAACATTGTCCTGGCCACTTATGTTGTACCGTCTTTTGTATTGAGGTCCAATAGTAACCCATCCTCAAAAAATTTTTGTGTTGTTCTTTTATGAGCAAATGCCCTCACTTGAGGGCTCATCACGACAAGTTTTTAGTATGTCGTACACTTATCCTCTCTAATGCATCTTTGGATTTCTTGATACGACCACAGCCTTAGAAAAGACACCGCTTATCCGGCTATCGCACGTTGTTGAACAATTCTTCTCTTTTTCCACATTATGACGAGGTGTGATGGTAATTTTCCTATGACAAGTAATTGGCAATGTACGCATACCGAGAGAGTGAGCGGAGAGCGCGAATAAATATCGCGGAAAGGAATCATCTCTTGAGTCCTTATTATCATTTTTAACCGCGAAAATCAGCCTGACCTTTATTTTACACAGCCGATCCTACGATTGTAATATAAAACTCTCTGCGGTAACAATAACCATCGGTAACTCGAGCATTTGTGAAAGATTTGTTCATTAAATAATTAATAGCCGAGTGATCGGTGTGGAAAAAAGTAGAATAACCGGTGATGTAATGTCGAAATTTATTAATGGCATAAATTAACGAAAAATTCCTTTTCGGTAACTATATAATTAAGCTCGGCCAGGGTCATGTTTTTCTTGATAAAATAGATAGCATAAGGAAGATGGTTTTCCTCTTTTCCCAAGACAACTCCAATTGCGGTGTACAAGCATCAGAAGATATATGAAAGTGCCCAATCGGGTCCTCTCAAAATAGGAGCGATAGATAGCGGTGCTTGAGTTCTACAAAGGATTTCTAACAAAGATTAGTCCATAAGATTCAGCATTTTTACAAACACAAATAATGGAGAAGCTATCTTAGAAAAATCTTTAATAAATACGTAGTATCCAACATGTCCTAGAAAACTTCTCACATCGATTTGTGTTTTAGGAACAAGAGAAGATTCTTATTTTGTATTTTTGGATGGGTCTGAATGCCTTGAGATGAAATAAAATGTCCCCAGCACTACTCCTTCACTCATCATCATATGACATTTTTTCGGTACTTAGGAGAGGTGAGCTTGTATACAACGTTTAAGAAAAGTCGTTCTCAAGATTTTGTAATGCATCTTCAAAAGACACACCATAGAGTAAAATCATCCATAAATATTTCCCATAGGTCATTAGGCATATCAGAAAAAGATTCCTATAACAGCCCTGCGAAAGAGTTGTTGGTAAATTACATAGTCCAAATGGAAGAAATCTATAGGCAAAAGTTCCCCAGGACTAGTGAAAGTGGTCTTGTCTTGGTCTTGAGGTTGCAATTCTAATTTGGTTATACGCTCCAATCCATCTAGAAAAAGAAAATAATTTTTTCCTAACGAGACTATCAACCTTTGATCAGTGAAAGGTAAAGTAAAGTGGTCCTTTTGAGTAGCTTTGTTTAAGGCTGCGTAATCAACACATTCTCCATTCCCGTTTTTATTAGGGACTATTACCAATGGGGAAACCCATTCCTTTATCGAGATATGGGGTATATAAATCCACTTGCATTAGAAATTCCCAGGAAGTTCTTCTTTAGTAATCTCTCTTAAATTAGGGTTCATTCGTCTTTGGGGTTGACGGACGGTCGACACCCTTATTTAATATAAATTTGGTGAGTACATAATTAGAAGAGATTCCCTTCATATCCGTGTAATCCCATGCGAATGCTTCCATACTTTCAACGATAATAACTTCATTAAGCATTGTGTTTCGGCAAGCTTGTTAGATCGGGATTTATATTTAATGTTTTGCAGGTTCGATTTCCTTTGTTATGCTTTTAGATGAGATGGTGGTTAATGTACGAGATAAATCTTCGAGATTCAATCTTTTCTGAGTGCTCAGTTTCAAGAAATCCTGAGTCAATTGATTGTGTGTTTCAGAAATTACGGAAGGAGGATTACTTAAAATAAAATTATTAATTATTTCATCCTCTTTATTATTGTCTTTAAGATTTAAGGCTTGTCTGGAGAATGGTTAAAAATGGGGTGAATAGCATCATCATCATAATCCATCCACAGAATTTTCATTATTAATTATGGGTGTAGCATGAGATAAAGAGTAGGCTAATTTTAGTTTCATAACCATTAGAAATTTTATTCAATGAATCTATGAGTTGATAAAGGCATCGTGCAGCCAATAGCCATGGCCTTCTAGAGGGTAAAGAATTGTCTGACTTTATTTTAGTTTGTAATACCACAAAATCAATTTGGGTAATTCATAGTTCAGCCGAGATAACTAGATCTTCAACAAATACTTTTGGTTTAATTGTAGAACGATCGACTAACTCTAGGATGGTTGGTGTATCTCTAATTACATTTATTCCTTCCTAACAAACTGTGAAGTTTCGAGAGTCATAATGTTTATTGCGACACCTAGATCTCGGAGAACTTCGAGGAATTATCGTCTTACCAATTTGAGCTGTCACAGTGGGATGGTCGGGGTCACCATATTTCACAGAGGAGTTTTCCGGTTAATGCGGATAAATCACCCATAACATGAGCGTAAGGGTCTTTAGTCTTCTGCCGGGTTTCTTAACACAAATGTCCCTCATCGGTTACGGCATAAATTGGTACATCTCTCGGTGCACAGCAAAAGTGGAATTTTAACATACAAGTTTTGCAATTCCCCTAAAGATTAAAAGCGAGGTGTTTTAAGAGACGTTTCGGACTAAAAACTAAACACTCGGGGAATGGTGGCTATGTTATTTCAATACCCTTGTTAGAGGTGGTTAGCCATTTTTATGTTTCCGGTTTCCTCTTTATCGAGAATGAGAAGAGGTTGTATCATCGATGATAGGTTCTACAATTTTCCCGGATCTCAAATGAATATCATTACATTGCATCGTAGAAAATGTAGGGTGATTGAATATCAATGACTTGCACAACTTTATTATTGAGGTTAGGATTTGGTTGCACGGAGTGGGCCCAGGGTCTCATTTGATTATTTGGTGGAGCACTTGATGGTAGAGGAAGTGGTTTTTGAAATTGAGAAGTTGATTTGGATACGGGAGTTTGCTTCTCCAATTTGAATTCCATGGATTAAAGATCGTGTTGTAGGGCGAGGTCCACATTGCGGGATCAACGAAAGGGAGGGTTTTGTTGCATGGGTGGGTAGTTCTGTCCCAGTTAAAGGGTGGGTATTGCATTTGATTAAGGGAGGGTAATTTATAAAAGTAGAAAACGAATAATTATTCCAAAAAATTAAATGGCATGCGGGTATACCTTGTCCTTTTGGTTTCCATTGTCTTCTTTGTGTTAGCGGAGGTAAACTTCTTCGGCTTCTTCTTCCATTGGGCTGCTCGGTCTTGCCTTTATTCCAGTAGAGAGGGACATTGTTGTGTTTCGCAGTCTTTCTCACAAAGAGACGCAGTTGGTATTTTGTCCAATGGGCATTCCCTTAGTGGATGTTTATCTACTGCATTTGCAAGACAAAAACTGACCCAGTACTTCTTCTTCAACACCACTTCTTTTTAACTTTGCAAGGTGTAAATTTGTGAAGAAAAGAACTTAACATCTCGAGTTTTAAATTCTTCAAGTAAATTACCTATTTGACTCTTGTTGCTCCTTGGAGGTGATTTACGGAACTCTTGAATAGGTGAGATCTACTGTTACTTTCTCTTGTTCCTTGTAATCCTCTTGAACATCTTTTACAAAGTTCAACAATATCATCATATGATTCTTTAGATATATCTCCCTTGCAGAAGCATATTTTAACATGTCTAAGCAATCATCCCTTAATCCTCTAAGTAATATTGTTTACGAATTTCTTTACTTGCATTGGGATGGTCAGGATCTCTGCAGTTATCTTTTCAGGTCTTTCCACATAGTCCTCAGTTCTCGTCAGTTACTGTGCCATGTTGAATAGTTCCTCCCTATTTTCTCTTGTCCAGGTAATAGTCTTGATATTTAGCGAAAATTTCTGTTTCCATCTTGTTCCGATGTTGTGATTACCTAACTTCCAGGCTCATGAACCATCTCAAAGCATTTCCTTTTAATGTTCTTTGAAACGGTTCCTTCGAGCATTAGTAACATAATCCTGCTTCTGCCATAATATATCAAATTCAAAAGAAATTCATCCAGGATCTTCAAAGGATAAACCATGAAGTGGGTAAAGCGCCAATGGAATATTCTTCATAGGAGTTGTTCCTCTAGGAGATCAACGATAGGAAATCCCAAGGTAGAGAGGAAATTTTCATCCTTCCTTCTCCTTGAGGATACGTCCTCCACCAAAGATTCTTCGTTGTTTCCTTCCATTGGCTGTTCTCCTACGCACTCGATCCTCAAAAATCTTCTACGGCTCCTCAATGTTTTCCCTTTGGTCGTCCAATATTCTCTATTCGTTCCTCCGCGTGCTGTTTGAATTCGTAGCACTTTCTTCCCCGATTCTCCCGGCCTTGTTCCTTTGGTTCTTTAATATCACATTCACACGGTTGCTCTACGTTTTCAAGGCTCACAACTTCTTCTATTTTGTAATCTAATTGAGAGCTTGAGGTTTTGGTCTTCGATAACTTAATCTTTGTGATGATTCGGCCCTTTGTTAATTTCGTCAATAAAGTCTTTCTTCCTCCCCTTCTTTGCCCCTTTTTAATAGGGTTATTTTTTTCTTCTGGGTTAGCATCCTCTCATACAATGCACGCATCTAGAAAAATATCAATGCTTTTGAAATCTATAATTGCCTTCTGACAACAACGCCAAATGTTGGTCGCTTTAATTGTTTTAACAATTCGAGCATATAAGTGTCGACGAGGGAAGATGCTGTTTGTTCAAGGAACAATCACGCAAGGATGTGCTCAATTCCCAAAGCGGAAATGTTGTAGTAGAAGTCACACAATTATCAATCATACAAATCTAACTATTCACACCCCACTTTACAACAAATGCGAAGCCTACTTGTGTTCCCACCATGGAAACAACTCCTCTATTGCGAGTCTTTCATTAAAAATAATTCTAGGAAAAGATAGCCAGAAATCACCTGTAGGAAAGGAAAACAATCAACCATAATAGGGAACGGGACCTATTCCTCCAAACAGGAATCTTGACTGTTCCACGGCACACTAATCACCTTTGTGGAAAAATATTAATCCAAAGAAACGGGACCATATTCCCATGAGCAGAATCTTCGGCCACATTTCTGACCATCAATCACAGCTAACGACGAGAATCAACCTAAGGAGAACGGGACCCTATTCCTCCAAACGGGGAATCTTCAACACATCTTCGATATCACACATTCGGACAAATAACGAGAAAAAAAAAGATATCTCTTGGCTTCTTAAGAATGAATGGCGCTTCAAAGCTAATGCGGTGTTAAAGAAAGCAGTGCTTGATAAGAAATACGGTATTATAAATGATTAACTGTAGAACAAGATTAAATTAAGGTGCGAATAACATAAATAAGTTAACAAACTACGGGAGCAATCGGGTGAATCTTGTGATGAAGGCGAGCCCTTTCCTTCTCACAAGATTCCTAGAGGAAAGAGTTTAAATTTAAGTGCTCAAAAAAACCTTTATTCATCTGTCAAAAAGGAATGATACATTCTGATGGAGCCTTGCTCCTTCTCAACTCAAAGAATAATAATCTCTCCTGCCAGGTCTCTAACTCCCCTTCTAATGATGATGTCTCCTATTTTTAAAGAGGAGACATCTGTCTTGTTATCGGAAAATCCTATTTTTTATCCAAACACATTCTTCTATCTTAAAACGGGGTGTTTCTATTCTTCATAGCGAGAATATTGTTACAACGAGATACAAAAATGCGGCTTCGAACAATCCATGTAACAACTTTCGTTGCTTGTCTTCGTCTAGTTGCCATCGTTCACGAAATACTCTTTCGAAGTAGCAAATCACGAGTAGTGAAAAGCGAAATTTACGTACTTGTTGATTGTTTATTAGCAATTTGATTGTTTCGACAACGGAGTAAACATTTCGACAACAGTAAAAATTTGTTTAAACCTTGACACGTTCATATCATAAATTATGCGATCTTTTATACTTGTGTTATAAAAGAAGGATTTCATATACATTTGGATAAAATGGATGAAATGATAATGTAACCTTTTTAAATATAGCTATAAAGAGTAAAGTGGTGTCAAAAATGTTAGCATTAAAAATGGTACATTGTGAGGTCTAGCAATGAGAAAATTCCTTAGTTCATGATCACATATGGACTGAGGGTCATACATCAGGATGAATAATTTATGCATCTGTTTTATCCCATTTGCATTGATTTTATTTGTGATGGATAATGGCATTATGTTCACCAATGCACGGAAGTCAACTAAATTGTGGCCATTGTAATTGAAAATTTTGAAGATAACAAAAACGGAGGAAATGATGTTTTTGCATCTCTCACTAAAAGCATTAATTATAGACCGAGGGAATCAAAGGAAGTCCTTGATCCCATGCAGCGAAGAAGAATTATTGCACGAGGTGAATTGTCCAAGTGCGTGTAGGAGCATGTCTCGCTAGCTCGAAATATTCGTTAGTTCGAAAATTGAGATATCTACATGATCTTTCTTCATCTCTTGAACTATGTTGTAATCCAAAGTGGGAGAGATCACCAAAGTTTCTAGAGGCATAACTTGGTTTGACTTCCATAGTGGTGGGATTAATCTTAATATTTGTGAAAGTAATTTTTTATTCTGATTGCATTCCCGAATTTCTCTCATTGTTCGTGATGAGCTCACGAGAGCGAATTGATCTTCCTTAAAAAAATTTCTTTGAATTTTTGCTTCATAAATATTTTTTTAGTTGTTGTTGGCCATGGCTTCTCAAAATATCTTGATTTATTCTTCTTTAAGGTTAGGCCATCACTCATAGGTTGCTTCTACGCAATTCTATTTTCAGCGCTAGTATGCAACTAAATGCATTTGCGTGTCTCATGGTTGGAGTTCCTTTGTAGTAGCGGTTCTTCCTTTTCTTGCGTGACTCGGTCCCAGTCATCAGAAAGTGTTGCATCGATGAAGTGCATAGAAAGAAAATTAATCCCTATGATTCTATTTTGAGAATGTTTTATTTTTGATGAAATGAACAATATAATCATTCACACTCTCAATATTTAGCACAATGTTAAAACTGCCTTGGAGACTTGGGTAGGTTGATTCTTGTTGTTCTTGGAATTGGCGAGTCCTTCTCGAAAGTTGAACTTGGGGGGCTTTCTACTCATGATAATCTCCCATGAACTTTGTTCAAATCCTTCAAATTGTTTAGTAGTCTTGTGGTATGGGTCAAGCTTTCAACGTCAAGTTTCTTTCTCTTTGGAATTTCTTATGGAGCCTAAGACCTTTTTCTCGTGTACTTAGAAGTGTTTTTGTTGGTTCATCATATAAAATGAACCCAATCTCACCTGAAGTTATTTTCAACCATAGTTCACTCTTTATAATTATCTGTAAGTGTTTGTTTCGTAGTTATCTTTACAAATTGTGCAATGCTTGTTGGAAAGGAAAATGTGTAGTAATCAATTGTGATAGACGCATGAGGTTTCATGTTTGATGGAAATTTATTAAAAATGCGATTAAACCTCTAATTGAAATATTTCACTTTTTCTCTTGTGCTCCATCTTGATATGACCTAATTCATTCAACAACATGGTCAAGGTTTTGTCATCGACGAATTTTTTCAAGAAAAATCTTCTAAAACCCCTCCAATTATGGATGGAATTAGAAGGAATACTATGATACCATACAACTTCTCTTGTCATCTAAGGTGCATGGAAAAAGTGTACATGCAACATTGTCATAGCATACTTCTAACGTTTACTTGAGATGTAGGTAGAAGTTTTATAAATGACATCGTCTTTATTTCTTTCTCAAGTTTGTACTTCATTAGGAGCTTTTCCATGTGCCTTGGCATATTGTTAGAACACCTAAAAGTCATGATGATCCCTAAAACATCAAATCATCTTCATCTACCATGTATTTTTATTTATCCTCCTCCTATTTATCATAATGATGTTCTCTTCATCTTCCTCTTCACCTCCAAACCCATATAAAATATCATATGAGAGTACAAAAATTATCTCCATCACCATAGTTGTATGGTGGAGAGGCATACCGAGTTCTTTTTGTTCTCTTAGGAATATGTTAATTATTGAAGGGTGGTGAAAACCAAATATTAAATTGTAGAAGTTGTTAGCCTCCTATGAATTTTTGACAAGCAAACGGGGGGCTAAAATGTTTTTGAGCCTTGATGCATTTCCTCACGAAAAACATATCATCCTTGAAGCCTCATTGTTGCCTTTTCCTTTGATAAATCCTGCTATTGTTTCCAGTTAAAAATCCACTCTTGTTTATGAAGAAGAATGCCCAAAAAGTGCTTTTTCCCTCTTATTTCATTCCCCCTAAACCTCTGTTTTCATCACCTTTTCTCCTTTTAACTCCCCACTTACCCTTCAAATCATCCTAACTCCCCTTTTAAGCCTTTCAAATACCCCTTGTTACTTTAATAGCCCCTTTTTCCCTCTGGTTTTCCCTCTTTTGGCCTTAAAACACACTAAAGTAGGCCAAAATTCAGCCAACACAACATGCGCGGAAACGGCCCCTTTCGGCCGGCCCCCTCAACCACTTCCCCTCCCGCCTGCCGCCCAAGATGACAAAATAAGGCCTAGCGCCTAATTGCAATTTGGAAGAATGAGCGCGCATTCCTTTGTTATGATTTTCCCCGATGCGATGAGTTTACACTGTTGGCTTTCGCTTTGTTTTCAACCGTCAATATTTAAAAGATTTGACGGTCGGCGCTAGCTCCAATGTGCCATTCCTCTCCTATCACCTTCGATTATATCGAGTCGTCGATGCCGCCTCCGGATCGGATGAGCGGTCGCTCAATCGCTCTGGCTCACCCCTTTCGTCCATCTCCCTACCGATTGAATCTCCGCAATTGATCCCCCACGCAATCCAACGGTTGGGCGCTTCGTCGTTGATCACCAATCAGAAGTTCCTCGAAGTGTCACCCTGCGCATACGATTACGTCCCCAGGTCCAATCGTGGCCATCATTCGATCCGGGTCGGCAGTCACACGTACATCGCATCCTCCATGCATGTTTTTCATCGTCAAACCATTTAACTTCATCACGACATCTCAACGGTCCGATCTACTCTTGAGATACGACGGTCCACATCTGTGTCGTCCTCGGCCCGCCGGGTCCCACCATCAAGGTCCACTTTCATTAATTTTCATTAGTTTCTTCCCATTACGCATGTTTTCATCATTTTCCAACGCTGCTCCTTGCAGCTTCCACGAACCTCTACCCTTCCCATTCATGCTGCCACTCCCCCATATTTTATAATGATTTCTGCATTGTGCGGAGGTTGTTATAGAGTGGTTAATTCACTTTGTGTCTACGCAATCATGACCATTGTGATTCGGAATATAGAAAGGCAGTAAATGCAGGCAGAGACTAGTGTATCAACATCAAGGATTAAGGGGGCTTAAGCCTATTATTGAATAATTAACGCTAGCTCTGTGTTAAAACTTATCTCTATTTTTCTCTTGGAATATCTTGAACGGGCACGGAGTTAAATGACCTGCGAGTCGATCTTAAAGAAGCCCCGCCATTTGTGCCTTCATGAGAGTTTCCTTTGAGCATGTCAAAGCATGCTTGAGTTAAGTAAACTGCAGCCCTGTCCTGTGACCCTTTCCTAATTTCTCTCCTTCTTTCACTTCCTTCCTTAATGTTCATTACCATCTATCTTGAAGATCCTTTGGTATAGATGACTTTCCTGTGGAAATTCTTGGCTAGTTTCTTGCAGTAATCTCCCTTTATGACTCCATATCCCAATGATGGCACATTCTTGACTCATTCTCTTTTGCGAAACATCCTACGCATACTCCTTTCCCTCGTATGCTCTCGGTTGATGATCTCACATTCCAACATATGACCGAACACATCATTTAAACCCTTGTGTATGCATAGCTAGCCTAATACCTCATTTGAGCTTCAAAGATATATCACTTTTTGTATTTATAGAAGTCCCTCTGCGGACCCGGGGAGGGATAGATCACGAATCCCCAAAGTGGTTTGATGTTGTCTTATCCTTTAGTGTGCCAAATCTTCGAAAAACATAGGAACCCCAAAATAATGGCGACTCCTTGGGGAAAAAACGGACCAATCAACTGGGTCCAGCGGTAAATCATTGTGGTGGACAATAAAATCTTAAATCCTCCACAGCGACTCCCACCAGGTTCTAGATGATTAAGAGACTCCACTTTGGTGATCAATAGGCCGATTATCTGTGTGTGTTCACAAGACTCCACTTCAGGAGACCATGTCCATTTACAACATCGGACATGCTCGGGCAGACACAGGAAGTGCGAGAGATTGAAACCTAACGCCGATCAAACCTAAGCCAAAAGAAGTAAATACGGTTGGTTCTAATATGCCTAAAATCTGAACTTGACAAAGAAGTGAAGAGCGTGACTCTAACAGCTCAAAAACTTGAGTCACAAAGAAAAGAAGGATGTCAAAAGTTTCAAGATTTCATGCCTTCAGGTACACCATTTACCTTATTTGAGTCCATGTCACATTTGTCTTTATACCATGGATCCATAACAAGCAGAACTGACCTAATCCTGAAGTTTTGGTTGTTTTTCAATTTATGTCTTAGAATGTAGAGAAGAATCTACTAGGCAGTTTAATCCTAGCATATAGTAGTGTAGGTAGAGAAAGCTATGAGACCAACGGTTTAATGCGGTCTCCTTGAGTAATAAGGGAGTAGAAATAGAATAGGTTTATTTTTTCTGTTTTGTAAAAATTGATGATGTAAAAAGGTTTTCTGGTCCAAATGCCTAGAAGAAAAAATGTTAGGACATAGTATGGGTAGGTAGTTGTTGGGAGAATGTTCTTGTTGATATAATGTCTTCATGGTTTGTGAAGCTAATCGAGAAAATAAAAAGGTGTATCAAGTACTAGGAATCTAGCTTCTCCAAGATCATTCTGCGAATTCTTGACTCCTTCAAGAAGAAGCCATCCCCCATGTGGAGCCAACATTGGCCCCTATGAATTTTGAAAAAACGAGGGGGCTAAAATGTTTTTGAGCCTTGAGGAATGTATTTCCTCTGAAAACACATCATCCTTGGAAACCTCCTTGTGCCTTTCCTTTGATAAATCCTCACTATTGTTTCCAAGTTAAAAATCCTCTCTTGTTTTATGAAGAAGAATGCCCAAGGGCCTTTTCCCTCTTATTTCATTTCCCCCCTAAACCTCTTTTTTCATCACCCTTTTCTCCCCTTTTAATTCCCCACTTACCTTCAAATCTTCTAACTCCCCTTTAAGCCTTTCAAATACCAAATTGTTGGTTTAATAACCCCTTTTTTCCCCTATTGTTTCCCTCTTTTGACGCCATGAACTAAAAATAGGCCAAAAATTCCACTCCCAACATATAGGGCTTAGCCCCTTTGTTAACCCCTCAACCACTTCCCCTCCATATGCCACTGTGCAGAGACCCAAGCACTTTGGGCTTGGGCACTGTCATAATCGGAAGGAGCAGACGCATAGCTGCTGGTATGATTTTCCCGGATGCGATGAGGTTTTACCTTCGACGGCTTTCGCTTTGTTTTCAACGTCGATCTTTAAAGATTGAGCAGCTAGCTGAATCCAGCCCGCATTTCTCTCTCCCGCTCACCTACGGTTATATCGAGTCGTCGATCACACATCCGGATCGGTGCAGCGATCGCTCAATCACTCCCCGCTCCTTGCCTTTGTCGATCTCCCCGCCGATTGAATCTCCACGGGTGATCCCCATACGCGATCCAACGGTTGGCGCTCGGTGCTGATCGCCGATCGAAAGTTCCTTAAAGTGTCACCCTCTCCTCCCTCGATTAGATCCCTCAATCCAATCGTGACCGTTCGTTCGATCCGGATGGGTAGTGCGTTGCATCACATCCTCCATGCATATTTGTTCATCGCATGACCATTTAACTTCATCACGACATCTCAACGTCGATCTCCTCCGTGTCGACGTCTGCATCTAATCGCCTTTGTCAAAAGGTCCCAATTTCATTCATTTTCATTGTTCTTCCCATTCCACATTTTCATCGATTTTCCAACGCTCCGCCACCGCTTCCACGAGGCCTCCCACTGACCATTCCCTTCAACCACTCCCAGTTTTATAATGAGTTTTATTACATTGTGTAGGGTTGTTACGGTGGTTAATTCACTCTATCCTACGCAATCATAGCCATTGTGATTCGAGAATACAAAAACGACCGCGGCTTAACGAGAGACAGTGTATCAACAACAAGTTAAAGGGGCTTAATCCTGTTATTGAATAATTAACGCTTAACCACACGTTGAAAAGAAAGTGCGGTTTGAAGAATAAGCGCACTAACGAAGTTACATACGTACGTGTATACGACGAACATCGTTTCTCCAAAAGGACACCTTCCTACAAACGTCTCCATGCCTCTAAAGCCCTTAAATTTACTTCACTAACAAAGCTTCTTTAATATTGTCAAACAACGATTGTAGGTATGGAGAGGCTTGCAGGACCCATACATCCGGATCACTAATTCCGGAAAGCGGTAACGGAGATTTAATGACCGAAGGACTTCAAAGAACACATACGAGGTCAATCTCGACGACAAAGACTCTAAAGTAGACTAAAGAGTACACACAGCATCAGAGTCATTAAGCGAGTGGGCTCAAGCCTTCCTCACTCCATATTAATGAGTCACGAGTTAAATGTACATCTACTCATGCTCTTATTCATTCTCCTATAAGAAACCCCGAACATATTGTAACGGTTGCGTTGTTGTTGTTGTTGTTGTTAAGGGGGATTTTCTTAGCTGTTAGAACAATTTTGGGGGGAGGGAAGGTAGGAAGTAGTTTGTAATGTAGTAATTTCCAGGATGAGAAAGTTTGGATTGTGTTATCGTGAGCTCGGTGTATATAGCCGGGTTTCCATGGTGTCTGACAAATTTCACAAGATCCTGGTCTATTACTACGGGTGATGTTGCTTTGTCTTATTTCATTTTTTATCATACTATTCATTTCTTCTGGTATACATCGAAATACGGCATAAGTTTACCCTCGCATGGTACCCTATGTTACCCCGCTCTCCCCTACCTTTAATTTTTTTACATTGATTGTGAATCCAGAGTAAATTCATGTAATTTAGCAGTGTAGTAGTTGTTTTCACGCTGGGCGGTGTGTGAATTCGGGGTTTTCTGCTTGGATTTTCTTCTTCAGTAAAGGCGGGGAGAGTTAAAATTATTCTCTGATCTATAGACCCTAGCTTTATGTTAAAACATCTTTTTTTCTCTTGGAATATGATGAAGTGGGCACCAAGAGGTTAGCGTGACCTCTAGTATGATCTTAAAGAAGTGCCCTTTGTGCCTTCCATTTAGGTTGCCTTTGGGCATGTCAAGCATGCAGAGTTAAATGACCTCTCGCTATGATGCGGCAATTTTCGTTTCTCCTTCTTTCCACTTCCTTCATGTTCCATTCCACCATCTATCTTGAAGATCCTTTGGTATGAATGGCTTTCCTGTGGAAAGTCTTGGCTAGTTGCTTGCAAGTAATCTTCTTTTACGACTCCATAGCCCAATGGATGGCACGGTCCTTGACTCATTCTCTTTTCCGAAACATCCTATTTCTCTACTCCTTTCCTCCCATTATGTTCTCGATTGATGATCTCATGACCAACAACAACCAACCACATCATTTAAACCCTTGTGCTTCATAGCTAGCCTAATACCTCATTTTGAGCTTCAAAGATATATCACTCTTTTTATTTATAGAGATCTGCTCTATGGACCAGGAGGAAAAGATCCTGGTCCCAAAGTGGTTTGATGTTGTCTTATCTTTTGGTATTGCCGTATGCCAAAACATAGGAACCCCACAACGAAGCCATTGTCACTGTGGGTGGGCAGGTTATTTTCGAAATGAGTTTGTGTAGTGCTGGAATCAATCCAATGTGTTTTTCAAATTTTCGAGTTACACGATGGATGTTCCAGAATCAATAAATGAAGGTTCATAAGTTTGTACAAGCTAAGACTCACAGTCACCTACTTCAGAATGTGATTAGTGGAGGTGTTTGAATGTTTCTTCCTTGACGAAAGATGTAATATTGGGTTTGATGAGGATTTATCGGCCATAAAAAATTGGCTACCACCTCCTTCTAGCCTCGGAAACGTTGATGGTGTTTCGACCCTTGAGTCAAATTCACATTATGAATTCCCAAATAGACCTCATACCATTTGGTGTAGGAATCCCATAGAGAATATGTTTGGTTGCCAATTTATTGAATATTTTTCCTTGATTTCTCTCTTCCGGTAAGAGAGAGGGATGAAATGGTGCCTTCAAAAAACGAACGTACGGTAGAATCATTTGCAGATGTGTCAAATTTCTTCTACTACGGAAGAATCGATGAAAGTGAGCCTCTAAGAAAGGTAACGGTACACCGAAGGAACACACACGAATAAGAAGTATCTATCTAATATCCAACATAATAGTCCATAATATATGTGATAGTCATTACATCTAATGGATGAGAAAGATATGTCTAGAAATCCCAAGGAATAGTCCATAAGGATGGGCCAACAATAACAACCATTACCACATTCTCAAAAATTTAAGTACTAAAATAACTGAAATATTTCAACTACTTTAGCACATTTGAAAGCAAAAAATGAAATACAAACATCCAAGGAATAGTCTTACAAGCATTCGAATCCATGCATGAAAATGTGTTGGCCTTGAAAGGCTTCTCTATTAAGTAAAATTTCCAAGACACATCTCTATACAATGAACATCATAGCTCCAATAGTGGAGCACAGCCTCCTTGCTCCCCGAAAGAAATAGCTTATCTCTCTGTGCTAGGAGGAGCTAAGGTGAAAATTCCCAGCTCTTCTGATGGGGTATATATATAACAATGATGATGCTTCACCGGCCCTTATGACTCTTCATCTACCCTGTGAATGTTTTACTTCCTATGAATTTTTAACTACATGACTCTTCATATTCCACACATGTCCTTTGGAATCTCACTTTACCATGCATTTAGAAACATAGTTTACATCATTAAACACAATGGTGTTGCATATGACAACTCATGACATGACACCTCTTGATATAGGCTTCTTGATGATGTAGCATGTCAAGCCTTTGTTGCTAATGTGTGTTGAAGTATCTTCTTGATAATTTTTTCCTTTTCACCTACGCATGGCTGGGTATTAAGGAATCTTTAATAATCTTAAGTCATTAATAGTGTTCTAAAAATCGTGTCTGTTACTTTCTCTTGATTGATCAGCTTTCTTAATCATCTACAGAATTTATTTCAACATTTTTTCCTCCTTCATATCCTTCTTCATAATCCCGCCATGACATGATAAAGTACTTTTTTCTACAATTCAATCATGACAAGATGACATGTAATAAAAATACCCCTATTCTAAGATAGTGAATATTGATCCATTAAGCGAGTCGGGACCCACTTATTGAAAGTTGGGAATGGGTCTCGTGGAAGTTGCACATTTTTCAGTTCAGAAGTCAATGGGGAGCCTTGAAAGCATGAGACTGCGCAATACACAGTTCGAGGTTGGGTTGGGGAGAAACCTTCCACAGGTTAGAGGCTAGTGAGGCAATTTTGATGGAATGGCCTTTGAATGAAAGTATTGTGCAATTTCAAGAGACAAGGGAGGTTGGGCTATTTCATAATTGTGTAGCTTAGTATTTTAATCGATGAGCTTGAGGCTATATATTATGAAATGCATTTTTATGTCTCGATTTTTCTTTTCATCTTGTCCTGGCTTGAGCCTTCCATTTGTATCGCACTCGAGATGGGTACGAGCCTATATGTCGTTCAACCTTATTTGTTACTATGGAGAGCGTCGATGTGCCCCTCTCGAAAATAGAGAAGCGCAAGAAGCCAAGGTGAAAAGTTATTAAGTGAATAGACAGGAGGATAACCGGTAGGAACATATGGTCAAAGACGGTGAGAGGAATTGCTGGTGCAGGAGCCAATGTTGTGGCTTGAGCACTTTGAAAATCACAGATGTGTGTACAGGAAGACAAAGCGCACATTTCATGATGCAAAGAGATAAGGTCACAACTATGTTATTAATACTACATAATCTACATTTGGGAGGGTTGGGTGAAGCTAGGTTTGGCGGTGAGAATATCTTCAAGAAATGTCTAAGTGTGGGATCGGTGGAATCGATGTGAATAGTGATGAGAATTTGAGCATCACTCAGGACTTATAATACTTGATGAAAAAAACAAAATAGATCATCCATGACACATAAAAAAATGTATTTGTATAGAGACATCTTTCGACAACTTACAATAAAGTGTGACACTTAAGATACACTTTACAACAGCAGTAGCGACATACATTATAAAAATGATTAGGGCATAAATGGTGTGAAAAATGTTTACATGGTTAGAAAAAACTCATTTACACAAAGACAAACCTCTTGAAACTACTAGAATAGGCTTATATACAATATTGGACAACTAACATGCAAGGAAAAACATTTTCACTTCTAAAAGGGCCAAAACATTTCAAGAAAACACATGAAATGGCAGTTCAAAGTTGTGACAACAATGTCTCAAGGCTAGAGGATCTTAAAATTAAACGTGACTAAAATTTTAGGGTTGTCGTATTAGTGACAACAAATTTCTATGGAGGCAGGGCTTTATGTACTCCTTTAACGTAATCCTCTCTATATATGCTCTCTTGCCCCTAGCGATTTTATATATAAACCTCACAACGAACACGTTTTATGTCTCATTATGTGAAAGTATTGAGGCTTCTATTATATAAGACATTGATTTTCTACGGGAATTTTGCATATACAGCCATCGTCTCTCATGAAATCAAATGTATATTCTAATAATATTGAGCCTATGTGGCATACAAAAGGAATCGAATATATATTTATAGACAAAAATTTTTAAGGAATTCAGCTCTATAAGCATATATATATATATATACATATATATTAGTGTTATAAATCCATTCGATATATATGCGGATTCAACTAAAAGAACCAAGCCAACTCAGTTTGTTCGATTTTTAATGTAAGTTTGTCATCTTGAAGATTTAAGTTCAAAGATCTGTGACTAAACCAAGCCTATTTAAGCTTCTATGTTTGAGACCAAGTTTGAAGAAGATCATAGTGATTGTAATGCAATATTTAAGGTATGATGAAAATTTTGTGAAGTGTTGAGCATGAGAATGAGCTTTGGAAAGCTTATTGATGTTAGCTTCTTTTCCCTAATCATGAAGAAGGACGTTGGACATTTATGAAAGTGACTCTTCAAAATAAGCATATCTGTAAATATCCTAATTTTTGAAAATATTATCCTATAGAAACGAAGCTTGTCTCATTCAAATTATGTATTTCAATTTCTCCTAGCTCAATCTCCAAATGGAAGTTGAAGAGGTCATGTGTTGAAAGTATAAGAGACACTACGGCCTAAGTATTCTAACACCTAAATATAAAAATAATCATAAATGATAGAAGAATTTTTGTTGGAAATCACTACGATAATTTTACTAAAGGGTTTCCAAAAATTGAATATAATGCACAATGAGTATTGTATATCTTAGGTTTATGACCTACATTTTTTTAAAAGTTTAAATTGCATGTTAAAGGGTTTCCTAATTGAAAATCTCCTAGGATTTCCAATATGTATTTGCTCTTCTAGAGTTTTCAAACTAAAATATCACTAGGGTTTGAAGTTAAATCCTCACCAATCAATTTGTAACTCTATCTAGGGTTTTGATGAAATTATAATGGATTAATTTCTTTTTGCTTAAGAATATATGACATCTGATGATGAGATTTATTTGTAGGTTTGATAAGGCTAAATATTAGAGAGAGTTGGCATGAGCTCAAAATATAAGTATCTTATATTTCTTTTATAGTTTTAATCATTACTTGAGAATTGGATTGTTTGTGGTTTTTAAACCCTAGAGTAAAGACTAGAGATGAAAGTGGACCAAATTTTAAAACTAATTACAGTCGTTTAGGCAATAACTTCCTAATGTTGATATGATCTCTCAATACTAATATGGACTTGTTGATGATGTTGATGATGATGATGATATGGACTCATTGATGATGATGTCCAATATAATGATGTGGACTCCTTAATGATATTTGAAACTCTTTGATAATAGTGCGAACTCCTTGTTGATGATGTGTATTAGTTGGTGATGGTGATTCATTGATGATGTAGGAGATACTTGATCATATGGACTCCTTAGTGAACTTCTTTATGATGTGGATGTGAACCCTTTGATGTTGATATGGAATTCTATATGTTAGATGGACAAATCCCTCTTGCTGACAAAAGCGATCTCCCTAGTATCCTAAGGATATCTAGAAACAAACAGACAAATGTAGACCATTTTCTCTAGACCATTATTCTTAAGAATTATTAATTATCTTACGGAGAGATGCTCCTACCTAAATTCCAACGTTTTACTCGGTCTTCAATCTAGTCGCTCTAGAAGATATTGATATAGCGTGTAAGATTTTCAATCAAAGAAAAGTAAACAAGATCAAAAGCATCTGCAATATATGATAATTCAAAAGAAATAATCTATCTTAGTGATCAAGAAGTCCAAGAATTAAATTATTCAAATATAGATGAACAACTCAATGAGAAAATAGAATCCATTTGTATTAACTTTGAATAAAAGAAGAAACCTTACAACCTTTACGCCTTGATGTTTGTACAGGTTCTTCCGGGGTCCCGAACAGTCGTTTTCCTCAGTTTCATAAGACTTCAACTCTCTGAATCAGCATAAGACTATGGCCATGAGTATGTAATCTCTCTCATGTTAATGATGCCAAATGTGGAGAGTATAATTTCTTCAGCAATTTCCCTCAAAACTACCAAGTTCTAAATCCTCTTGAGACTGAAACATGGTCTCAATTTATAGCAGAAGGGAGGTAGTTTCAGATCCAATAAGGAAGGGATAAAGCCCTCTCATCATGGGATTCCAACTCCAAAAACCAAGGAATAGCTCCATTTATGAAGGGATAAGGGTTCATGAATGGAAGGGGCGAAGCTCGACCAGATATTGCTTCTAGAAGGCCTTGACTGGGAGAATATTTGACCAGCTAAGATTCTAGAATTTAATTTTCTCTTTACTTTATATTTTACAGGGGTCCGCAGTTTTAATGAGCAGGATGTGCGGGATGTGTCGCAGGTTTTATAGTATTAAACCGTAGTACCGCAGGAAATGACTAGGAAAAGTGTGGAGTTAGGCTTTTTAGGATTTTTAAGAGCTTTTATCTAGTTCCAAGACTTGACATAGGAACTTTATGTTTTTAGACCTCTAAGGGAGAAATAAATAAGTAATGATGAACCGATATAGATAGCTAAACATCATGGTGACAAATTTTAGTGTAACATATTGCCCCCTAAAGTGTGAAGTCTGAAGAGTTCTGAAGAGTGAAGTGTTTTATCATCCCAAGGATCCGACTGCAGGCACACCGGTTGGAATCCTACAAAAACATTCAATGCAAGCATATATATATGTATATCATCATTGAGGTAGGCATTCCCATACTTAGATCAAAACTAAATACATGTTATTATACATAAATTATTTTAGAATTACATAAATAGTAGACACAGCATGGGCGCAGCCATCTGTTATAAGTAGTCTACTAGATCATGAATAATAAAAAATCCTCGCATCCTAGATGGTGGAAACTAGATCCAGGGTCTTGATTTTCACTTCCCGAACTAGTACGATTCTATCCATGTGATTGATTGTGTCTAAGTCGAACATCGTAGAAACCACTTGATTACCAGTCAATGATGTGAACTGTTAACAAGTGTGAGAGAGACCACCAATAATGACAATGGTTCTCAAAGTACTCAGTAAAGTCCATTAAGTGTGAATGAATGATTTAAAGTCAAACACTCCATAGAATCATTCGATCAAGGGTCAATGATGTAACCTGTCTCCAAAGGCAAGAAACCTGCCATTAGGGAATGCAGATCCCAAGGTATTGATAGGATTCTAGATCAACTTTCTAGATGACGAGCTGTCATTGATAGAAAGTGACCCGTCGTAGGAAAGCCCACGACATGAAACCATTAGATCAAGTTTTGAAGAAATTTTTAGCAAGGATTAACTGAGGGATGATCAACACAAATGGAGACAAATGTTTGCAATGAATGGTTTATTTAACTAATCTCTTTAACACATAATGACACTGCAGATGGTGACAATTTACCTAAAGCTAATACCCAGAAACCGGTTGAAGACTTTCATTATGGTTCGATTAACTGTTTGGCCAAAGGATTTTCCCAACCCAAATATGAATGTGACAAAAGTGTCATGTTCAAGAGTGGTATACAACTTTTTGAAACGAAGTGTGACAACTGGATTCATCTTCTCTCTTTTTCCCCACCATTTCTAGCAGGTACCTCTTTATTTTTGACAATCTTGAGGAGGATAACATTTGTTTTTTCTTAGCATTAAATTCTAAACCTAAGAAGGAGTGGTTTTTTCCTGTTTATAATTTACAGGTCCTTTACTGTTAAGTTTTAACAAGACCAGTATAGGTGAAACTCAGTGTTTTTCATTTTTAGGGAGTTAGAAGAAAAACTTAAGAACACTTTGTGGGTGTTCTTTTTCGTAAATTTAGTCTCTCAAGCCCGAAAAAGGATAAAATAATGCAGGAGATAACTCTATTGACCATGATTAGCCAACGTATACCTTTTTCGTAAATAGTCCATTTCAATCCAGAAAAGGGGTAAAATTATATTGTAGGGACGACTGTTCATTTCCTTTAATGAGTTCAAATTGTCAAGTACTCAACAATCTTTTCATATTTAGAGAGTCTGAAAAGGGCTTAAAAGATAACTCCAGGGTTTCTCTTTTTTGTAATTTTTAAGAGTCCGAAAAAGTGATAAAAGTATACTCATCATCAAAATAATCTTTTTTCACTTGAAAATCCTGTTTTCTACACATAAACTCGAAAAAATTAAACATATATGTTTTCAATAAGTAAAAAATTTCAAAAAATAGATTTTTAAAGTGGAAAATAAATAAAATATTATTTTATTTATTCAAAAAATCTTATAAAAAGAAGCTCAACAAAGTCATTTTTACCTTTTGTATTCAGAGTTGAAAGTTGAGAGATCTGGGAAAAAAACGTTCCGGAGGTGATAACAGGAGAATCAGCCAGTCAAATCGAAATCCTTCGAATCCAAGTAATCCACAACACTTTTCTCTTCATTTTCATCCATTTACATTCTCTTTTTTAGTTTTAGAATTCATTTTTGGAGGGAAATATGGTTCACAATTTTTCTCACGGGGGTTTGTAGGCCAGCCATTGGTTACCTATGGACCTCGATAATTTTCCTAAAGGAAAATTGTCGAGCTACCGCACTTTTTTCTGAAGGATGCATGCGGGGGTCCACACTGTCTTTATATAAAAACTGCGAGGGTGCCGTAAGAAAATGAAATTGAAGAATTATCTCAAAAATTGATAAAATTATTTACTCTAATAGATTCTAACCATTAAATGCATCCATTTGCAGGTCATTGCACAATTTTGGAGTGGCGAGAATGTGAACATGAAGAGGTAGATGATATGGCCATGAATAATCTAGCCATAATGTGTACTTTGAGAGATTGTGGTTTATACAAATTCTGGGCCATTCAAGGTATGAGAGCATAGGTAGAGGTAATGACCTGGCTATTAAATAAATGGGACATTCAGGAACAATGCTTTATCATTGGAGATCACAAGCTAAAAATTGAGCTTGAAGATATCTACTTCCTCACCGGTTTACCCAAAAGAGGTGAACCAATCTCTTTGTTCGGGGCTACGCAAGGTGGCTAGCCTATCGCTAGCTACAAACAAGAGTTTTGTAACAAGGTAACTGATCCCAAAGGCAATCGGATAGACATAAAAACTATCATACGTCTTGATCTAAAAGTCATTGCATTTACTATTACCAAATTATGTGGGAGTGTAGCTCTACATGTGGCTACCAAGTCACAGATGCAGATAGCTATTGAGTGCTTCAGAGGCACTATCTTCAATTGGTTTGAAGGGGTGTTGACCAACATGAAGGGTCAACTGACCAGAGCAAAAAACTAAAAGTTGAAAAACTTTGGGTATGGAGCAATCTTAGTATCTTTTAATCTTGGTGAAATCAGAGAGCCTCGCATGGTATGATGGGTGGCACTGATGGCTCGCTATGGTGGTGATGGTGGTACAGTAGTCTGGTTCACTTCATCATACTTTCGTTGGTTAGAGAACCAAATCTTTGCTATTGAGGATTTCCCATATGCCAGCATAGACTTTTGAGGAGACCCCGAGATGTCCTTACCTCCAGGGACACAATGGGATGAGTCAAGTAATTTAATTATTTTTATGTGTTTTAATTCTAATTTTTATTTGTTTTTTAATCGTCTAATATTGATAACAAAAATTCAAATGCAGATGTTGTTCCACGAAGACCAGCCAATCTCCATTGCTTCGAGAGGAAGAGAACAAATCCTATTGCACCACCAGAGAACCAGGCAGTAGAGATTATCACTGACTTAGAGTAGAATCTAGAGCATTTGACTAGAGACATCCCAGAGACTACGATGGATGATATTCCTCTTCGTCTCTAGAGGCATGTCGCTGGCGTTCCTGGCTAGTTTCGGAGATACCTGCATAGAGTGGCACGGGCTACAGTATATTATCATGATCATGACCACTGATAGTGGATGATCATTGTAGACTATTTTATTTTTGTTTTTTTTATCACTATCTTTCAGATCATAAGGTGGTTTAAACCTATGGTCCTAGACGATGTAATATTTTTTGAAACACAACTCTATCTATGATATGACTACTTTTGTTGGCCACCTTGTTCAACACATATAAAATGTTGTTTTAATTTACTTTTTTAATGTCAAAAATTTCTATCTATAACATTATTAGTTAATGCATCAGCCAATGTATTTAATATTCTTGGAATGTGTTGATATTCAATGTAATAAAACTTCCTTTCCAAGAGACGAACCTTCAAAAATAATCTCAGTAACATTGGATTTTTAATTGCGTATACTCTGTTTAAATGTAATACAATGAGTTATGAATCTAACCTAACAATCAAACGCCAAATGCCAAATTAAATGGCATCAGATAATAACTCAATCACTGCACTATATTCTACAATATTATTCGTTGTTTGACCAAGGCTTGCCCCATGCATAGAAACTAACTCATCAGTGGGTGAATAGATAACCCAAGCCACGAAAGAGATATTCCGTGTACTACAACAGGCACCATTAGCAAAACCAATGTACGCTTGAAGGGACGTCGATGTCTGTAATATCAAGAGTAATCAAGATAAGTAGGAATAGTAGTCAACGCAAACTTAAACTAGACACACTCATCTAATCTAAAGCAACTAATCTTAGAAAAATAACTAATGTACAGATATGATCTTCACACAAAGAATCAAGCATAATATCTCTTAGGATAAAATCCATTTTTGGGTTTATCTAAAGAGACCCCGTCATAATCAATCAATTCGTAAGCCCCTTTTGCAAGCACTCGCTTGAAAATATAAGGACCATGCCACATGGGTTCGAATTTTCCAACTCCTAGTTTATCATTACCTTGGTCATATACCAATACTAGGTCACCTTCTGAAAAATCACGAGGTGTAACACTTCAGTCGTACTGAGCTTTAACGCATTTTTTATGAGCTTTGGCTACTAATGTAGCAGTGCGCCGAGTCTCATCTAATTGTGCTAAGTACAAAAAGTGGTTTTTCTCTTCAGAAGTGGCTGGTAGTAACTCTTTGGTTAATTGGAGTGACGGTATTTTGTATTCAATCGGTAACACAACTTCTAAATCGTAGACCAGTTAAAAAGGAGTGAACCTTGTTGCAGTTTTTGTTGAGGTTCGGTATGCCCAAAGTGTTGAGAAAAGCATTGTATGCCAATTCTATTTATGAATTCTGATTATCCATTTAATCATAGTGGTTAAAAATTTATTAACGGCTTCAAATTGAGCATTAGCTTGCGGGTAATATGGAGTAGAGCTATCATGCCGTAGACCAAGTTGGTCGGAAATTTTGGTCATCATGATGTTTCAAAAATGACTCCCATGATCAGTAATGATAGCTTGGGGTACACCGAATCGAGAAATCACATGATTGAATACAAATGTAGCTGCAGTTTTTCTATCTGCCGCAAATGTAGGCATCACCTCAGCCCATTTGGTAAAATAATCTACTGCGAGAATAATATACCCATGCTCCCCGGCCGAGTGAGGGTTACATGTAATGAAATCAATGCCCAATTTTTCAAAAGGACTGACAGCAATTATGCGTTGAAGAGGAGCTGGTGGTGCACGCATCCTTTGATAAAAAACCTGATAGTTGTTGCATTTTCGGACTACAAGAATGTAATATTTGAATAACGAAGGCCAAAAATAAACAACACGCAATATCTTTTGGGTTGTGGCATACCCAGACATATCACCGCCACACACTTCAGAATGGCAGTCATTCAAAACTCGTTCAACCTCTTCATGAGTCAAACAGTGTTGAAATACAGAATCCGCACCACGACGATAAAGCGTGTCCCCAACAATATTGTATTGCTGGGATTGGTAACGGAGCTTTCGTCGATGTGAATGTGAAATTTCAGGCCGAAAAGTTTGGGTTTGGAGATAAACGATGATATCCCCATACCAAGGATGTAACGTACTGATAATAAACATAGATTCATCGGCGATCGGATGCTCTACCACAGTTTCTATCTCAGTAATCGGGAAATCACACATAAGTTCGGCGAACACCAGTGATTTCTTTGATTTGGATTTTTCAAATTCTAAATCAAAATCCTGAAGGATAACTATCCATTTAGAGTATTCCCCCCCGAGCAATTTTTTAGTTAGAATGTACATCATCGGGTTATAATTAGAAATCACAGTTGTTTTTCGTAAAAAAATACCAAGGCCATTTTCTCCACATGCGAGTATTTAATATTTGTTGGATTGATATTCCAACTGAGATAGTAAATCACATGCTCATTTTGGAATTCATTCTCTTGAACTAATACCATTCCTATGGTGGAATCAGAGGCTGCTAAGTATAAAAAGTAATCCTGGCTGTAATTTGGTGGATGAAGTAACGATGCATGGGTCAACACGTGTTTTAAAGCATAAAAATATCGATCAGTGATATCATCCCAAACAAAAGGAACATTCTATTTCAAAATCCTGGTAAAACCTTTAGTTAACTCAACATAGTTCTGGATAAATCTACACAAAAAGTTTGCTTTTTCCTGCAAACTTTGGAGTTGGTGGAGTGTGGAAGGAGGAGGTAAATTAATAATGGCCTCAACCTTCGAAGGGTCGACATGAATGCCTTCTTTCGAAATGACGAATCCCAGTAATCTACCAGATTGTACATAGAAAACACACTTGTGTGGATTCAAGCGAATCTTATAATACCTACATCTCATAAAAATTTCTTGTAAGTGAGTAGGATGATCTTCCTTGTGTAATGAATGAGTAGTTAAATCATCGAGATAAGGTTGCACAATGTGTTTAATGTCATGAAAAGCATATGACATTTCCATTTGAAAATTTTCCCCAACATTCTTCAATCCGAAAGGTAATTTACAGTAAGAAAATGTTCCCCAAGGACAAATGAATGATGTTTTTGGTTAATCAGCAGGAAGTATGTTGATATGATTATATCTGGAAAATCCATCCATGAGTGAATACATTTCATTTCTATCACAATCTTCGATAATTTGGTCGATATAAGGGGTTGGATAATTTTCTCTAGGACAAGTTGTGTTAATATCTCTGTAGTTGACACATACTCATATTGTTCCTTGTTTTTTTGTAACAGGAACAATATTAGATACCCAATCCGTTAAAAATATCAGATAAATAAAACCTTCCCTTAGTAATTTCTCAACTTCAACTTTAATAGCAGCAACTTTTCGTGGATGTATTAGATGTAATCACTGTCTAATAGGTTTAGCAACCGAGTAAGTCCTTATTTCATGAATGACAATGTTGGGATCGATTCCTGGCATTTCTTCATAAGTCCAGGAAAATATGTTGCAGAATTATTGAAATAGGGCTTTATATGTAGAAATTTCATCTGACGTTCACGAAGCACCTATATGAATGTTTTCAATAATTCTGGCTTTCACTGATATGTCAATAGGAATCGTGGAAGAAATATTCCCCAAATTTATTTCAGAATCCAAATTTGTGATCGATATTGGACTCTAAGGTTCCTTGACATAGTTAGCTATAAAAATAGAGGAAAATTTATTTTTGAATTTATCAAACTCAGATAAAAATGATGACCTATGATGGAGATCATCCCATGGTAATTCATCTACGGAAAATAATTCACGAATGCTTTCATCAGTATGAAACACTTATTGAAAAGGATCAGGAATTGATGTTATAACTGAGCTTGATGGCGAAAATGATTCTTCATTGATCACATTCATTGGATCATCATCAGTTGATAAAGGATTAGAAAATGACTATACTGCTTGATATGATATCTCAAACGAACTCAAAGGCATCACGCATTTGAATGAATCTAGCTCTGATTCTAAAGGCACTATCCAAGGATCATCAAATGGAATAGTGCTTGATGTAATCATATTGATATTAGAAATATTAGGCAGTACGTTAGGTGGAGGCATAGAAAATTTTCCCATTAAAGTAGAATCTTTGATTAAACCTACTCCTACATCCTCATAAGGGATAGTCATTTTTCCAACGTGCTAAATACTATCAGTAGAAGGGTACTCGTCGATGCGATATGTTAACTCCCTATATTAATAGTGTAGCCCCTTATTATGTTAGTGTATCCCCCTTATTGTTATTATTGTACCTAACCCCCATATTGTTATTATTGTGCCCATACATTATTATTGTTAGGTTGGCTAGGATTACATTGTGGCCCCACTAGGATTATATTGTGGCCCCACTAGGATTATATTGTGGCATTCGAAAGATAATTCATAGGGCTACGTTGGTACCAAAATTTAAATATTGAAGTGCTGAAATCACAGAGATAATCAAATTTCAATATCGAGCTCCTCAAAAGCAAGAAAAAGATGTGTATTTGTTTTTTAAAATTGCATAACGTTTGTTTGAAAAAGTAGTTTGGAGTGAGTCCAAGGGCATATTGAAGAATATTTATTAGCATTGGGTTATATAATGCCTCCAAAAAATAATTCCATACCCATTAAGCCCTCAGAAATCTATACAATGATGCATGAAGAGGAAGAATTGCAGTATGAGATATCAAAATTACGGTACCAAGTGCAACAAGTTTCGATCTTACAAAGAGCAATCGAAGATGAAATAGATGGTTTAAAAGCAGAAATGGAGGCTAATTTGGATGTTTTGAAGGATCAAATAATAGCTAATATGGATGATAAATTAGTGGAAGATCACAACGAGCATCAACAACAAGTTCTCCAACTCTCAAAGGATAACCCAACTTTGGTGCAGAATCTAATGAAACAACAGGAAGATCAACATCACATCGAAAGAATTTATGAAGAAGTCATAGAAACAAGAACTCGACAAGTACGATCAATTTCAGAATATCTCAGCAAGTGGAAGAACTTTCCTGTAAAATATTTCACATGGGAGGATGAGAATTTTATACAGAAGCATCAAGAAATAATCAAGCGTTGAGGACAACACTTTTTTGAAGGAGAGGGGCATGTTAAGTCCCTATATTAATAGTGTAGCCCCTTATTATGTTAGTGTAGCCCCCCTTATTGTTATTATTGTACCCCTGTAACCCCCATATTGTTATTATTGTGCCCTTACATTATTATCATAGGGTCGACTAGGATTACATTGTGGCCCCACTAGGGTTATATTGTGGCCCCATGGACTCCTATATATAGAAGGAGGTTTTGTTCATTTGTATCATCCAAGAATTTTTCATTTATGTAATGTATTTGAGTGTTTCCCCCATGTGGCCCACTTAAGGCATTGATATCTCTTTCTCTTTTGGAGTCAAGTTACACAACACAATATGAGAGCTGATCAACTTTCACAATATTTCCTTGATGAGGAAACATAATTAATCGAAAGACGGATGACACGACAACAGTCATAGCATAAGACCAACTTCGACCCAGAAGAAGGTTGTAATCTAGAGGGGCATCAACTACTTCCACATCTAAATTAATGGTTTTTCCTTCGACCTCTATAGGTAGATCCTGTAAAATTCCAAATGGATGGAATCCTCTTCCGTCAAAAGCTTTGAGTATGATCGGTGATTGGTTAAGGGTTGGAGAACCAAGTGATTTCCAACATCTTAACGACATGATACACGTTGATGCTCCTTCATCAATAACAGTACGAAAGAAACATCTATTTCTGACTAGTACTGGGATCTAAAAAGCCATTTGATGAGGGAGACAAGGTGTAAAATTTTCTAAATCAAAGACCATGAGGTTCGAATCCTAAAGACCTACAGCTCCAATTGTTGATAGGAGTAATTTCCTTTGTGTTGGGCATGATTGCAGCACTTCCAAGGCCAACATTGTTGAAGGAGATATGGATAAATCCTCCACAATGTTGTAATTATGAGCAACTCTCGCATGTGGATTGAAAGCTTATTTATGAATTAAACCTTTATCAGGCAGTTTGATTACTAAATCAGGATTAGGTTTCTTGATATGCAGTGCATCAGAAACCGAAGGAGACGTAGCAGGTGCAGAATTAGAATTTTCTATTTCTTTACCAGCAACGGGATTTTTACTACCATAATCTTGCAATCGAGTCACAACCATCAAAAGATCTGTTGATGTATTACAAGAAGATCCAATCATTTTTCTATCTTTAAAAGGAAAAGGATCCTTCAAAACAACAGGGGTGGACGAACCTTTGACGAACTTAGATACCTCAACCCTATGCGGACATTCCTTGGTGAAATGATCCTCGTCAAAAATTAGACAAGGATAACGAGGTTTCTGTTTATCATCATTCTATTCATTTTTAACCGTTTTTTCCTTGGGAGATGAAGTCTGTTTACTTTTACTCTTCCCTTTCTTCTTGCTACCAGATTTTGACTTTGTAGTAGATGAATCTACAATGTGAATATTGGCAGAAGTTTCTAGGGAAGATTCTACTTTTGGTGAATCAAGTAAAGCTATTATGGGAGAAGTAACCTTATAATATTTCTTCTTACTCTTAATCGTACTAACTAAACTGATTACACCGTTAGCGGAATGAGACCTTGAAGGAGTTGTTGTTATCTGACTAGGAGGCGGTAAATCAAGATTTTTCTCGTACAAAGTACCTGACTGGGTATATACTAAGTCAAGATAATGAGCTTGAGAAATAACTTGTTCTTCTATAACAACCCCTCCTTTAGCTACATCTTCAGTGATTTTTGGTAGCAATTATTTGATAAACCATTCTGCCAATATTTGATCTGGGATAAAAACTTTTACCAAACGTCTTCTACGTCTCCATTCATGTATATGATCTGATATGTACGTAGATGTAGATTGTTTTAGTGAAGTTAATAATTCCATGCCGTTGTTGTATCTGAATGGAAACTGAAAATGAGTTAAGAAAGTAGTTGCTAGAGCATTGAAATTGGTAAATGAGCCTCACATTCCACCACCACTATGTTGAACTTGCTTAATGCTCTCTGGGTATCAAGTCAAACAACCATCATTTCATAGTTGGATGCAAGGTCAGTGTGCATCTGATGACATGGTTAGAAGGATCCTCTCATGATTTTCCTTCAAACTTAGGGATATCACTAGGAAACTTATGTGGCATGGGCAGCCAATATGGATGATAATAGATAGGATCATTCGTAAGGAGAGATAAATCAGGTAAATCTAAAGTTTCTATGAATGTCAATCGACGGGTAGGGTCTTGTTGATAACCTTGTGAGATTAAACCAGTCCCAAGAGGAGGATAACTAGGATATCTAGGAATAGCCTGTGAATTGGGAATTGGAATGCCTCTTGGATAACCAGGAATAACCAAACCATACTGGGGTTGAATAGGTGTCTGATATGTATACCCAGGATACGGTTGTTGCAGGTAAGTTGGATTTTGTGGAACAGGTCCATATTGGTATGACCTTTGATATGGTTGATAAGTAAACTGAGGTTGACTTGTTATAATTATACTTGTACCAAGTTGTCCTGCAGGCATCTGAATAGTAGTCTGAATTGTAGGTCCAAACTGTGGAATAGAAACTTGAGGAATCTGTACCGATGTTTGAGGGGCAGAAGTAATAGGAGCTGTAGACACTTCAGGAATAGGTGTGGTAGGTTGAACAGAAGTCTGAGCAGCATTTTGCGGCGGAGTCCTAGGTGTATTCAGACCAGGTTGCTGAACATGACCAGATGCAAGTATTTGTATGGTAGTCTGGACTGGTTATTGAGGTTGTTTATAACCAAATTCTTGTCCATCTTGATAATAAGGTACTTGCACATTTGGTTGTAAATTCTATTGGACTTGGGATGGATCCCACACCATTCCGGGATATGAGGGTCCCAACGAAGGTTGTGCATAAGACGTACCATAACTAGGTTGAACATATGGCTGATAATTGGATGGATAAGTTCCACCTCCTTGTAACATTTGCTGTTCTGAATAGAAGTGTGTCCCTAAAGGAGGTTGCAATCCTTGAGCTGGGTACTACCCTTGAGGTTGATATTGACCTTGAGGCATGTACTGACCTTGAGGCATATATTGTCCCTGGGGTTGATATTGACCCTGAGGTATGTACTATCCCTGGGGTTGATATTAACCCTGAGGTATGTACTGTCCTTGAGGCTATCCCCCAGGTTGTATTTGACTACTTTGAGGTTGCCTCCCCAGGCGATAAATTACTATCTTGAGGTCCGGGGTTTGGAATATTTCCAGATATCATATAAATTTTCTCATTGTTCAAAGTTCCAGTATTTGATTCATTCAGGCCAGATGATGACATTGGTTTGTTAGGAAGAGGAGATGCTCCTAAGAATGTACTAGAGACCGACTGATAGCCAACAGGAACAGACGTACCACCATAAAAAAAAAAAATTATGGCAATTCAGTAAACGTAGATGACTCACTAGACATGTTTAATGTAGGTCTATAACCTATCGGTGTAGGGAAAAATGGAATTCTAGGTGGTGAATACCCAAGACCTACGTTTTGTAGAAAATATGTTAGTGAAGAATACAAGCGTCTTGTCTAAAAGGACTGTAAAAAATTGATTCACTTTCTCTAATATTTAAAGATTCCTAAACTGAAGGAAGAACAAATTCTTCTTCAGTATCAGTAATTTATTCAATACTAACTTCTTCTGGGTTTGATCCCCAGTGGAGTCGCCATTTTGTTGGATGGAAAAATCCCTCTTGCGGACAAGAGTGATCTCCCTAGTATCCTAAGGATATATAGAAACAAACAGACAAATGTAGAACATTTTCTCTAGACCATTATGCTTAAGAATTATTAATTATCTTACAAAGAGATGCTCCTACCTGAAGTCAAAAATTTTACTTGGTCTTCAATCCAGTCGCTCCAGAAGATATTGATGCATCGTGTAATATTTGCAATCAAAGACAAGCAAACAAGATCAAAATCATCTGCAAGATATGATAATTCAAAAGAAATAATATATCTTAGTGATCAAGGAGTCCAAGAATTAAATTATTCAAAGATAGATGAACAACTCAATGAGAAAATAGAATCCATTTGTATTAACTTTGAATAAAAGAAGAAACCTTACAACCTTTATGCCTTGATGTTTGTACAGGTTCTTTTGGGGTCCCGAACAGCCATTTTCCTTAGTTTGAAAAGACTCCAACTCTCTGAATCAGCATAATACTATGGCCATGAGTATGTAATCTCTCTCATGTCAATGATGCCAAATGTGGAGAGTATAATTTCTTCAACAATTTCCCTCAAAACTACCAAGTTCGAAGTCCTCTTTAGACTGAAACATGGTCTCAATTTATAGCAGAAGGGAGGTAGTTTCAGCTCCAATAAGGAAGGGATAAAGCCCTCTCATCATGGTATTTCAGCTCCAAAAACCAAGGGATACCTCAATTTATGAAGGGATAAAGGTTCAGGAATGTAAGCAACGAAGCTCGAACACATAACGCTTCTAGAAGGCCCCAGCTGGGAGAATATTCGACTAGCTGGGCTTCTAGAACTTAATTTTCTCTTTATTTTACCTTTTATAGGGGTCCGCGGTTTTAATGAGCAGGATGTGTGGGATGTGCTACAGTTTTTATAGCAATAAACCACGGTACCACAAGAAATGACTAGGAAATGTGCAGAGTTAGGCTTTTTAGGATTTTTAAGAGCTTTTCTCCAATTCCAAGACTTGACTTAGGAAATTTATTTTTTTAGACCTCTAAGGGAGCAATAAATAGGTAATGATGAACCCATATAGATAGCTAAACATCATGGTGACAAATTTTAGCGTAACAGGGTCATAATTTCTCTTATCATTTTTCCTAATTCAAGTGTTTGAGGCATAATGTCTACCAAATGCTCAAGTCCCTTGGTTGCTTTTAGCACATTTTTTCGCAGCAACACTAATGGACATGGGGATGAAGAAAACACTTCCTCATTGAGGGAATCATCAGGAACACCATGGCCAGGTGTCTGCATATTTGAACCAAATTAACATTATTTCAATTATGTAAAGAACTAAAATACCTAAAGATAGAGCAAGGCTATCACTTTACATGTTCTTCGGCTAGCCCCTTTCCGTGATCATCCTTCCACATTATAAAATAATAAGAAGCATGAAATATATAAAAAAAAAGTTAAAGATAAAGAAACTAATATGAAACTGAAATTTTTATCTGTTTACCTATCCTGGGGTTGTTCCTGTACTGCCATGATTAGTCTGCCACATTGCAATAAAATTAGAAATGTGAAAATTTGAAAACAATATCTAACTTGAAAGCACAAAATGAAAACTGAAATAATTTCTAAATTTACCTTTCTAATACATAAAATTTGTGCATTCAAGAGTACAAATTTACCATAAAATGACATTAAAGTTTAAAGAGAGTAAACAGTAAATCAGAAATATTAAGACAATGTCTTCTCTATGTTTTCATATCAGCATACAACACTACAAGTTAGAGTCGCATTTATAAGGAATGGGTGTGAGCCAAACATTGTGACTTACAATTCTATGATCATTGGTCTCTTTTTTGTTGGTAGAGTAGAAGAGGTCCTGGAGTGGTTGAGTATAATTAAAATTAAGGGTTGTAAGCCAAATATTTATACTTACACCTTGCTAGTAGACAATTTATGCAAAGTAGGTAGATTAGATGAGGCTAGAGAGATTTTCAGTGAAGCTTTAATGAGCGAAATAAAGCTAACTATAGTGACCTATAATGCATTGGTCAATGGATATTGCAAGGGAGGGAAATTGGATGAAGATTTCCTTCTCCTTGAATAAATGAATGAGAATGACTGCATGTCTGACATAATTACATACAGTACAATAATTTATAGGCTAATCAAAGAGAACAAGATCTTAGAGGCTTTGAAGTTGCATGATCAAATGGAAGACAAGGGCTATGAACTATATATGAATACAACACTTCCTTATCTGCGGTGCCCTTGCTAGATCCTTATAATGAGTGGTCGTATTACTTGTGGGACGATTAACTTTCCCAGTCAATAGTCAGCTCAAGGTGATCTTAGGTTGTGTGTTTTTAAAACTATGGTTACACCTGGGCCTCCAAAATTTGATTACATCATAATATATGGATTTTATATATGATTAAAATCCATTGGGGCCTTGGCTAGTGAACGCCAATTGTTCTAATTGTAGTTAGCATGCAAACACAATCATATGCACATAATTGTTATAATTGTAGTTTTTATGTAGTATAAACTTCTTGATTATTAATATCATCGAGGCATTTCTACGATAAAGTTCTTGTATTCTGATCCGACAGTAGTCAGTGGATTCATCTAAAAAATTGTCTGTGCAGATGTATGTAGTATAAACTTCTTGATTCTAGAGGCATAATTTATTCTTGATACACGATGTCATGTTTTGTCTGTTCATGCCAGTAGAGAGTCAAAATTAAAGCTGACAATGTCATCATTGAAACTGAAAATAGTATTAAGGGGATTCATAATCATATTTTAAAAGAAGTTGATGAAAGTGGGAATCTTTGTCCCATCTTCTTCTGTGATATTGAAGACTTCTACAGACTTGAAGGATGTGGGCATGCCTTCTATAGATCATGCCTAGTTGAGCAGTGTAACTCAGCCATACGTCATCATGAGGGGTTTCCTCTTGTTTGTGCTTGTGAATATTGAAACCATTTTTTCTTAGTTGTTGATCTAAAATCCTTGGTCTCTAGTGAGGCACTAGATGACTTATTTAGAGCTTCCCTTGGGGAATTTGTGGCTTCGAGCAAAGGTACCTACAGATTCTTCACCACCCCAGATTTCCCATCAATATATGAGGTGTCAACTTCTGGTAGAATCTTTGTTTGTGGCAGTTTTTCAATGGAGTTGTGTACAACTTGTTATCTAGAGTATCATCTGTACTTGTCATTTGAATAATATAGAGAATTCAAGCAAGATCTTGATGCCTCTCTCAAAGATTGGTGCAAACTCAAAGAGGATCTTAAAATGTATCCTGGTTGTGGGCTCACAAATGAAAAAACTGAAGGTTGCAATCACCTCAGTTGTAAGTGTGGTAAACATATTTTTTGGGTATGTGTAGAGTCCTTTGATAACAATGACAGTTGTTATAGCCATTTTCGTGTTGTACATGGTGGTTACATAGATGGTAGTGACTAATTACAAACTCTCTTACTTTTTCTTCATTCTATGTTGAGATGATGATGTTTATGTTTGTTACGAGTTCTGATAGATATTTCCGTGCATGCGTTTTGTTCCTCCACACAAGCTAAGGTTAGGTTAGTTGTGGTAGGTTAAACTGAGGTGAAGTGACATCAAAAAATAAGAAACTTCTAGTGCCGAAAGGGAGAAGGGGGTGCTTAAAACATATGGAATTCTATTGATAAAACTCAACCTTGATTGATATGGGTTGTTGAGTAAGATGGGGAAAAGTAGACGTTCTAAGTACATTCTAAAGTAGAACTTTCTTAATTACACGGGGTGAACTCATTATGATTCAAGAGCATGCAATAATTATTCAATCGAACGACCTTTGCCACAAAACTTATGTCCTCAAATCTGCGTTGCTTTGAATCTCAAGTGATTTTATTGATTTTGAAGACAAACTGCGAAACATTTCCCAACTTTTGATGGTTTTCTTGATTTGGAAGACAACATGTGAAAAATTTCCCATCTTTTGGGAATAGCTTGCAGGCCAAAAAGATAAACATTAAAGGAAGCATAAATAGAAAAGAAGGGTTATGCCATGGGAATCCTGTCAATAGTTACCTGATATAGTAATATACCTATCAATATTATGTCACGCTTAAAGTGGCAAGGAAAAAAATGAAATTCAAAAGTCTAATAGAATCTTCTAAGGTTGCTTGAGATGATGGTCATATATCCTATAAAGTTTCCCTTACATGAATCATTAAATTATGAATATGGTGCTCAACATGACAGTTTGGTAATTAATCATTATTTGTTCCATAGTTTCCATATCCTTGGGTATTGCTTGGGAGTACTTGTGTGCAGTGTTTTAAAACTTGGACCAAGTTGACTCGGACTACCATATCAGCTTGGCCAATGGATTGGTTCAGAGGGCCAGTACCTACTTGTCTGATTTGGACTATTTTGGTACCAAAACACAAGGCATGACTTGGGTGGTTTGGTACCAAACCAGCCCAACTTGGTTGAGTCCATACCTTATTGGCCAAGTCATTTTTTGATGGAATTTTGGCATGTTATGTTACACATAGGTCATTCTTTGACCTGTATTTTTTCTGATATTTAGAGTAGATTTTCCTGGACGGAAATTTGGCCTTATTTCAACCTCTTCGCAGCCCCTCCACTAACTTTTACTTGTTTCTGCCAACATGTTGTAAATATGCCCAGAAAACATGGGGTTTGAGAAGATCTATTTAGTGTGCCTATGGCATGTTTATTCTAAGGGGTTTTGGCAGTTTCATCCTCCACTGTGTTTCTGGTACGGGCATGTCAATTACATGCCACAAATTCTGTTGTTGGTTAGAGGTATTCTTGCCTGTTATCTTGGGTTTCAGGTTGTGCTTCAACCTGTTTGGCACATTTTTCTAGCATAAGTTTGGTTGTTGGTAAGCCTGCTAATTTAGGGTATGTATATATTTGTGGGCTTATCTAGGATCAAAATTTCTTTGTGAAAGCATTGATTCGTCACATGTGTGGTTTTTTGAATGTTCCCACATTAAATTAGTATTTATTCTCACTGTAATTTTAGTGGAGTATCTCTAGGTTTATACTCTGTAGATACTTGAAGGCCCAAGGGTAAATTTTTGAGGGAGGGTTTTGTTACAACATTTTTTGGTCATCTAACCTGTTACTATTAGATGGACCTAAGTACACCATGTAAGACCAATTTTACCCTAAGTAAAATTGCTTTCACTATGAAAAATAACTTGGTAAACCACCTTTATTAAGTTTTTTATGGTTTAAAAAGGAAACCCCATGAGGTAATATTAAATAAATCTACATTTGTTTGATTTTCCTCAAGGAATAATTGGTTAAACAACAGTTTAATTAATATTTCTGGTCATATTTAACCCAAAACAGGAAAATTAATTAGATAAATTATTATTTATCTTATTATTTTCTAGGAATAATTATTTAAACCTTATTTAAATAATATTCCTTGTTAAATTTGACTAAATCACTTATAAATAGTTAAATAAATCATTATTTATTTAATTATTACTCAACCACATCCTTAAAATGATAAATAAATCATTTATTTATTTATTATTTACAAATAAAGGGATTTGACCCAAGTCAAATTCCTTTTCCCTCCAACAAAAATAATAAAATTTTCCATAAAAGTTGGATCTTGATTTGGTTAATAATATTTTAACTATGCACCAATATCTAGACTAACTCAATATTTTGTTATAAATAGAAGGATTTTTCCTTTCATTCATCACCTTTTGTTGCCTAAGATCACTCTGGATCTATACTTTTGGCCTGACTTTGATCCACCATCATTGTCATATTTTTCCATCCTTTTGCTTGTGAGCTCCCTTTGAGTTCCTTTTTTGTCTGGGTTTTCTACACCATTAAGAGAGAGGAATTTTAGAACTGAAGTGCTGAGGACTTACAAGAACCCATCCCATTGAGGAGAACTGGTAACATCCTTCTATGTTTTCCTCCCAGGTGCCCTTAATATAAAATTCATTCAACATATTCTTGTCTTGTCTATTGGATGCATGGAGTAAATCTTGTTTTATTTACTACTTAATGTCTTTCAAGGCATGATCGTATCAACATTTATCTTCGTATCAACTAACCACATATCTAAAGATATTAGCATCCATATTTTTGTCACAGGGCTATTTTTTATGCGCAACACTAAAGGGTCTTTTTCGCACACTTGCACCAGATCCATACCAACAACTCAAGCACTCCCACAATGGTTTAAGATTACGACCGATGTTGTTTTTTTTCCATCTCTGTATACAACCCATTCAAACCCTAGGATTTCTCTTCAGCCTCTTGTTTTTTCTTTTCTTGATGTTGTTTTTAACCTATAAAACCCTAAAATAGTAAAAATTCTAACTTCTGTGTCTTTTCAGACCTATTGCCTAGGTGATAGACATCAGCCGCAGTTGAGATGAAAATTTTTACTGAAATATATTGCCAAGAGTGCTGGAAGTGAAGGTAGGACTTTTTGGCCCTAAACCCACAACCTAGAGCTCCAGGATGCACTTTTCAACCCAAAAACTGCGACCTCTGCTTAAAACAGGTCGGAGACTACGACGTGGATTTTTTGCGGGAGTTTTCTTAAAGTTTTTTAGGTTTGTCTGGGCCTCTTTTCAAGGTTGTTTGACCTCCGTCTCTGCCCATTTTGGACCTTTACTTGTTTTTTTTTACTCAACTAAGTGGGAACCTAGCCCCCTAGGGTTTCAGTACCCTCCACACTTTGTGGAAGAGTTTTAGCTGCTGCAGGTTGTCTGAAATTTTTAGAGTGTTCAACCATTTTTTCAGATATGATACCTCACCTTTAGATCTGCTTTGGATTGGCTATTTATCCATCCAAATCACCTCATTTATTTATTTTTGGGTTTTCCTCTAGGGATCACTCTGTTTCCCTCTAGGAGATAGCCTTTCTCCACCTCATTTACAACAATTTTTCCTCTCATTTGTTGTTGTTTTCTGCACCACTTTCCAGCAGATTTTGACCTTTAGATCCCTATCCCTCCCAACCTTAGATCTATTGGCTATTTTGGTGTGTTTTGACTAGTTTTTTCCCGCCTACAGACTACTTATTGAGAGGCCTGCCTCCTTGGGTTTAGATTATTGCATTATTAGTTGTTTCTTTGCTGTTATTTCAGTTTCATTTACTGTTATCTGCAGGTTTATTTATAGTTACACAACACACTTTTTCTTTTTCTCTACAAACATATGGGTTTAAAAATTAAAATTTACACACTTTTCACACACACCCTAAGATAAAAATGGCTTGGTTAACACCACCAAGAAAAGACTCTAAAACATTGAAATCAGTTGATCCTGCACCTCCTTGCCCTTGTCGGTCTCTTTTTCCTTTATGCGGTGTTTGTGTCGTCAGCATTGTGCCACCAAGGCATTTATCCTGGAGACTTCTTGGCCTTAATCCTCAGTTTTCGGTAGGAAGACTTACTCCTCTGTGTAGGATTTGAGTTAGTCCTCCTCCGAGTCTACACTACGACTCTTCTTCTGGTCCTTTGGGTTCTCCTTCCGCCCCCGGTTCTCCTCCTGTCACCTTCACCATGTCTGGTTCAGGACCTAATGCTGGTGGTAGCCCTAGCCCTAATGCTGGGAATACTACTAGTGGGATCGCAATAGGAACTATCCCAGTTGCTCCCTTGTTCCCCTATATGGCAGGCCTCAGTCTTCCCGATTTTGACTAGTTGATAAATGAAACTATACACCATGATGCTAGTTGGCCTGCTATGCCAACCAAGCTCCCTTCCGACATCCCTAAGTTTGAAGGCCTTGCTGGAGAAGATCCTACAAATCATGTCTGATCTTTCCACATGTGGTGTTCGTCTAAATCCATTACCGATGACTCTGTCTGTCTTCAGTTTTTCCAATGTATGCTTACAGGTGAAGCTTATAAGTGGTATGTTGATCAAGCCTCATCCTCTCATACCAAATTTTTGACTCTTGCTCGGGCCTTTTTTTCTTATTTCCAGCTTCCTCTTCATTATGACACTGGTACCGAACTTTTGACTTCTTTTCGTGAATTGTCTACGACCCGCCTATCTGATCATGTCCAGGAATGGTAGAGAAGAAAGAGCCTATGTCGAGCCCCTATCTTTGAAGACCATGTCTACATGGACTAGTTCCTAAGATCTCTCTTGCCCCCTATCGGCAAAGATGTCACATCGCACTTCCCTCAAACCGAAGAATCTGCTCTCCAAATTGCGTTAAAATATGACCTAATATATGCTCAGTCGGGTTATGTTTATACCATTCTACCTGATCTTCCTAGACCCAGTGGTACCAATGCACCAAGGGCATCTCATGCAGCTAACGGTATCGTTGGAGCTCTCTTTCATCCATACGCTCAACCTCCCATGGGCTATGGTTTTCCTTAGGGGGGGGCCAGGACCTCCTGCACTTTTCCCCCTCTCAGTAGCATGTATCCAGGATATGGCATGCCACCTCCTTTTGCCCAACCTCCTGTTTACCACACTATTAACCAACCACCTTATTATCCGTATCCACAACCCATCCACAACTCGGTGCTCCATCTCCTCCAAAGATTAAAGCAACACTCTCCTCTCTTTGCCTTAGGCAACCCTCACAACAACAAACACCGCCCTCGTGACAAAAAAGGTCACCGTAGCACGCATTACTCCTACTCCTTCCAAAAAGAAGAGGAAAGGCACTCGAAACAAATCTTTCCCGTAATTGTTTGCACTCAACATAGTCTCCTAAATCTTCCCAATCCCATTAATTGTCAACCAGTTGGTAAACTGCTGAAGTGTGGTGCACTATATGTGCCTAGTTATTTTTTTCTTACCACATTGTGTTTAGTGTTTTCTGATGTTTTTGGTTTTATGGTTTTATGTTTTGAAAGGGAAGGAACTAAATGCTGGTGGAAAGAAGCTACTGGTTAAAAACAGAGTGAAGCCTAAATTATGGATGACAAATGACAAATGCAAATACTGAAACAAAACAAAGCCTAAACTATGGCTAGCAAAATACAAAGCTTGATAATGACTTCAAGGAAATAAATCACAACATGAGCTTAACTTGTCCAATTCATTCATTAAAGATGTTTTGGAAGAGCTTGAGAAATGGGCAGCTAAGTGTAAATGAAATTCTCCTAACTAAACAATCAAACAATCAACTTACAATGTTACAACATCTCATCCATGATTAAAGGTCTATTAAAATATATTTGGAAAAGAACATTTGTAGCACCATAAGATTTCTATTCTAAACTAACTTCTAACTCTGTTCTGCAACTCAATCTAGCACCACTAGGCCTCACTCAAAAGTTATAGATTTCTTTTTAGAATGGTCTCTGAGAAAAGGCTTGTTTGTGAAATGGTCAAAAGGTTGCAAAAATACTCCAGGCCTTAGACTGATACTACCTTCTGTCCAGATAATTATGTATTAGTATGAGTTTGGAACAAAAGAAGTTTTGTAAATAATGAAGACCGTGGTATTTAAATTTAACAACTAAAAATGCAATGGATGACAGCTAAACTGGAGTGCTAATATAGTGAGCTAAAACTAAAACTAGAGTGCCACTAGTCTATTTGAAATACAGTGAACCATGTTAGACTGAAAATAAAATGACAGAGCTGAATCACATGCATTCTACCTCCGGAGTGCTATCATTAAGTTAACATGCAACTAACCTAAGGAATTCTACAGTCCATCCCATTCAGTATGAATGATGTTTTGGAAGAGTTTGTGAGAACGAGTATGGTTGTATCATTCAAAGCAATTGAAAGTAAACACAAGACTGAAAGAAAATACAACTAAAATCCAAGACACCACAGCTACTTCTTACTCATTGTTATGATATTTTGGAAGAGCTTTGTAAGAGCAAGATTGGCTATGCCACTTGGTGTAAACTAGCAATTAAAACCTACAGTACCACAGTTATGCCTTATTCATCATAATGATATTTTGGAAAAGTTTATTAGAGTAAGTTTTAACTGTGATAACTAACGAAAGTAAATGCAACTAAAAACTACACTATCACAGTTGTGCCTCATTCTTCATAATGATATTTTGGAAGAGTTGATTAGAGTAAGTTTGACTGCGATAGTAAATATAAACAAATATGAACATAAGCTTCAAAAATCTACTTAAACTAGAAATAAAAGCGATATTAAAACACTTATCTACTGTATAAACAAGGCCGCTCAGGAGGTAGGGGCCCTCTACCACCAGAGTAGCACGAGATCTAGCTCAAAATTGACTCAGCGCGTTCAAGGAAATACTGCTTCTTTCATTAAAGAGGAATCACCTCAAAACAGAGTATTCACGGACTTCAAATATCTAGCAGTCAACCATAAAATCTAACAAAAATCTAACCTTTGTCTCTCGGTTTCCCGAGCATATTTATAGTAAATTTACATAACAAAACTTGAGATAATACGGGGATTATTGTCTTTCCTAATAGAAACTAAACTAGGACTCTGATCATGATCACGTAACAGAATCTGGACTGTCCTTATTCTGTTAGGAGTCTACCTCCTAGTTTGAGTTTCCACGTGATTAACCACGTACAGAATTCCGTTCAATCTCCATGGAGGGCAACAAATGATGAGGACATGACGTGGAATACACCCATGTGTGCTTTTCTCCAAGATGACATCCTGAACCTGTATAAACATGAAGCTGGCTACAGAATTGGCAACTAGCTACAGAATGTCTGCATTCTGTAGCTAGTTTCAGTTCAAAAAGTACTACAATGACACAACCATAAAAACATAGTAAGTTAGCCACGATATTCATTCTTAAAGAAATTTTAACTAATTTCATTGATCATTTGAGCCTGGGATTAATAATGGATAAAAGAAATGGAGTGGAATGTGGTGGAAGAAAGAACATTTTTGGAGCTCAACATACCCCCACTACTAGATTCTTGCATGTCCTCATGCAACTATTCCATGAACTCAGAGACCTCTGCAAGAACATCCAATCCTCTTCTTCTGCTTTGTCTTGTAGTTAAAGGCCTTTTGCGCTTTCTGATGATTAAATTGAACCTTAAATTGGTAAGTGCCCTGATTAACTTTTTGTTCCTCTTTTTCAACTTTTCATTAGCCTTTTCCACTTTGTCCATTTGTAGAGATAGGGTTGAGTTCATACTGGTTTTTAGTTTAACTTGTTCTCTCATAATATCATTCTCAATTTTGATATGTCTATTAAGTACTTCCAGCTCGTACCTATCTCTTCTTAGCACATCTATTTCAGACAGTGGAGGACTAGGGGTTCTGTCTCTACTCTCTGAAGCTTTTCTCTCCAATGTTTCAACATAGTTGTAAATTTCTTGCTGTGCACGATCAATTTCTGGAACTTCTTCATCAAAATCCTCCTCAGTAGATGTTTCTTCGTCTTCTATGTTTATAACCCTAGTTTGTTTAACTTTTGTTTTCCTTAGTATGCCCCTTAGTCTGTGGCTCCTCCTCGGTTGAGATGGCCCTTCTCCTTTTTCTCTGGCAACTCTTCTTATGATTCTCTTTTCCTTAAGCTGCTCCTTAATCTGAACTAATTTTTCAGAGATCATTTCTTCACTACTTTCTTGTATTGTTTTATCAGTTTCAGTTTTGGATGATTTCCATCTTCTGCTTCTTTTTGTAGGCTGATGTTCAGGTGAAGGCTCTTTTGGTTCCTCAAAGTGATTTCTCACCAAGAAGTTATCCCAATTATCCCCTATTTTGCTCAAATGATGCTCAATCAAAATCTTGACTAACCCATGGTGGTATAAAGTTGTCTCCAGAAATTGAATTATCTTTTGGACACTTGAAGCCATTTTCTTTAAAATTTGAAGAAAGAAATAGGGAAAATTAAGCTCTTCTTCTAGGAAATGCATTATCAACCTAATATGGTAAACATAGAAAGTACCATATCTACCTTCACAAGTGATGAATTTTTGTAGGATAAGCAACATGTTTCTCCATTTGTTCTTTAATGCAGAACTAGGGATACCCTTTTTAAACACAGTGACATCCATACCTGATGACTTGAGGATCTGCTTCCATGATTTGTTATGGAATTCTCTGTTCTTAAACCACTTTTCTCCTTGTCTAAGCAATCATGTTGCTTCTGCAATAAAAACCTCTGTGACAGTGAATTTAATATCTATAACTTCAACCTCGGCTCCTTTGAATGACCTTGCAAACATTTTAGTAACCTCTTTGTGGGAGCCACTAAATTTTTCAAGGAATTGCAACCATCCTGCTTGTTGCAACATTTCTCGGATTTGGGGATAGCCTTCTAAATATTTAGTGCCAACTGGTTCTGTTCTCACGATGAGGCCCATAACTCTTCTTCAATATTTAATTCACCAGCCTTCTGCTCATGGTGAGAATGGCCGTTAACAAGATGTTTTTGCTCCCCAAATGTTTCCTCTGTTTCACGGTGACAACGGTTGTTACAAAGATAACTCTTTTCTACAGAATGAAATGGTTAAGAGTCGGCTGCGGAAAGGAGTGATAAGGAATGGTTACGAAATGAATTAATGAGGTGAGGTGAAGAAAACGAATCAATGAGTGAAAATACCGCGGAGATATTTCAAAAATCATCATTAAATGCTTAGTGACGTGATTAATCCAATCACTTCAGCACTTTAACCGTTTAGAGATTTTTTTAAAAATGATGATCGGATATGGGTTTTGGAATGGTGAAATAGAAGGATTTTTATCCAAATTTTTGCGGAAGGTTTATTCGGCATGATCAATAAAATTAATCAAAACAACTTTTCGAATTATTCATAGCTAAACTATACTAAAATTTTTCATGATGTGGCATTATAATTACTTCATACCTTTGCCTTTGCTTTGATTTTCTTGTGATCTTCATATGCTTTGTTTTCCCCGAAAATCATTAATTTTTTGAGTCTTCATTACCTTCTTGATCTTGACTTGTTCATGGATGTGCAGGATCATTTTGTTGCAAATCAAATAATTGCTAGTCAGTGTCTTCAGGTTCTGTAGCTGCAGAATATCTGTCTGGCTGCAGAAAGTCTGATTAGCTGCAGAAAGTCTGATTAGCTGCAGAATGTCTGTTTGATCGCAGAATGTACCTGTAGAGAACTTGAATCATGGAATGGAGTGGTTTGGAATGTAAATGGAATGTTGTATGGAATGAATGAAGATGGATGATGAAATATGGTATAATGGGATATGTATGAAGTGAATGATGGAGTGGGATGGATTACAATTTATGAAATGGAGTGGAAAAGTACCCTGCAATTTTCTAATGTGTATTATTCAATTACAGAAAAAACATCAAATTTTAAATTCTGGAATGGAAATGAGGTGGATGAAGTATGGAATGAGATGAATGAAATATGGAATGAAGTAAAGTATGAATGAATGAATGAGATGGAATATGGATGAATGAGTAAATGGAATGAAATGAAATGAGATGGATCATAAGTGAAATGGATCTGAACTTATGATTTTGTAATAGCTGCTTGCAGAAACAAAATGGAAAAGTTAGAGTGTCAGAAAGATTCTGATTTTCACCCTATCTTTTCTGTATAAACATGCCAATCATTGATTGGTTTTCATGTTTATACTTTATTATTATTATTATTATTATTTTATTTTATTTATTTATTTATTTATTTTTAATAAAATGACTTCAGAAAATTCAATTAAGTTGATGAAGAAGAAAGATTCTTCTTCATTAACTTCACATCATTGTTTTCCTGGAACTTTGTAATAAATTCTTCCCTTGAGAGTGGTTTGTGATATAGCTTCAATCTATGACCATTCACAAGAAAAGTAACCTCTTCTTCATCTATTGTCCTGATTTTTACTGCTCCATTATCAAAAATTTTAATAACTTCATATGGCCCAAGCCAATGTGTTTGAAATTTACCTTGAAAATCCTTGAATTTTGAATCAAACAAGAGAGCCCAGTCACCTTCTTTGAACTTCTTCTCTTTGATGTACTTGTCATGCCATCTAGTCCTTTGCTGTTGGACTAGACTTGTTTTCTGAACTCCATCTTGTCTGATCTCATCCAATTCATTAATATGCTCCAATCTATGCTTTTGTGCCTCCGTTAAATCAAGTCCTAGCTGAACTGCCATTTTGAAAGTTTGAATCTGGAACTCTATGGGAAACAAAACTTGCTTTCCATAAACAAGTTCATAAGGAGTATGATTTGTTGTGCTTCTCCATGTAGTTCTATAGGCCCACAAGGCTTCAGGAAGCTTATCTACCCAATCTTTTCTATGTAAATGGACAGTCTTTGTTAGGATCCCTTCAATAACCTTATTAGTAGATTCCACTTGACCATTTGCTTGTGGATGATAAGGAGTAGATTTTCTATGCCTGATTTTGTATCTCTCCATCATTTGTTCCACTAGCCTTGATGTGAATTGAGCTCCTTGATCTGTAACAATTTCCCTTGGGACACCAAAACGAGTAAAAATATCCTCAAAAATAAAATTAACTACAGATGCTTCATTAGAAAAAAGTAATGGCTTGGCCTCTACCCATTTGGTAACATAATCAGTGCAAACTAATATATATCTCTTTTGTCTTGATGGAGGACTAATAGGTCCTACAAAATCCAGAGCCCATTTTTCAAAAGGTTTAATATGTACCTGAGGCTGCAATGGCATCTCACCTGAAGGAGAAGGTTTCCCTACCCTTTGGCAACTGTCACACCTTTTGACATACTCTTTAGCATCTTTAAACAAGGATGGCCAATAATATCCTAAATGAAGGATCTTATAGGTTGTCCTCTTATCAGCAAAGTGTCCGCCACAAGGTTCATCATGACATGCTTTGAGAATCTCAGGCATCTCATCTTCCCGAACACATCTTCTAATGATCAAATCTGGACCTGTCTTGTACAACTCATTAGCAACCCATGAATATTTTTCACTGTCATAAATGATTTTTCTTTTATCCCTTGCATTCATTATTGAAGGAAATTTTCCTGAAACTAAATAATTAGCAATATCAGCAAACCATGGAGTTTGAGTAGAAATTGCAAAAAGATATTCATCAGGAAATTGATCTTCAATCGGAGTGTCATCTTTGATATTTTGGAGTCTAGATAGGAAATCAGCTACTGTGTTTTGTTTTCCAGGCCTATCTAGAATGGTAATGTTGAATTCTTGTAAAAGTAATAACCATCTTATGACTCTGCCATTAGTAATTGATTTGTTCATTAAGTATCTAATTGCAGAATGATCAGTGTGAACAAAAGTTTCATAGCCTATTATATAGTGTCTGAATTTGTTTATGGCATGAACAACAGCTAAAAACTCTTTTTCAGTTACAGTATAGTTTAACTCTGCAGGAGTCAAATTTTTACTGGTATAGTAGATGGCATAAGGAATCAGGTCTTTTTGTCCCAAAACTGCTCCTAGAGCTGTATCTGAGGCATCTGTTGAAATGTGAAAAGGTAACTTCCAGTTAGGTCCCCTTAAAATAGGTGCTTCAGAAATTTTTGTTTTTAGGGTCTCAAAGGCTAACTGGCAATCAGAATTCCATTTGAATTCATAGTCTTTGGTAAGCAATTTAAAGAGTGGAGATGCTATCTTGGTGAAGTTTTCTATAAACCTCCGATAATATCCTGTAAATCCTAGAAAACTCCTAACATCTTTTTGACAACTTGGAATAGATAAGTTAGATATGACTTCAACTTTTGACTCATCAACTCTAATCCCATCCCCTGAAATATGATGCCCTAAAAAAATACCTTCAGTAAACATCATGAAACATTTCTCATGACTAAGTGAAATATTTTCTTCTTGACATCTCTTTAAAAAAATTTCCAAGTTTGCTAAAGCTTCTTCAAATGTATTTCCATAAACTGTGAAATCATCCATGTATACCTCTACACAATCATGTATTAGATCTGAAAAAATTCCTAATACCGCCCTTTGGAATGTTGCAGGTGCATTGCATAATCCAAATGGCAATACTCGGTAAGCATAAGTACCCCAAGGACAGGTAAATGTGGTTTTGTCTTGGTCCTCAAGTGCTACTTGAATTTGATTATAACCACTAAACCCATCTAAAAATGAGAAGTACTTTTTGCCAGCTAATGTATCTAACACTTGATCTATGAAAGGTAAGGCAAAATTATCTTTAAGAGTAGCTTTATTTAATTCTCGGTAGTCAATACATACCCTCCATTTACCATTTTTCTTTGGCACAATTACCAAAGGATAAACCCACTGACTATCTGAAATAGGATAAATGAAATTGACATTCAACAATTTCTGTAATTCTTCTTTAACAATCTCCCTAAGATTTGGATTCATCCTTCTTTGAGGTTGTCTGATTGGTTTACAATTTTCCTCTATATAGATGTGATGAGTGCAAGTCTTAGGACTTATCCCTTTCATATCAGTGTACTCCCATGCATATGCAAAATAATGTCTCTGTAATATCTTGACTAACTCTTCTTGTTGAGATTTTTCTAGGTTCTTGTTTATGTTTAAAGATTTGCCTAGAAATATCTCATTTTTAGAGCTGCCAAATTTATCCATGGAATGAAGAGACATCTGTCTTGATGACAAAAACTCAATGTTGAATTCTTCTTGAAATGGTTCATGTTTATATTCCAAAGAGGATTCAAAGTTTTCTAAAGTATTCAGAATTTGACTATCTTCACTAATTTCTGAAATTGTGAAGAGAGGTTGTAAGTCTTCTTCATCCTCTATCCATTGAGTATCATCTAAATCTGTAATTGTCCTTGCTGGAGGATACAAAGTGAATTTCTTAGTTGAACTACCATCAGAGATGTACATATCACTGGATCTACAACTAATGAAAGCATCAGCTGTAGCTAACCAAGGTCTTCCTAATATAATAGGATGCCCTCCTAGATTATTCTTAGGAGTTAGGATCATAAAATCCACATGATACTCCCAAGAATCTAGGGACACTGGAATGTCTTCTATTACCCCATCAGGTTTGATCACAGATCTGTCCGCTAATTGTAATAATGTGGGTGTAAAAAGAAGATTAGGAAGTTTCAGTTTATCCATGATTTGTCTACTCATGATATTGATTGCTGCTCCTAAATCAATGAGTGTGTTTTGAATCTCAATTCCATTGATGTGAATTTTAACAACTGGATTTCCTGGGTCTAGATACTTTGGAATAGCAATATTACCCATCATGATATCTGCTATTTTTCCTGCCAGTTGAATTTTATTTGTCTCTCTTATTCTTTTTCTTGTTTTCTTCATGCTCAACTCCTTTATTGTCTTTGCTAAAATTGGGATTTCCTTGATGGCTTGTAATAATGGAATCTTAATGCAAACATTTCTTAGCTCATCTAGGAAATCATAATTAGGCACCATAATGTGTTTTTCTACACCTCTATCAATTTGTAATCTTTCTGGAAAGGGAGGTGTAGGAGTGGATGTTGATGGCTGCTCTAATACAGGAGTTGAAATTATTGGTTATTTTTGCTTTGATTTTTCAATGTTTGGGTCCTGAAAAGATGTGTCTTCTTCAAGACTTTTATTTTCTCGTAGAGAATCTTCCTCAGAGTTGTCTTGTTCTTGTATAATCACAGAAGGTTTTCTCCTTTCAAGTATTCTTCCAGACCTAAGTTGAACATCACTAAGGTCTAGAGGAGTAATTAAATAAGTTGGAAACTGTTGGCCTTCTATCATATATGTATTATGAGGATTTTTATTGTTGGGGTTTGGTATGGGTTGAGCAGGCAACTGATTTGGTTTTTGAGGAAATGGTAATGGAAGTGGTTGATTTTGATGTTGTAAATTTTGAGGATTTTGTTGTTGAGGAAAATGTGGATAGGGTGGATAGGATGGTGGATACTGATAGTACTGAGAGTATCTTCCATAGGGATTTTGTGCCCCTTGTGCCCAAGCTTGAGATTGATTTTGAAATTGGGGCCAAGGTTGCTGCTAAGAATTCCAATTTGGTGGAGGTTGATTATACATTTGATCATGAAATCCTTGTGTTTGAGGTCCTTGCCAAGGCCTTCTAGAGACAAAATTGAGAGATTCTGTGGAACTTGTAGGAGTATCTTCTTGAAAGACAGCTTTAAGACCAGGAAGTGAAGGAAAAATCTTGGTCTCATGTTTTTCTGAACAAATGACACAGGTCTCTACAACTTTTGCATCCAAAGGACATTCTCTCAGGGCATGCTTCTTTCTACATCTGGGACAAAAGATTGCTAAAGCATCAGATTCAGCTTTTTTCTTGTTTTGTAACTTAAGGGTGTCTATTTGTTCACTAAGACTCCCTAAGATATCAGATTTGAATTCATCAAGCATATGCCCTATCTCTGCCCTACTTACTGTCCCAGAAGCAGACTTACTTACCCTTGCAAGAGCAGGGTCTCTTGGGCCTTTTATAGTTTTAGATTTCCCTCTTGAAAGGTTGATACATAACTCAACTATTTCAGGTAATGTGAGCTGATATATATCCCCTTTTCCCATCATGTTAAGGATATCCAACCATTCATCCCTAATTGTTTTCAACAAGAGAGCTTTTAAGGTGTCTTGATCTAAGTTTTCCATTTTTGCTCTTTTGATGTTGTAATGAAATCTTTCCAACAAATCTTCCAAGTTTTCATCTTCTTTTTGTAGCATCTTAAACACTTCCTCCTTATGATTGAATGGCATACAATAATCCAAATACCTCTCTAGAAATGCTTGTTTCATGTCTTCCCATGTCCTAATAGAACTATTGATCAAACTCATAAACCGCTTCAATGCTGCTCCTTTCAATGTTGAAGGAAATAGTTTAAGTTTTTGAGCATCTTGTAAGTAGTCATAAGTTCTACATAGGACTTCAAATTCAAATAGGAAGGTTTCAGGATCTTCAGTTTTAAGTCTATAGAAGTTTGGAAGGATAGAGGGTGAAATGTTTTTCATGGTTGTATTAGTTTCTTCATCTACTATAGGAAACCCAAAAGAGCTTCCCATCTCTCTTCTACCTCTTCCTCTACCTCCTTCACCTTCTACACCTCTACCTCCTTCTCCTCTACCTCTACCTCTACCTCCTCCAAATAATATGTGTTCTCCATTAAAGACTCCTCCTCCCCCTTCTTCTGCCATAGTTGATTCTTCTGAGGAAGTGGAAAAGTTTGTGTCTCTAACAGAGGTCCTTGAATCCTCTTCTAAGGCAGGTTCAGTGGATGAAATGGGAGGTCTTTCTAATGGAATATCTGATCTTAAGTCCTCTAGGAGTCTAGGATCAGTAAAGGATGGATTATGGGTCTGAGTTGGAGGTGTACTGGCTCTTGGTCTAGATGAAACAAGTGGTGTTCTAGGGATCAAGCTTTTGCTGCTACTTCTTATGAATCTACCCCTTGAGTCTCTCTCTCTACGCATATAATTGTTTTTGGGAGTTAAGAAACAAGGCTACCTAGTTACACTTCCCTAGAAATGGCACAAAAATGTTTGTGCTCAACCTAGTCTCCTAAATTGAGTTCATTAATTGTCAACCAGTGTTGGTAAACTGCTGAAGTGTGGTGCACTATATGTGCCTAGGTATTTGTTTCTTACCACGTTGTGTTTAGTGTTTTCTGATGTTTTTGGTTTTATGGTTTTATGTTTTGAAAGGGAAGGAACTAAATGCTGGTGGAAAGAAGCTACTGGTTAAAAATAGAGTGAAGCCTAAATTATGGATGACAAATGACAAATGAAAATACTGAAACAAAACAAAGCCTAAACTATGGCTAGCAAATTACAAAGCTTGATAATGACTTCAAGGAAATAAATCACAACATGAGCTTAACTTGTCCAATTCATTCATTAAAGATGTTTTGGAAGAGCTTGAGAAATGGGCAGTTAAGTGTAAATGAAGTTTTCCTAACTAAACAATCAAACAATCAACTTACATTGTTACAACATCTCATCCATGATTAAAGGTCTATTAAAATATATTTGGAAAAGAAAATTTGTAGCACCATAAGATTTCTATTCTAAACTAGCTTCTAACTTTGTTCTGCAACTCAATCTAGCACCACTAGGCCTCACACAAAAGTTATAGATTTCTTTTTAGAATGGTCTTTGAGAAAAGACTTGTTTGTGAAATGGTAAAAAGGTTGCAAAAATACTCCAGGCCTTAGACTGATACTACCTTCTGTCCAGATAATTATGTGTTAGTATGAGTTTGGAACAAAAGAAGTTTTGTAAATAATGAAGACCGTGGTGTTTAAATTTAACAACTAATACAATTTGAAATGCAATGGATGGAAACTACACTGGAATGTTAACACAGCGAGCTAAGTTAAGACTAAACTAGGGTGCCACTAGTCTATTTGAAGTACAGTGAACAATGTTTAGACTGAAAAGCCATTATCAAACTGAAAATAAAATGACAGAGCCGAATCACATGCATTCTACCTCCAGAGTGCTATCATTAAGTTAACATGCAACTAACCTAAAGAATTCTACAGTTCATCCCGTTCAGTATGAATGATGTTTTGGAAGAGTTTGTGAGAACGAGTATGGCTGTATCATTCAAAGCAATTGAACATAAACACAAGACTGAAAGCAAATACAACTAAAGTCCAAGACACCACAGTTACTTCTTACTCACTTTTATGATGTTTTGGAAGAGCTTTATACGAGTAAGATTAGCTGTGTTACTTGGTGCAAACTAGCAATTAAAACCTACAATATCACAGTTATACCTCATTCATCATAATGATATTTTGGAAAATTTTAGTAGAGTAAGTTTTAACTATGATAACTAATGGAAATAAATGCAACTAAAACCTACACTATCACAGTTGTGCCTCATTCTTCATAATGATATCTTGGAAAAGTTGATTAGAGTAAGTTTGGCTGTGATAGTAAACATAAACAAATATGAACATAAGCTGAAATAAAAGCGAAACTAAAATACTTATCTACTGTATAAACAAGGCCGCTCAGGAGGCAGGGGCCCTCTACCACCAGAGTAGCACGAAATCTAGTTCAGAATCGACTCAACGCGTTCAAGGAAATACTGCTTCTTTCATTAAAGAGGAATCACCTCAAAACAGAGTATTCACAGACTTCAAAGATCTAGCAGTCAACCATAAAATCTAACCAAAATCTAACCTTTGTCTCTCGGTTTCCCGAGCATATTTATAGCAAATTTACATAACAAAACTTGAGATAATACGGGGATTATTGTCTTTCCTAATAGAAACTAAACTAGGACTCTGATCATGATCACGTAACAGAATCTGGACTGTCCTTATTTTGTTAGGAGTCTACCTCCTAGTTTGAGTTTCCACGTGCTTAACCACGTACAGATTTACGTTCAATCTCCATGGAGGGCAACAAATGATGAGGACATGACGTGGAATACACCCATGTGTGCTTTTCTCCAAGATGACATCTGGAACCTGTATAAACATGAAGTTGGCTGCATAATTGGCAACTAGCTATAGAATGTCTGCATTCTGTAGCTAGTTTCAGTTCAAAAAGTACTACAATGACACAACCATAAAAACATAGCAAGTTAGCCACGATATTCATTCTTAAAGAAATTTTAACTAATTTCATTGATCATTTGAGCCTGGGATTAATAATGGATAAAAGAAATAGAGTGGAATGTGGTGGAAGAGAGAACATTTTTTGGAGCCAACACCAAATTTCAGTTGCAATT